>CM070834.1:23131428-23571428 GCA_036326025.1 Chrosomus eos
AAGAGTTCGCCTCGCATAGGAATGTGCATTTCTGCCAAAAATGCCATTCGACAATCGAGGAGCAAAAGTCGAATATCGTTAAAAAACAAAACAAACAAAAAACGCAATGACAGAAAGGGAGGCCAATTTCATCTTTAGCGATTTGTCATCAAACAAGCTGTTTATTAATTGAACAAGTAACATGTTTTCTTCGTTTTTTTTAACATAGTATTTGGAAGAGAAAAAAAACAATAGCTACGCACGACAGTCCGTTTTTGCATCGCCAATGCTCGTTAGATCAAAAAATAATGTCATCATATATCATAATGATTTTATGTGAACCTGCCTTGTTATTGCAATAGCCTCCTTTTTAAACAAATTAGTTTCAATCAATGTAAACTATTCGTGTGATTATGCCACTGCGCAATACACGCACATTACCGCGGGATAGCGGGTGTTCATTTCATAAACTGTGGACAATGGTAGCTTATTTAAACCTGTTAACCAGTGCGCCGACGCTCTGAAGCGTTTTTTTTTTGTAGCCTATAAATTAATGTATGTCCAAAAACCGGATAATGTCATACTTTTTAGTAGTGCTATCGTGGCGTAATGATCTGTTTGGTTGTAAAATGTATTACCTGAATGAAATGAACTCGAATGTATCGTCCTGTGGAATCATTCATTCACAGACAGAATACGAAGATGTTCAACTAATAAAGATCTTCATCGCTGGCAAAGATATGATGCATTTGCAGATTTGCTTTGACTAGACTAGACTGTAGATCCACGGCCACTTCATCCAACGCTCTTGATGTTCTTAAATCTTCCTGTTACTTATGACTCCTCGAGTGAATTGAAAGCGCTTCGAGTTCAGAAGATTCAGTGCGTGAGGAACTGAACAGATCAACTGATTCGCGAACCGCTTTAACGGATCTGACAACTTGTTTGATGAAGTCTTTGAACAGAATCGATTCAAAAGAGTGATTCATCTGTAAATGAGCATCGCTCATGCCCATACAAAGGATACAGCGTGCTTGGAATAAACTCATTTAACAACGTATAGCATTCAAATAAAGTAACGAGAGGAACGTCGCCCAACCAAGTGAAAGTACACCTTGTGTCCCTGACAGGAAAATACCCTGCTGCGCGATCTGTGACAGTAGGCGCGGCGTCAATGTCATACTACACATTAGAATTGCGCGAAAATAACGATATTCGAAAAAGCTATTTATGATACCAACCCAATTTAGATTAACGGCGATATTTTTTTTATCGCGCGATAAGAGTCTCACGTTAACGCAGCACGTTAACGCCGATAACGGCCCAGCACTAATATATATATATATATATATTATTGACAGCACAACACTTTTTTTTTATTGAAAGTATACACAAAAAAATAGACACTTAACAGGATCGAATGATGTATAACACTTATATGTAAGATCAAAATCAACTGATTATTTTGAGTCTCTTTTGCACTTATAAGAAAAAAAGTGAGCTAGCCGGCGATACCGCCGACGCCAGAGGGTTAAGTTTTGTTTTATATAAAGCCTTTCTTTAAAGTGAATTTCGTTTTGTATAATTGTATCTTTAATTTGTTTCATTAACTAATTGCCTAGAGTTAATAAATGAAAAGCAAATATAGCAGACAATATAATCAGGACATGCAAGGCGCCGGCGCGATCACTTGCATTGCTCGTGAACTGGTGCTCGTCTCATAAATAAACCGGAACTCAGCGTATAGGCTACGTCACAGACATGAGAAATAAAACTCTACTTTTCTACTTTTAAACAAAACGATTCAAAACGAAAAGAAACAGACCACTTTCTTATGTAATCCGTATAAAAAGTGAATTTCTCTCTATAGGTGCGTTCACTACATTTGGACATTAAGCTATGTAGAGTACTTTCCAAACCGTTACATAGTAATGGAATTATTTATGTTCAGATGTTCATGATCTAAAAAATAAACATATTAGAATAACTTTTCAAATGAAGTGACCACGGAGCAGGAATGGAAAACCCAGAGTGGATCCAGAGCGGAGTGATTACAGAACGCTTAGAGTGGAGAGAGGAACGTGCTTTCGCTCCACTCCATGCTTTGATCACATCCCCTTAGCAGGGTGAATACACCCCATCTCTCCTTAATTTAAGACCTATTCAAACTAAAATTAAGACATTTATTACATTATTTGAGAAATGTAAGCCTATTTACGGCCTTAAAATGATAAAAAGTGAATTCATCACAAATCTCATAAGTAAAATGGGCTACAAACGGTTTCATGTTGATTCTAATATATATATATATATATATATATATAGGTCCTTCTCAATAATTTAGCATATTGTGATAAAGGTCATTATTTTCCATAATGTAATGATAAAAATTAAACTTTCATATATTTTAGATTCATTGCACACCAACTGAAATATTTCAGGTCTTTTATTGTTTTAATACTGATGATTTTGGCATACAGCTCCTGAAAACCAAAAATTCCTGTCTCAAAAAATTAGCATATCATGAAAAGGTTCTCTTATGGCCCTTTCCACTGAGTGGTACGGTACGGTACAGTTCGGTATGGTACGCAATTATTTGCGTTTCCACTGTCAAAAGTTGTGAATGGTACCAAAAAGCCGAACCGTACCGTACCACTTTTTGGGTACCCTTCCGTTGGGGTACCTAGCACAATGGTACGGTACTAAAGGGTGGAGCTAGACTCACTGCAGAACGCTGATTGGTTGAAAGAGTATCGTCACTTGCACGTGCTACAAGGGGAATGACAACATAAGTGCCATTTTTTTAATATACAGTTGGAATAAAATACTACGGTTATTCTTTCACGAACTGTAGTTTTAAGAGTTTTTCAGGCGAGAATGTAGTTGTTTAAAGCTCAAATCTGTGGTTTATTTATAATGATTTATGATAAATTGATCCATTCCCGGCGATCACCGGGGGCTCGGCGCTCATGTTCCCCGGCCGGAACAGCCTTTCCTCGGCTGGTCGTTCTGAAGTTTGCCCGCTGACTCTGTAGCAGCTAGTGTAACTCGTCTTGTGTATATCTAACGGGTGATCTTTGGTCTCGTGAATCGATAATTCGTTCCCTGGCCAATCGTTTTGGCTGAGGGCTAAGTGAAGTTTCATATATTTAGGCTATTTAACTTTTCCGTTGTAACGTTAACGTTAGACTAGCGCTGAATTTGTATTTTGACTGAATTGTTTGCTTTATTTCTTATTGTATAGCTTCTTGTAACGTTACCTTTTACGTATACTTTTATAATGGCTATTATTAATAAAACTGAAATTTTACAAAAAGAGTTTTGATTTGGTTGAGTTTTGTTATTTATTTTATTACAAGATTATCACTGTAATGTTGTTTATTGCAGCATTTGTACAAATGCATATTGTCTGGAATATGTTTATTTTTAAAATGAAAGGAAAAGATGCAGGGGTGTGTTTTATATTTCGTCTTGTTAAAAATAGGCTAACGTTATACATGCAGTGTGAATAATATCAGGTCTATTGCCTGAACCACACTTGTGTGCCTATAATGTTTAAAATCTATTTAAATGAAAACGAAAAGAGGCAGAGTGGTGTTTTATAGCATATTTCGTTTTATTGTTGCCTAAAATATACATGCAGAGCGAGCCGAGTAACGCTTTCAGAACGCACTGTTCAATTTAGAGAATAGGCTCCTTGCACATAGCAACCTGACGTCATATCCGCAACGGGTAAATACGGCTCGCTCTCTTCCTGTCTGAAGGCATACATACACAACGTAGACATTTTCCGCCTAATACTAGAAAACAGTACAGCATTATAACACGCATATTCTGTCAGCTCGGGATTGTTTATTAGCTAATGTAAGCTAGCAAACTAACGGAAGCCATAAAGTTTGAGATATATATTACCTTCATATCCGTGGATATATGAAGAGGCATACATTTTAAAGCCATTCTCTCTAATTTGCTGGTAGGTGATTTGGAGGAGGACTTACAAAGGCGATATACGTCCGTTATTGTAAGTTTCGGCAACTCTTGTAAACACCTCATCTCATAGTGTAGAATAGGGGCGGAAAAGACGAGGCCGCATTTCCGGTAAGGAAGTAGTTACGTGCAAGGAGCCATCCATTTATCCGCAACTTCTCTGGCGCCATTGTCCTTCTTTGTGACAAACATGCCGAGAAGCAAGGACAAGATCTGCTGTATGCCATCCATTGGTGTTTACTTTGTCGCTTTCTTCTTCGCGCAAAATGACGTTGATCGCTTCTTTCCAGCAGAACGCCACGCCTATCAAGTAGGGTACTGTTGGCAGTGGAAACGCTAGCCAGATCATGGTTTACTGACCCGAACCGAACCAACTGTACTGCTCAGTGGAAACGAGCCATTAACGAGCTATTATAACATCTGAATCAACTAATTAACTCTAAACACCTGCAAAAGATTCCTGAGGCTTTTAAAAACTCCCAGCCTGTTTCATTACTCAAAACCGCAATCATGGGTAAGACTGCCGACCTGACTGCTGTCCAGAAGGCCATCATTGACACCCTCAAGCAAGAGGGTAAGACACAAAGAAATTTCTGAACAAATAGGCTGTTCCCAGAGTGCTGTATCAAGGCACCTCAGTGGGAAGTCTGTGGGAAGGAAAAAGTGTGGCAAAAAACGCTGCACAACGAAAAGAGGTGACCGGACCCTGAGGAAGATTGTGGAGAAGGACCGATTCCAGACCTTGGGGGACCTGCGGAAGCAGTGGACTGAGTCTGGAGCACAGGCGTGTGCAGGAAATGGGCTACCGGTGCCGCATTCCCCAGGTCAAGCCACTTTTGAACCAGAAACAGCGGCAGAAGCGCCTGACCTGGGCTACAGAGAAGCAGCACTGGACTGTTGCTCAGTGGTCCAAAGTACTTTTTTCGGATGAAAGCAAATTTTGCATGTCATTCGGAAATCAAGGTGCCAGAGTTGGAGGAAGACTGGGGATAAAGGGAAATGCAAAATGCCTGAAGTCCAGTGTCAAGTACCCACAGTCAGTGATGGTCTGGGGTGCATGTCAGCTGCTGGTGTTGGTCCACTGTGTTTTATCAAGGGCAGGGTCAATGCAGCTAGCTATCAGGAGATTTTGGAGCACTTCATGCTTCCATCTGCTGAAAAGCTTTATGGAGATAAAGATTTCATTTTTCGGCACGACCTGGCACCTGCTCACAGTGCCAAAACCACTGGTAAATGGTTTACTGACCATGGTATTACTGTGCTCAATTGGCCTGCCAACTCCCCTGACCTGAACCCCATAGAGAATCTGTGGGATATTGTGAAGAGAAAGTTGAGAGACGCAAGACCCAACACTCTGGATGAGCTTAAGGCCTCTATCGAAGCATCCTGGGCCTCCATAACACCTCAGCAGTCCACAGGCTGATTGCCTCCATGCCACGCCGTATTGAAGCAGTCATTTCTGCAAAAGGATTCCTGACCAAGTATTGAGTGCATAACTGAACATAATATTTGAAGAATTTAAAAAAATTATGAACTTTTTGTATTAAAAACACTACTTTTATTGGTCGGATGAAATATGCTAATTTTTTGAGACAGGAATTTGGGGTTTTCATGAGCTGTATGCCAAAATCATCAGTATTAAAACAATAAAAGACCTTAAATATTTCAGTTGTTGTGCAATGAATCTAAAATATATGAAAGTTTAATTTTTATCATTACATTATGGAAAATAATGAACTTTATCACAATATGCTAATTTATTGAGAAGGACCTGTGTATATATACTAATATTTGTAAGCATTCCAGATTTCATTAATGAAATTGGAATTAATATCCTAATTTTGTTATGCTTTCAGTGGTTCAACAAGACAGATTACCCAATATTTAAACAGTATCAGCGATATCGACGCTTACACCCTCAACAGCCATTTTATATTATACACCCACGGATGGAATGGCAGCTGTGGCAGCGAATACAAGACAATATGGACGAGACTATACAAAAAAACCCACCCTCATCAGGCCTGCTGGGTAAGTTTTAAGTTTTTTTAAAAAACAAAACAGAAATGTTATCATAAATGCTTAAGAAACCACAAACTATGGTCATGTACACTGCAGCTAATCGTCAATTCACCTTTTAGTGTTTAATCCTGTTCTGTACACACAGTTTCGAAATTTATGGAAGCGACAATTGCATTCTTTAACTGAATTAAATCCCCAAAAATGCAGGTAGTGACAACCCAAAAAAAAAAAAAGATTCTACACCATTTACATAACCAAGCTGAACAACTAGTTGTTAATGACCTATTTAAATGCAGATAAGAGATGACATTTGGACCCGCACCTGCCGAAGTTAATAACACCATAAACCTGATCACCCAAAATTAAATGTGTTATAATATATGGGCGTGGCAACACAGCAATAACGCGTGCTCTGTGAAGCAGCCTTCCAAGAAGAGATGAAATGGTATGAAAGTTTCATATTACGATTATAGTGGTAAATTGACAAGTCAAACAGCCATCCACAAATAGTCTATAAATAGGCTGTCTTTGAGTTCACTTGAACAAGGGTTAAATTACTCGTCAGGCTACAGAAGAATACCATATTTTCTCCGTTCAATTAGGCCTAAGACATCGAGAGTCACGCAGACCTACGACTACGCAGCCACAATACATAATTGGGAATAACATGTCTTACCTTAACACAGAATGGATTTCAAGGACTTCGCGCGCAGATCAATGGCCTCCAACGTTTATATTGTTTTATACTAATCTTTGAGTTAACATGTAGCCTACTAAATATAATTGAATATGAACTGATCATGACAAGAATGGCATGTAGTTATCTTTATTGAAGTGAATTAGGTTTTTAATCGCCGTCATGTATGAATGAATGATATTTTTGCTATTTTACACATAATACTCCACGATGATCACATTACACAAAACTGAAATTGCACGTCAAAATAAAACATTGTCAATATTTTTCGAGACCCCCTCAGAAATTCACAAAGCTCAGAAATTCACTGAGCTCCCCCTAGCTCATCCGTAGTTCGCACCATGTTTACACGGCTTTAACTCGCAGATGTCTCAGCATGCTATTTTTTTTAGAGAAGCTAGTGTAATGATCTAATAATCTAATAGTGAATATAGCTGACGTATTAAATATAGTGGAATAAAAACAACACCTAGTCTTTTTCACCACAACTTCAAAGGAAGCAAGACAATGTTGTCGAAACGAGTGCTGTATAGCTGAGGTAACGCTTCTCACCATTTATTCAGAAGTGAATGAACAATAGTTTTCCATATCCATTTTTTTGAAAAGGGGCTTGACTTGTCAAACAGTGGTGGATTTTGTATGTACCTATATTTTTTTCCTTCTACCTCCATAGGCACAGTTTTAATGATGTCCCTCTGTGAAGTGGTACATGTGTACGAGTTCCTGCCTTCACGACGAAAAACTGAGCTGTGCCACTACTACCAGCGCTTCAGTGATGCTGCATGCACCCTAGGTGCCTACCACCCATTATTATACGAGAAGAACCTGGTAAAGAGGATGAACCAGGGGTCTGACCGTGACATCTACACATATGGCAGAGTCACTCTCCCTGGGTTCATTAAATTAAACTGCACCCATAGCTCCACTTCTAACACTCAGTCAAAGGCATAATTTGAGGGTGAACTGATTTTCTTGTTACACTTTCAGAATGTAAAAGTAAAGCGCATGATTTAGTCTACAACTGCAACAAGTATTCAGTCTGGTCTCTGAGATCAAGAGTCGGTTTACTGGTGGAGGATGAAAAACTAACACACTAAACACTAGGAACTTAATTCACATGGACAAAAAATGCTGAATATAGCGGCAAGTTCTGTATATGTGTAAACTACCATCCATCAATCCCTAACTAGTCCCATATGGGTAAATTCATACTGTTTGCTGTTAATTAAGAGAAAAAAAGATCTTAACACCACATATCTGCCTCTCATGTGAGATGCTGCCTAATGTGACACATTTATGGCGTTTTTCCACTGCATGGTACGGTACGGTTCGGTACGGCTCACTTGTGGTGCTTTTCCACTGCATGGTACGGTACGGTACGCGTACGGCTCGCTTCGGCTCGCTTTAAATGGTACCTGATCTGTTGAGGTTCCAAGCGTACCGTACCGGTACTAAAAGTGACGTGAAACACTGCAGATCACTGATTGGTCAGACAGACAGAATCGTCACTACCAGCGTCATAGGATTTGCGACACAAGACACTAACCCGCTATACAGAGTCATATAACTAGTATACAACAGCCAACGCGGTAGCACCTGTTTTTTACTTTCTTGGAAAAAAAAAGAGATCAAAACTCTAAAAAAGAAATGGCTGAATCGTGGTCGAGGTGCAGACGTTCCTCTCGTTGGTTGCCGAGGACCGGGGGCAAAACGTAATGAAAAGGTGTTCCAAGTAGCTCAGCTCTTAGCCGCACACGGCTATCACCGGACCTACAAACAGTGTAACGATCAGTCCCATCCACTTTGAAGGGGTACTAACTGCAGTGGAAAAGCAACCGCGCTAAAGCGAACCGAACTGTGCCGTACTGAGCCGAGTCGTACCACGCAGTGGAAAAGCGAAGCGAGCCGAACCGTTCCGTGCCGTACCATGCAGTGGAAAAGCGCCATAAAGCACTAATGTCAAAAGAACTGATGAACAGTGTTGGGGGAAACGCATTACAAGTAACGGGATTTATGTAATCAGATTACTTTTTTCAAATAACTACTGGAATAAGTAACAAATTACTTTTAAAATTGCAACAAAATATCTGAGTTACCTTTTCAAATAAGTAAGTTACTCTGTTTTCCCATCTCTACTGTCCCTATGTTGAGAGAAATCGGGAGTACGTGCAGAGGCGTTGTGTGCGCTGTGTGAACATGATGGTTATTAGGGATGCACCGATACCAGTATCGGCCCAAAACTGCGCTTGTGTACTCAAACTTGTACTCATAAAAATGCTCTACAAATTTCTTTTATAGCCTTTCTTTGTTCTATTGTATTTAGTTGTGCTATCTGTAATTTGATTATTTCTGATTGCTTGCTTGTCTTTAATAATGTTTTAAATTGACATTAAGCTAGTAGTTTTAGCTGTAGTATCAAATTGTAATAGAGAATTGTGATAGTTCACTGGTGTCTAAACATTTGAACCACTGACCCAATCCTCAGCAAATAGCTCCAAATATATGCTTTGCAATTAAATGATAGATAAAATATGATAGGGCAATAGAATGAACAGTGAAAGTATAAGCTCATACATTTTAATATGCTTAAGCATGATAATAACTAAAGGAAATATATATTTACTAAAAAATTAAGCCAACTAATATGATTCATATTCTTTTGGTTTCTCTACCCAATATACAAATTCTGAGAAAATACAGGTATCGGTATTGGCAAGTACCAAAAATTAAAAAGTATCGGACTCGTTCTGGAAAAAGTGGTATCAGTGCATCCCTAATGGTTATTGTAGTTCCAGACTAAATGTGAGTTTTTTTTTTCTTCTCAAAAACAGATTCATTATTCCTCAAAATGAATAAAAACAGTGAAATGCAAACTCAGAATATTACACAAACCAGCAATAATTAAATGTTAAATAACACAAATGTATTAACCAGCGTATTTGCTGCTGACCTTTAATCACTTTAGATAAACATAACATTTGTGTTTAATTCACTTTATTTTTATTGCTGAAGTAAGAGTGTTGAACTACTCCAGAATGGAAGCACAGCTGAAAGGTTTGTTTGAGCTGCGTCCTCTACAGTACAGGTGTGAAAATGCCTTTAAAAAATGTTTTTTTATTAAAAAAGCAAGTGAGAAAAAGTTACGCAAAATAACACAACCTATTACTTTAAAAAAAAAAAAAGTTACTCAATTAGCTACTTTTATAGGGAGTAATGCAATATTGTAACATTACTTTTAAAAGTGACTTTCCCCAACACTGCTGATGAACGCCCAGGCATTTTACAAACACGCTAAATCTACATCCAGATTATTAAACAAAATAACGCTCTTTGTTAGAAAGTAGCTAAGATTCTGTTCATAAAAGTGTAGCGCGCAAAGCTCTATGTCCAAAGCTAGCCTGCCGCGGTCATAATGTGCAGGTTTTCGATTTATGCAACTGCAATCCTAGCACGTCATTCATGCAATATTGTAAAATGATTTGCCAACACACACATACTATTAAAAAATAATGCTTTTCATTTAGTATTTACACTGTGACACCTTTCCTCTCATAGCACTCTGTAACCAGCCGTAGGGCCGTGGAGAATGTCCTTGCATGCTTTACTGAAATTGCACTATCATACCTGTGATAAACTTGTACTTAGTTGTATTTATGAACTTGGTGAGAAGGAAAACAGAGAACGTGCATGTTTGTCCTGTTTTATACAGATTCAATTACAATTTAAGCCCTTAAAACACAAAAGCAGATTTACTTCTGCATTTTGTGGAGGAAAGGGCATTTATTTTTATTAGTATCGTTTTTATAATGTTTATCCAGGATATGTCAATGTATCTCATCCATTTCTATTTACTCTAACACACAGATTCCATTATGTAAATACCGAAACATATGAATCCTGAATGATGTGGGGACAGGACCTAAATATTCCTATATTAATCATTTAGAAACAGACTTTCTATCTAAACAGGCTTTATTTTTTCCTTTAAGTTAACATGAAATTGACCCCATTTGCTTTCAAAATATCATAACCTTACTCGCTTCTGAATTGTAAACTTTTATTGTGAATTGAATTGTTGAAATGTGAAATTATGCTTTTTTCTCCCTTTTAAACCTTATTTATATTGTTCTAGTTTTTTTTTCTGATAGAGGAATCTTTATATGTAATTTTTGGTGTTATGGAAATTAATTATTTAGTGATGAGACTGCAACGAAAGCCAAGCCCACTTGTCTTTGAAGTACTTTATCCTTACAAGAAGGCTATTCACAAAAGGTTTGCGAAAACAGCAGCCTGCCTTTTTTATGAATCACTCACAAACCTCACTCTGGTATTTTCATGTTATGTTAATTGAGAAAGAAGATCTATATAAGGAGACAAAAAACATCTCTCATTCTCTAGACCAAATATGCACATATAACACCTTTTTAGTGGCAGAGATCCTGTCAGCTCATACAAGCTGACATTTGAAATAGCACACAGTACATAATCACTTTCCACTAAGATCTGAGGCCTCATTTATAAAACTTTGCGTAGGATTTGCGTCAGAAGTGGCGTACGGATGAAACATAGGACGTGCGTACGCACAGAAATATTCGGATTTATAAAACCGTGCGCACGCACATCCTCCGCATTTTTCCCTTAATAAATCACAATCAATTCTAAATGTAGCGCAGCTTTTGTGGCTTCATGTCACGCCCATAGTTGCCCATAAATAGTCTGCGAAACGCCTAAAAGTTAATATTCATCGATTGTGAAATCATGGCAAAACAGAGAGGAAAACCAAGAAACGTAACTTCAAGTAGAAATTATTGTTGGCGAGGTGGAAAAGAGGAGTAAAATGTTGTTTGGAGGGCACAGTGTGGGCATTACTAATGCCAAAAAGCCACTTGAGTGGCAAAAGGTTGCAGACGCCGTTAATGCTGCAGACTCACAACCTCGGACCGTGGCCGAAATAAAAAAGAAAAGGTCGGACATCAAAGTCGATGCAAAAAAACGTCTAGCGCTCCATTATTGAGATGGCATCATGGCATTTTATTACCATCCATTTGATTGCATCTGAGATGTGTTATGAGGATGAATTGCATAACATGCCAATATATTGCAGAACATATTTCACTTTTCTTTTTGCAAATATGTGTTAATTTGCATTTCTGTTGTAATCTTCGTTTGATTTTGTTTGTTTTACACTGCAGATTGATCAAACGGGTGTTCGTGTAGTAGGCTGTTAATTGTAATACTTGCTTTGTGAAGTCTTCATTTTATTTATGAGAGACAGTATTGTCATTTCTTCAACACAACGGTCTACACTTTCACGTGTTTCTTCCATCTGCCGACGGTGTCGCCATTTCTCATTTCACCCGTTTTTGTGCGTACGCCTGGGTCAGAGCTTGCGTGAAGGACCGCACATTTTCCCGTCAAGTTTGCTTTTTATAAATACCAATTATTGCGTAGAGAGCGGCGTACGCCTTCTTTTGTGCGTACGCAACGTTTATAAATGAGGCCCCAGATGTATGTTATCATGCAAGCACATGCATTACATGAAGTACAATTATTTGCCACTACAGTAGCATACAGCAGATTAGTATTATAAATATATTTAGAAATGAAATTAGCATTGAATGTATTTTTGAATGGATAACAAATAATTGTTCATTTATAAAATGTCAGCAGACTAGACTACTTCAAGTATAATTCAGATGTGTCTCTCGTAAATGAACTACTTTGTCATGTCTTGCATGGGTAAACCAATTTAAATTAATCAAACTAATCTAGGCTATGCACCTGTGAACAACTGTCAAATGTATATGTTTTTTATTTTATTTATTTCATATGCTTCTCTAATGCAATGACAAATTTATTTAAATTTTTCAAGAATCATCCCTTTAAGCATTCTGTCGGCATAAAGAATTTTTTTCAATTGATTTACTCTTTGTTAATATTCAAATGCCAAAGTTGTTGTACATATAAAAGTAATTCACATGAACCGTGGGACTTGGACTGTGACGATGGTTGTAAAATGAAGCATGACTAAACAGAACCTTTGTGTTTTTTGGATAGTATGTTACTTGGATGACATCTAATAATGTCCTTCACTTACAGCAGATTGGAAAAAGCCATTCACCTCATTTGCTATTTTCAGTTACTGGAACAAATACAGATTTAGATAAATCTGGCTTAATTACAACTTTAGGCTATTACTGGGTGAACATTGTGTGCTCTTAAAAGACGAGCAAAAACTTATATTTCTCCGCTAATGGAATAATTCACTTAAAAATTTCAAATCTGTCATAATTTACTCAAGTTGTACCTGAAGATATTTTGAAGAGTGTTAATAACCAAACAATTGATATAGCCAATTGACTATTTTTTTCCTACTATAGAATTCAATGGGCTACATCAATTGTTTGGTTACTGACATTCTTCAAAATATCTTCAGGTACAACTTGAGAGTGAGTAAATGATGACAGAATTTTAATTTTTAAGTGAACTATTTTAATAGTTTTTTAACTTGCAGGTGAAGACACTGTAACGAGACATGGCTTATAAATCTCATAATGAATGACATTGAAACATTTAGTGGAATTGTTACTGAAAATCTCTCAGCATGGCAACCTTTCCATTTGATTGGTTAACAATCGCAAGTGTTCTTCCTATGTATAAATAATGTGCCACCATAACTTTGTCAGTGTTATTGTTTCAATTATATGCTGTATATGCAGTACTGTACAGTAACGTGGTAAAGTCTCTAATATAATGTGATAAATCCTATTAACTGACAAACAAGTTTCTTAAAACAAGAAGCAATTTTTAAATTAGGCAATTTTGCCATTTGTATCAAGAACGCTGGATACCGTAGTCAAGCACTGTTTTAAGTACATCAATTAAATTCTATTGAAATATGAATACATTTTAATTAAAATTTTCACTAAGGTTTTAAAATTAATTTTCTCATTTTCTCTTAAAAAGACTCAACATGTACATATTATTAAACTACATTATATTGGCTCCTGGCAAACGTACTAAAAAAACCTGCCTGTTATATTTAATGCAGGACAGCACCTCACTGCAAGTATTAAAAGATTAATAAAACAACTACTGCCAACACTGTAATTTTGTCACTTTCTTCCAGGGATTTTAATATGGTGTAATATGAAAAAACCTTAATAGGCCCATACAAAATTCATGGCTATCTTTATCATAGAAAGAAAAATTTTTGGTCTCCCCGTCGGGGAATCGAACCCCGGTCTCCCGCGTGACAGGCGGGGATACTTACCACTATACTAACGAGGAGCTCCATGACACATTTTAGCTCAATAAGCCTGAAATACACAGTAATAACACAGTAATAATCATTACAACAGTAGCTGTTTTTTAAGAAATATAATGCAAAGCTTTATCTACTTTATTATTTTATCTATGCTATTTTAATTAATCTTACTGACCTGGAACTCTCAAAAGAACATGAAAGGCTTGTCTATCTGGCGTAGCTCAGGAGTTCATTGTGTAAATGGAACAAAAAAGCTAAATAATTTTTCTAACAGCCATTGCATTTTGGGGCACAAATAATGGGAATGAGTTATTTTATTACTCTTTTCACTGTTTGATAGGTTTAACAAAGGATATACAAATTTGTAAGAAGACATTACAGAAACAGGTACTAGTTACATTATTGTGAGTGGTATAATCACTTTGTTTTATGCATACTTCCATTTTTGAGCTGTATATTCATTAATGTCCACTTAATATTGTATATTTTACGTGTACACAGATTTATGAGGCAATCTAAGTCTATTTTCTTGTAAAGGCACATGTATTTGGCCATATTATTCTGATGTCAGGAATAGTTTTTTTTAAAAAGTGCATTGAAAGTCTGCTGAAAAAAATGATTCTGACCCCTTGTAAATGTTACATGTTTTTATCTGGTTAATTTCACTAATTTATTTCACTGATTTTAATGTGTTATTTAATCCTACTTATTTTTTATTATTAATTTTCAAATTCATTGCCCTTGTTTAAAACAAGTAAATTTTATTCAATTAAAAGTAATTAGATAAAAATACATTTAATTTAAAATTGTGGCAACAGATTACAAGCAATATTATTAATTAAATTTAACACATTAGAATTGAATAATAATTGATCAAAATAATTCCTTAAAAGTTAACCATTTAAAATTAGTAAAATTTTTAAACAAAAATATCTAAGTAACAGAAAGACGTCAAAGAAGAAGTCTTTATTTTTATTTACATTGAAGACACCTGATGTTAACAAGCAGAATCACTGAAGGAGAAAACCGTAATTTTGAGTCACCAACTCACCATTATGGAGATTAGCGTTTGTTTTAGTTGGGCTCTTGACCCTTAAATCATTAACTTTAAATTTTGTTTGGCTGCTGTACCTGAGTCATAACAGCCAGATGAACAAATAGAAAAGGTGATCTGATGGTGTTTGTTGTTATTTAACATAATCATTATTTCTTATTTCACAATCATTTGACCTGAATCATTGAATTCATAAAGAGCCCAATTTCTGAGTTAGGTTTACTTTATTAATTATAGCAGCACTGGCCTTGTACAGCATAATGTTTTTAGTTTTTTAAAAAAAAAAGTTTTTTTATGTAGGCAGACTAGGCACACACAGACATCAAGAATAAGCGAATGCATCTCAGCAATGGCGACCAACAGATCACCTCTGATCATAAGATCATTATGTATTCATGCAGCAATGCATGATGGGGCCCATGAATGTGTTTTGATTGGTGGCACCCAGAATGCACTGCAACATGCTTTATAATTGTCACCATTGTTGAGATTCACAGGCAGATTCTTGAAAAAATTGAGTAAATTCAACTCAAAATAGTTTAGCTAAACTTATGAATATAATTAATCTGAAATTACTTATAAAATATAAGTACAACCAATTTACAAAATATAAGTACACTTAAAAAATATATCTGTATTTAGATAAATTTATTTCGTGCCACCCCTTGACATAATAAAATTAAGTAAAGTCAACATAACATTTATTTCAGTGTAATATATTATTATTACAGTATTATTACATGTTAATAATATACTATTAACAAGGCAAAAATCTTTGCATCTCCCCGTCGGGGAATCGAACCCCGGTCTCCCGCGTGACAGGCGGGGATACTTACCACTATACTAACGAGGAGTGGCTTAGTGGTCACATGATTTAGGCTGTGCAAGAACCATGACATATCTGAATCTAAGTCTTTATGGATTTTCAATGTCTAGTTAATGGACAATTAGAAGGATGGTAATTACCTGTCCTGCACTCCAAAAAGAAACTGAAGAGTAAATAAATGGTGGTCTTCTGATGTCATTTCCTGTACAAAAAACAGACATTTATGAGCTGTGGCCACTGTTTGTTGAATTCTGAAAACTGTTTCTCAGTTAGAAAAGGCAAAGAAACAACTCGGAATGAATCACGTTCAAATATGAGCCATGCCGAGCTGAGATACAACTATATGAGGATATATTACACTGACATTAATAAGCAACCTGGGTCATTAAGTCAAAAACGTTTCATGAATTTGGCACACAACATTTTTTAAGAAAGCACAGAATATGTTTCCACAAGTAAGTTACAAACATAAAACAAAACATTTGAAAAGTACAAAAAAAAGTAATTAAAAACACAAAACATGTCCCCATTTTTAATTTTTTGGACAAAAAGTCTGATTTCAATGATGATTTTGATCTCTGAACTAGAAAATCTCGGCAATTTCCATTTCAGAAATCTGGTTAGCTTAATATATAATATTTTAGACTAAATAAAATTATAATAATAAATTTGTTTTGTTTTATACAGTCTTTCTTTACGGCTTTTTTTCTTTCTTTTTTACATATTTATGAAACAATTGTTGGACAAGTGCGCCGCCCAGTGGTCAAGTCAGTGCTTTGAAATATGTAATAGGCCTGTTTTTTATTCAAGTCTGTTTTAACAGTAGTTTTTTAATTCATTATAAATTGGCGTTTTATGATTTTAAATAGGGTCTGCTAAGTTTACGGGATGTCACACAGTGTAACTAATGCTCATTACATTAGTGTGAAATGACAACAATTATATAACGTTAAAGGATAAGTTTTAAGTTAGTTCTAAAGTCGAACTTGCGAGGATTAAATACTTAAAATGTACTAAGTAGCTGCTAGCCCTCGCGCCATCTAGCTAAATGTGCACTACAGGTTTAAAATTTGACAGAAAACAGCTCAACGTTACCCTTTCATTAAAAATGAAAATAAAAACATCTCACCCACGATGGCGCCCTGCAGCTAAAACGGCTTCAATTTGCCGACTGTCACTAAAAATGAAACAATATGACCTCATATGACCTGCACACGCTCAAAATTAAGTATATTGTGAATTTTAACAAGATTAACTTTAGCACTAAATTGGAAACCTGTGCATTTACTAGATGCTTAAAAATATTTTGACGCAAACATGGTAACAAGAATGCCGTTTTTTTGTGTGCAAATACTGGTCTTCAAGAATTGATCCAGGCTAGCTGGAATGGATCATGGTTTACCGACCCGAATCGTACTGTACTGCACCCTACCTCTCAGTGGAAACGAGCCATTAGATGTACGAACAGGTCACAGGTGTTGTCCACGGTTGGATGACCGTTGGTTGGGTGACGCAGGAAAGAAGTGATTAATTTCAAATAGAAGTGTATTTTTGCGCCACGCCACTACTAGTGGCACCAAACGGAACTGCACACTGACTGTTTCCACACAGGTCTCCCGAAGACACCGCGTTGACTTCAAGATTTATATATTTCAACTTACTGTACTTAGAACCTGTACTATACATCTCAAATAATATGTTTCTTCATTTTCTGACACTATTTTGTACCAGGGGTTGGTTTTTTAATTAAAATTAACAGATTTTTTTGAGATCATACCTGTATTTAAAAACAAAAAAACACAACATAACTTTTCATTTATTTTATTAATTTTTAAATGCAATTTATGCATAGATTTTATTTCTCATCCCCAGGCCTTAAAAGTGCTAGCCTAGTCAGTTAAGAACATATTTGAGTACATGTTTAAATACAAGACGATGTGTGGAGAAAGCAAATAAACAAAAAAATCAAGGTAAATCCTACCTGTGAACAGAATACCATTTTTTTAATGTGAATCGTTTGCAACGATTTTGTCAATTTGTCAAATTAATGAACAATGTGAAAATATGATTTAATGCTTTAAAAATAATTAAATGAAATATAATTTTATTCTAAAAAAATATTTAGAAACACTTTATTTTAGTGTCCTTTTTACATTATGTTGCATGTACTTGGCAATAACCGTAAATTATGCATAATTACGTCATGCAATTAACCCTCTACCAAATCCTAATCCTACCCTAACCCTATAGTAAGTACATCATGTAGTTAATTATTATTACTCAGTACTTAAATATATAATAACACTGTAACAATGACACTTTACAATAATGTGTAACCAGATATTTTCTGTCATGACAACTCTTGGAGTGTTTGGCATGGTAATGGATATGACAAAGTTGATATGTTTGGTCTTGACAGAATAGATCTGCTACGCTGCTGCTGCTGAACGAGTACGGGACTTGCCAATTCCAATGCACGACACACTGCTGTGAGCAAGTATGATATTTTGCTATACGTAACAGATCCATAGTGGAGGACTTCTGAAAGCATGCTGACCAAGTATTTGAATGTTGAGCTTATTGGCTACTGATACAGCAGGAACCAATCACTGTGCCTATAGAGAATGATGGCTGTGTAGAAAACACTACTCTCTTGAGTAGGTACTTATTTTGTAGAAGTAATTACTTCACAACCTCTAAAAAAGTATGTTCTATATAGTATGAATGTGTTATGAGTATGGCTATCAGCCTGTGCCATCTAGAGTTTCATGACAGAACTTTGTATTTCCATTAATGCCGGGAGTGATAGCTGCACTTTTTTTCTTATAGCAGGATTTTAGGGTAAACTGATTTATTTTAGGTTAATCAGTGACAGACTAAAACCTTCTTTTGGCGTGACCTTAACTTTTTATTTGTATTTTTTTTAAATGAATGAAAAATATACTGTATTCTTCATAGGAACATGTAATAAACACAGCATAGGTGATTCTTGATCAACAGTAGCCTACTGTTGAAAGCAAGCCCAAAAATATCAAACATCAAACTTTTAAAGCTGTAAATGTAAGTATAGCTGAAATTAAAGGTGGGGTATGTGATTTTCTTTTTTGACCATTTTTTCAAAATCACTTGAAATCCTATTCCTAACCTGCACTTACTGGCTGTAAATTAGAAGCACTGAAATGAAAATTAAGTAATTTAATCATCTGTGGAACGGGCAGGACTCGGAAAACTCCAGCCAATCATTTTCACGACCGTCTAGAATCATTGGACAGAAAATGCGTCACTCAAACGGTTGTACCGTACCCCCACCCCCCACCCCACTCGCGCGCGTGTCCCATTTGTGCGCATACTCAAAGCTCGTGACCCAGTCACAGGAAGTGCAAGTCGAGGAAGAGAGTGCTTCTGAGTTTTCGCTCGTGCTTGATCGCGCGTCCATGTTTTTCGAATGGGTGGAGTCAGGGCCAGCGTTGGAGAAGAGAAGGTAGGACCTTATGAGTTGTGTATTTTTTTTAAATCTGCCGGCCGTTTTGCAAATCACATACCCCACCTTTAAGAAAAACTACTCTGACTTAGTTGCGTACCCCCGGTTTCACAGACAAGGCTCAAGCCAGTCCCTGACTAAAATACATATTTGAGCTATTTTATCTGAAAGAAACTTGCACTAACATAACTTAAAATGTCACAGTCATTGTTTTGTCTCAAGATGCATACCAGTAATGTTTTTTTTCTAAGGCACGTTTATAAAACCCACTTAAAAGTCCTAATTAAACTAAGGCCTAATCCTGGCTTAATCTAAACCCTGTCTGTGAAACCAGGCCATAAAATGCAGACACAATTTTCAGATGGACAGTGAACTCAAATAGTCACACTGTTCTCAATGTAGTCTGGAGACAGGTAAGGATAGGGCAACACCAGCCGGCTGTTCCTGTCTGCGATGTCTTCTGCTATCATCTTCAGCTCTCTCTGGACCTCCTCCACAAGTTTGACGGTTGCACCACTGTGGAAGTACCACTCATTATAATGGCACAAGGGTACCTATAGAGAAAATAATGGCTAGATGAATAACACATCTGCATCCTGCAGTAATTATACAGTATAAAGTCCATGCAGCGATACTCTGGAGGCCAGTGTTAACACTCACAAAGTCAATGGCAGGCTGAGACAGTAGAGATAGGACACTAAGGACGTGGCATGAGGAGTTCACCTCCGGAAGGAAGGAGAAAAGATCTTCCTCAGACACTGAGTTTTTGGTCTGAGAAGGGGGGCGTGACATGGCCGCTGGACTGTTCGGTATCCAAAGGTTAAAATCCAACTAAATGTGAAGAATGAGTTTAGTAAATTTGCATTAGCTAAGTTGACATAATATGCTGTTTCGGAGAACCTCTGTCCATTTTTTAACAACTGAACATACCTGAGAGAAGTTCACAGCTGCATGAAGTGCTGAGCAGGAGAAGATCACCATGGTTACAAACTTGCACATTTCAGATGCGGTCTGAAATGACTGTGGAACTCCTAGAGATGATATGAAGGCAAAGCAAAAATCATTTTACATCACTATGAAGAATATATGGAGTAGATGGATAGTAAAAGTGACGTGCAAAAAGTGTTCATGATAAAGAATCTTTTAAAATGTGTTCAGGTTCTTAGAAGCCTAATCTTTGTATACATCTTGGTTTCATATGGCTTTGAACATTTATAAATGTAATCAAATGTAATGACTTTAATGAAGTATAAAATGTATACATTTTTTAAAAATGAATATTTATAAAATTTAATAAAATATTTTCCTTAAACATTGAACACATGTGCGTACATATCTTAATTATTATTATTAAAAAAATGTAAATATATTTTTCAAGCTATACATTTATTTTTTTCATATATCATAAAAAATATTGTTTTGGGGGAGTTGTACTATATGACATCTTACAACCTGAATTAATCTAGCCTTGTCATAAAAAGGTCAAATTATTTTGTTTTCAGAGACAATTGCAAAGAAAACATTTAAAAATTACATCAACTTATTATCTATATTTAAAGGGGGGGGTGAAACACTCAGTTTCACTCAATCTCATGTTAATCTTGAGTACCTATAGAGTTGTATTGCATCCTTCATATCTCCAAAAAGTCTTTAGTTTTATTATATTTATAAAAGAAAGACAGGCTGTACCGAGTCTTTCCGGAAAAACCCGAGCGGGTGGAGGCGTGCCGTGTGGGCGGGAGCGCGCAAAGCTTTTGCGTGTGTTGTAAACAGACAGACTCGTGGTTTATGAGGACATAATTTATTTTTACAATAAACAAACTGACACCTACAGTGGCCAGCTAAACAAATGTATTTAAACACACAAACACACCATACATCGCATGCTCCATCGATACAAACTGTACGTGATCATGTTGTTTACTTGCTGTGCTTAACGTTACACGCCGATAGTTAACAACACACAGACATTTGAAGCAGCTTTACTCACCGCCTGCGGTTCCAACGCACGACCGTGAACCTTTATCGTTGGGACTGCTCCATCTTTAAGTATTAGGCGATCTGCAAATCCGGCGTCGAACTGGGCCTATAACTATAACCGTCGAAATGAAGGTAACAAACAAGAACACTTGCACAACTCCGTTGCTGCTCTGGAAAAACAAAATCCATCCACAGGTCCCTTAACGCTGGGTTCTTTGGAAATTTGTGCAGTGTTGTCTTGCCCTGGCAACCAAAAACACACTTTTTTGGTGCCATTTTTTTTATTGCAGCGCAGCCGATGCACAGCGCTCTGATCTCTCTGATCTCTCGCACGCACTGGCTACAGCTGCGCGCGCGCCCTTCCGGGAGAAGTGCTCTTAAGACCCGTATAAGGAAATTCCGCCCCACTCTGACGTCACACAGACCCATACTCGAAAAAAACTTTCCGAAACTTGTGACAAACCGGAAGGAGTATTTTTGGAACAGAAATACTCCATCAAACTTACAACTTCAGTTTTGAAACTTTGTCCATGTTTACCATGGGAACCCAACTCTTTAACAGTGTAAAAAACTCACTATGCATGAAACAGCATTCCCCCCCCCCCTTTAAGTTAATTCGAGGCTGGGTCCTCTTACTCATTTTCTATGGCCTATGAAAGTGTGGAGAACTTTGTCTTCAGTGAACTTGTTGGACTTCAACTTTGACTCCTGGGCCCGTATTCCTAAAGAATCTAAGAATCCTTTTAGAAAACTCTTAATTTAGCTTAAAAACTTTTACGTAGGAGTCTTAGCTTAAGAGCGATTCGGGATCGATCTGAGAGCAACTCTGAGTAAGGAAAAGACAAAAACTTTTATCTTAGTGAGGAGGCGGGGTTGACCCCGTTGCTATGTATGACACAATCTTTTGAAGACTGTGATTGGTTGGTTGTCCAAGAAGGAAAAAAATAGTGATTTAAGTATTCAGGTGAAACTGAAAAAATTAGAATATCGTGCAAAACCTCATGTATTTCAGTAATTAAAGTTAAAAGATGAAACTAATATATTTAGTATATATAATAAACATATGATTATGATGATTATACTTTTCAGAGGACTGACATTTCTGTGTTTAATAATAATAAATAATAATAATAATACATTTTATTTCAGGGCGCCTTTCAAGACACCCAAGGACGCCTTACAGAGCAAATTTAAAACAGAACATTAATACTAGCCCAACAATAATATCATTTGTAAAATCAAATTAATAAGTACAATCAAAAAATGTAAGTAAAATGAAATCCCGATGAAAATCTATGTTGAATAAGCTAATCTAAACAGATGAGTTTTAAGTTGTTTTTTTTTATTTCATGTAACATTCTAATTTTCTGAGATTTTGAATGTTGGGGTTTTCATAAGCTGTAGTTAATCATCAAAATAATAACTTTTGCACGATATTCAAATTTTTCGAGTTTCACCTGTAGGGTCTATTTTAAGCCTTCACTTTGAAATTACATGCATAATTTTTCCTATTTGACCGTTTTCACACACACACACATAGTATATATATATGTGTATATAAATCCCTTTTTTATTTACAATGCTGTTTATTTCCTATAAGGTATTTGTTTGGCTTATAATGATAAAAATTGTTCCACTCTTTCCAATAACACTGATTACTGGCGCGTGTCTATTTAAGTGGTGGTTTGAATGTTGGTTTTAATGTACCAAACTCACTGTCACTGCAACACATTTCTTCTCTCTCTTCGTCTTTCTGCCATTTTCTCCTCTGCTAAAGAAACTCTTAAGCCTCTTAAAAGTCCTCGTCCGTGCTCCTAACAATTTTGACCTTAAGACCTCTTTTAAGGGTTAAGATGCTTTCTGAATTACTTTTTTCTTTACTAGGATTTTTTCTTTAATTTTAAGAGTAAACGCCCACAGTAAGAATTTTCTTAGAATTGTGTCACTAGGAGCTACTTTTTGCATTAAGATTCTTTAGGAATACGGGCCCTGGTGTTTTAATCCGTCTCTTTTGTTCTCTTTCAACTACTTCTGTCCTGATTTCTTTGAGGGGATGTATGTGTTTTTTCTATATCTTTTGATCTAATGGACAAAATAAGCTTGTGCAATTCACATATGAATGCGACTGGAGACAATGGAAAAACATACAGAGAGCAGCAGCTTTTCTTTCTGCTCTGACACCCACACTGAACAATGTGAGTGCATTTTAGAAAAAGGGAATGGTGAGAGAACATTGTGCAAGGTAAGTTTTTCATCATCAAACCAAACTCTCCAGCCGACAAAGTTTAAAGTCGGCATGAAACGGAAGTTGAGATTGTCATTTTTTTTCTTGTTGTGACGTATATTCGAGTGAAACGGCTTCTGAAATTTGAAAAAATGTAGGGCGGGGCTTGATTCCGTCCTTCGGGAATTGATTGGATCGTTGGAGGACACTGACACTGACAGGTTCTCTGAGAGGCTGTGCTCCGATAGCCGCACCCTCATCGGCTCTGGCCGCACCCTTTCGCCATTGCATGTGACCGGAAGAAAAGAGAGGTCGTTTCGAGGGGGGAGGGAAGGGTAATGTATTTGATTAAAGATTATAAGGGTACATGAATTTTAAAAAAATAATGAAGTGCACAGATAAATCGTTTATAATAAACACTACAATATTACATATAAAAAGAAGATTTGTCAAATTTGATTTCATGCCGACTTTAAATCCCGTCTGGCTAGTGCACTTCCCGTAATGTTTACACATCAGGTCAGCAAGCGGAGAGAAGTCTTTTGTGGCAGTTCGAACACATTCGACCACATGAGTATTTACACTACAAAAGTAATCTGGTCAAATACGTTTTCGACTACCTCTGGAAATGGTCCAAAGTGGACAAGCTCAAAATGTTTTAGACCAACTTAACACCTGTATTTAGTAGAGGTGTGAACCTACACTGGTCTCACAGTTCAGTTCGATTACGATTATCATGTCATCGATTCGGTTCAATTCGATATCGCGATGCATTGTGATGCACCGCATCCTCAATTTTCAATTTTACTTCAAAAGTGATGTGCGTGCACGCGTGTGTCTGTCGCAGTGACAAAAACAGAGACATTCCATTTTAAGTTTCATGGGACTAAAGCCTGTTTATGCCATTAAGAAAATGAAATTGTCAAATCAATTTTGTTTTAAAGAAATGTTCATTTAAAAGCAGTGCTCATTCATCAGTGTATAATGTTACCCTGGAGACGCGCGCATCAACCGTCACTGAGTCCGCTGTTGAAGATGATCATCCATTTATAATCACGCGTAACACAGAATAATTGTAATTTGACCATCGGGTGCGGAAGGTTGCCATCTGTCACGGTTTGTCCCGATTTATCTTTTAATAACCTGTCCCGGGAAATGTATCCACTCTCCCGGGACACTGAATGTCCCGGTTTTCGAAAGGCTACGTGAATGTATGTTCAAACCGTGTAGCGCGTGCACGGCAGAGAGGGAGAGAGAGACCTTGCATGTGTGTGCTAGTGTGCCTCAAGAAGCGCATGTAACTTGCATGCGCATGTAAGAAGCATATGTAAGAATGTTTAATTACTCGCACTCGCGTCTCACCTCCCTCTGCCAGTGTATGCTATCGCGACAATTTGCACACACACGATAAATGATGTCAGAAAAGAGTCAGTACATTATAACCGGTTATAGTCTATTACTGAACCGATACCGAATCGTCCTCGTCTGCATCGCGGTGCATCGTAGAAACGATTAATTTCGACACCCCTAGTATTAGGGTCGTACACTTGTGATCCGATCAACCAAACCGCATCTTAATACCAGGTGTAAACAGTGCCGATCTGTCATCCCCCTACTAACCTATGTGAGTGAGGCCAAGAAATCCCTCCGTGAAGATCTCTCTAATCCAGTTTTGTAGTTCACAGTCATGCTGGACGTCCTCATCGTTACAGTAATACAAACTAATCCAGCCTGCAACGAATCTGAATGGGAAATACAAATCATGTGCTTACTTCAAACCTAAAGACACAGATTCAGAAAATGCTGAATGCTGATGATGTACCTGTGTAGAGCGTCCCAGACCCTGAGAGCATCTTGAGCGTAATAGCAGATAGGCAGTGCATCCAGTCCTCTCTCTTTTACGTCATCTGGCACACACATTGAGCTGTAGCTGAGGCGTTGTGTTGCTCGAGCCATCAGCAGCGGAATTGCCTCCAGGCCACACGCTATTGACTATAGAGAACAGAAACAGAAACTGTATAAAATTAAAGTAAATCAGGAGTTAAAAATAGATTCTCTCTTTCACTCCCTTCACAGAGTATTAAGTAGAAAATTAATACCAACCTTGTCAAAAACACCTTTTGAGGCCAGAAGAGTGGCTCTAGCCTGAATGTTAATCTGAAGTGTGCTGCGGATATGAGGCATCAGGAGCTGAAAAACAAAGGCACAATTTATAGATTTAGTTAAAGAAATCAAACTTTCACTCTTAAGTCCATTCATGGGGAGGCCCAACTCTTTAAAGCATCCAATGATCAATTAACCACAAAAGCCCGGAACGGCAGGCTAAGACAAAATGGGTGTAAATAATTTTATTTCAGTGCCCAATGAATTGTCTATATCGTACATGTCTGTAAAGAGAAGAAAAGTAAAATATTTTTCTGATTGTTTTGGGTTTATTATGGAAGACCATTTCTACCACATAAGAAAGATATATGATTTGGTAAATCATAATTATGACATAAAAAGTCTCAATTATAAGATATTAAGCCATAATTAAGAGATACAAAGTCAAAAAATTTGACATAAGTTGAAATTGTAGCAAAAAGTCATTTAAGAAAATTAAAAAACATGCTTTGAATAACCATAATGAAAAAAAAATGATGTGTTGAATTTACTTCAAAATTGTGGCAAAAATGGTGCATGAATTTTTAAAGTAAATCCAACAAAGAAAACCTTTGTTATACTTAAATATATGAGTTCACTGATACTTTACTTAAAAAATATTGAACAGAATAATCTAATAGCTAAGTAATTGCAAGTTGTATTAACTTAACATTACATTTGTTTTTATTAATTGAGTTGAACCCGTATAAAAATTAGCTTTTGAATAAAACGGTGGAGATACTAAGTCAATATTATGACATAGTAAGTCATCATAATTATGAAATTAAAATAAAAATGATGACATTCTAAAGCACAATTATGTGACAAGGTAGGTCTCTAAAAAGTCTAAATCATGATATAAAATGCCATAACCATTACATTAAAAAGTCAATGATATAAGTCAATGTATAATTTTCATGTCATGACTTTATATGCATAATTTATATTTAGTATGTCATAATTATAATTTACCAAAGCATGATATTGTTTAGTATATGGCGGAAATAGGCTTCCATATAACTATAAAATATTATAGTCTTTTTTTGTTAACATTATGGCATTTCAATATTGCATAAAAAGTCAAAATTATGAGATGAAAGCCATAATTTAACAAAAAAAGACATATTTTGTAAACTTTTATTTGATTTATTATTGACTTTTATGTCATAATAACGATTTACCAAAGCATTTCCTTCTTATGTGGCAGATGTGTGTAGAATAATTGAAACACATTTTTCACACAGCATAAAAAATAAATAGGAAATGATTTCACCTTTGCCTTCAGGGCTTCTGTAAATAACTGTTCTGCAGAGAAGATGAATTAATTTGTTCTGTATCTTTGGGCTGAGCATTGTCTGTTTCTACCTGGTGTAGAGGATGAATCTCCGGCAGCTGTCTGAGCGTGGCGGTGCAGCACACCTCTCCTAAAAGATGAGTGCGCAAGAAATGGGAAAGTAGTTGATGGACCAGGAAATCTGAATTACGGACCCACATCTTTGCCAACAACCAATCCGTTGCAGCATCAGAGGGCAAGAAAACAGGATTCTGTGGACCAGGAACCTGTTGAAGCTGAAATACAAGTATAGTTTAAGATATCAGCTTTCATTTGGTCAATACAACTCAGCCAAAAGGAATTTTGTGTAACTAATCACAGATTGCTGACTATTACAATAACAAGTCAATATAAAACCATACTTGTATGGCAATGGGCTTTAGTTCTTCATGTCTGTAGTAATGCAGCAAACATAATGGAGCAGACAAGTATGTCTGTTTCTCATTGATAATATTAGCAGGCAGCCGATCAAGCACTTCATAATCCAGAAGATACACATGTCCTCTCTGTGGAAAATATATGTTATAAACAATGACAATTATGTTACAAAGTGATGAATACAAATGCCTTAAAGGGATAGTTCACCCAAAAATGAAAATTTTATTATCGTTTACTTACCCTCAAGTTGTTCCAAACCTATATGTGTTTATTTGTTCTGCTGAACACAAAGGAAGATATTTGGAAGAAAACAGATCTCAATCCCCATTGACTACCATAGTATGTATTTTTTCCTACTATGGTAGTCAATGGGGATTGAGATCTGTTTTCTTCCAAATATCTTCCTTTGTGTTCAGCAGAACAAATAAACACATAGAGGTTTGGAACAACTTGAGGGTAAGTAAATGATGAAAGAATTTTCATTTTTGGGTGAACTATCCCTTTAAAAGTCACACTTGCACACAAACACACCTCCATCTCCTGCTCCAATGATGAGTCCTCTGGTAGAAAAGGTCTGACCATCTCTGAAGTGACAGACAGGTTAGGTGGCAGGTTATGAATCTGTCTGATATACAAAGGATTGCAGCCATTTAGGCACTGGTATCCAAAGAATGCATCCTCATGCCAGTGATCCTGAACATATCCTACGAGAAAAATGCACAGCAAAAAAAAATCACATATATAGTTTTATTACTGTAATTTGTAAAATGCAATCTATTTGTTTGGCATACTGGCAATGGTATTCTCTCTTCCATTGAAAAGGAAGAATGTCTCAAGTTCCTGTAGGCTGCTCCAAGATCTTCTTCTTTCAATAAAACCCTTTATGTAGTGCACATTGTAAACTGGGCTGACAGACAAACAAAGTGAAAATATCCCACTGTGAATTTCAGTTCAGGTGACATAAGATTGAATAATATCAAACTCGTTTAAAGTGAATCTATAATACAGTGCAACCATACCGTTGACGGATGTAACTCAAGTTGAGTCCTAGAGCTGCCACCTGGGACATGTTTACACAGTGAGGACCACCTTCAACAAATGTGCCCCACCTATAGATAAAAAAACTTATTTTGTAAGTATAGCTGCACAATTATTCATTATTCAAAAGATTGTGATCTAGATTCAAACACCCACACGTTCACATGATCAATGACAGCGATTTGCCTGTGTCTGTTAGACCTTTGATAAAATCACACAACATTCAAATTAATTTGCACAGCTGCTGACCCAGAGAGAGCAGTTATCACAAACAGTCTTTTCAAGTACACAGTATTGTTATTTCTGTGTTGCAAGTATTAAAATTATCAAAAAAATAATAATTATAGTTTGGATATAAACAATGATATCTATGGGAGCTATCATACTAGAGCAAATCACCTTCAGAAAGTAACATGGTGCTTCATACATCCAGTAATGAAACAAGCGAAGTGTTTATGAGTGAGTCATTGAATCATTCAATCAACTCGATTTTTAAAAATAATTGATTTAAATTTTAAATAGACTGCAGCAATTAACAATTTCCCAGAATCTCTGGTAAATTACGTGTTATTTTGTTTAGTTGTCTGTTCAGAATAGTGGGCGAATCGGGATCTCAATTTGAAACAAAAAAAATTGATTCTCAATTTATCCAGAATCGTGTAGCTCTAATTGATGTGTACAAAATGTTTTACCTGATAAACTGTTGTTTATGTTGGAGATCCCTCTCCCTGTGATCGGTTAGGATTGCTAATGTTTCCTCCTTTTTCAGACAGGCTAAATAATTTTTGGGAAAGATTGAGAGAATTCGATATAAAGTAAAGAAAATAATTTAAGAAAGAAAGAAAATAAACAGACGCAGCTCACCTTTCTCATTCCGAAGCTCAACGAAACCATCTGCTGTCCGGATCCATTTATGGCAAGGAAAAACCTCCATCTCAGGATCCTCAGAACTCCGTCTCACCTGCACATCCCGACAGTGCCAGTCCAGGTCCGGAAAGCCAGGCTGAGCCTCAAGACGGAGTCTCAACAGAACAACAACACCAACTTCCTCTTTAGGCTTGATGACAACCGTACAAGCCTGTCTCGAAAAGAAAAACAGCACATTTGCATTCGTGATAGATTAATTTACTATGGGATCACAGTATTAAAGACTGCTTTCATAGTGAATGACTCTGTTACTGTAAGTCATTTGATATATTACATAGGCATATCTAGTTGGGTCTAGTGTGGGTTAAAGTGCCTTAGCAGGTACTGGAGTGAACTGGAGCTGTTAGATACTATGTTTTTTAGATTATTTGCATTATATTTATGCATTTAGCAGTTGCTTTTATCCAAACTGACTTACAAAAGAGGAACAAAAGAAATTTGTCAAACCGCCAATAATATTTGTAATGGCAAGTTTATTAGAGAATTAGATAATAAAGCAAGCTGCACAAGAGGAGAAAATGGAGAGGAACTTTTTATGTGTGCGGTTGCAAGTGTGTGTAAGTGTGTAAATTGGTTTAAGGGTGTTAGGTAGTTAAGTGCTTGATAAACATTTTTACACATTGTTTATGTTGAGTACGCTACCGTTCAAAAGTTTTGGGTGAGTGCGATAAAAAATAAAAAATATAGCTGCGAGCAGCGATTACGGGCCCAAGCCGGTGGCACCGCAACCCCGGTGCCTTCAGTTACCTAAAGGCACCGGGGTGGTGGTGCCGCCGGCTTTACCCTTCATCGCTGCTCGCAGCTATATTTATATATATATATATATATATATTTTTTTATTATTATATATATATAAAAAAAAGCCGGTGGCACCGCCACCCTGGTGCCTTTAGGGTTATTGTGCACGACGTGACACAAAATATCAAAATATCTGCTCGCTATCTGCCGAACGGCTCTGGTTGTTCCGCTTCAGCACTGATGATGTTGTAGAAATAGTGCGCTCTGGTTGGTCTGGATTATTCGGGATTTTTTATTTTATACAGAAATAAGATATTTATAATTCAGATGAGAATAAAGGTAGTGTTGATTAAAATGAAGGACAACCAATATATTGATCTGAAATATAGCACATTCATTTTAAATTTATTTAGGTTAAATTCCCTTCTTAATTTAATTTAAAGCAAACAATACATTTAAAATATATGGGTTGTATGTACATTTTTTTTAAAATAAAAAAAAAGATATATATCCAAAAAGACAAGGCCTTAAAGGGTTAAACTCTTGTCACTGTAACAGACACAATCTCTATCTCTCTCTCTCTCTCTCTCTCTCTCTCTCACCACACACACACACACACACAACACACACACACACACACACACACACACACACACACACACACACACACACACACACACACACACACACACACCACACACACACACACCAATCACACGTCAAGTCACTTACATTGTAGATGCAATATTGAATAAGCAGAAAAATCTGATTTTCTGCTCTGAAAATAAAAATAAGCAGAAAAATTGAATAAGCACTTTGAATATTCTAAACAGAATAAGCACTAGTCGCTAATGAATAAGTACTAGTACTTAATGGAATAGATAGTATCTAAAAAAATAAGTACTAGTAGCATGAAAATAGAGACTAGTAGGTTAAAATGATTAAATGTTAAAACGGAATAGGCACTAGTCGCTAATGAATAAGTACTAGTACTTAAAGGGTACCTATTATGGCATTTAAAATGTTCCTAATATTGTTCTGAGAGTCCCCAACAACAGTTTTACATGCATGCAATGACAAAAAACACTTTTGTTGTCTTACAATATGCATTTATTTGTAGCTGATTTGCTCATCGATTCCCAAATGAATCGTTTGACGACTCATTTTTCAAACCCCGCCTTTGCGTGACGCTAATCCGCTGTGATTGGTCAGACGACCCAGTCAGTTATTTTTCGCGTTAACCCAATATTGATAAAGCACTGCAATACTACAATACGCTCTATTCTTTATGACAACTCCAATAACAATGACAAACATTTTACATATTTCAAAACACACACACACACAGCTTGGAGACCTAAGCGCTGAGCGTAACTGACACCAACACACACCACACACACACACACACACACACACACACACACACACACACACACACACCACACACACACACACACACACACACACACACACACACACACACACACTTGACCAGCTGCGAGAGCGTAACTGACACACACACACACACACACACACACACACACACAGCTTGGAGACCTAAGCGCTGAGCGTAACTGACACACACACAGACACACACACACTTATTGAGCATGCTACAAAACCCATTAAAAGCAACAATTATTAACAGTACTTACAGGTTGTGATTCGGAGGATGAAGCCGATCCAAATAAACTTGGTACTAAACGTTCCTTCAGTATCAACCGACTCGCGAATCCATGAAAGCATTTATGTTTGTAAAGGAATCCTCATTAAAATAACGCGAACACAGCTCAAGGTGGCTATACTTGTGTGGTATAGTTGTAAATATAAACTCTAGCCACTGATTCTTCACATGCTCGTCTCTGGGCAGTGAAAAAAAGTTCGCTTTTGATTCGCACTTCAGAACAGCTCGTCGACATGTTGTTTTCACTGTTTTCTGGCGCGCGCAATGAGTGGGCGTGTCTTATTCAAATAACTTGTACAAGTGACGTATGAAAGTTAGAGAAAATGCATCGTTCGTCTATCAATTCATATCAGCGACTCAGAGTCGACTCTTACTTTTGAGAGACAATAACTTTGTATACGGTGAACTTTCATATTTAAAACTTTGCAGGATGTTTTTGTTCACTTAGATCTATGTTACACACTACATGAAAGGTAATTTTCAAAATTCCATGATAGGTACCATTTAATAGAATAGATACTAGTATCTAAATAATAAGTACTAGTAGCATGAAAATAGAGACTAGTAGGTTAAAATGATTAAATGTTAAAACGGCTTGCCATATTGGCTCAAAGAGAGAGAGAGAGAAAGAGAGAGAGAGAAAATTACCTTTTAGATACTAGTAGCTATTAATAGATACTTTTATTTATTCAATAAATACTAGTTCTAAGTCATTACATACTAGTACCTATTAAATAGATACCAGTACTTATTCATTAGCTACTAATGCATATTCAAAAGAATATCTAAAGAATAAGCACTAGTCGCAAATGAATAAGTACTAGTACTTAATGGAATAGATACTAGTATCTAAAAAATAAGTACTAGTAGCATGAAAATAGAGACTAGTAGGTTAAAATGATTAAATGTTAAAACGGCTTGCCATAATTGGCTCAGAGCATCAAACAAGAATATTAAAGTTTGATGCTTTGCCACGGCAACAGTATCTAAGATATCAATAATCCTTTCTCAGGTCTACATCTGCCGTGTGTTTACATTATACACATAAAGTTTGAAGCAAATTGGGTAAAAATAAGAGGGTGATTTCAAAGCATTTAGGAAGTGACACACTTCCTGCTGCCAGTTGGTGGCGCTATAACTTTGACTCACAATAGTCACATCCATGTGATCGGACCCTTACAGCGAACACACTGCTGAAGTTTCATCAAGATCAGTTAATGTATGCAGAAGTTATAACACACTTCCTGTTTCCATTATTCGCCATAAATTCGTTTCCTCGCCACGGCCAAACCGTTCGAGATATCAAAAATCCCCTGGCAATTTTTCATCCTCAATGTCTTGACTTCATGCTGACCGAGTTTCGTGGCAATTGGTTGAATTCTCTAGGAGGAGTATATCGAATTCCAGGGGCAGACGCTTCCAAACAAACCATAATAGCCGACTTCCTGTTGGGCTGGGGTAAAAAGTAAAAGTACAAAGGATATATGAACTGATGAGATCTATATGTGTACCGAGTTTCATATTATTACATGCAAGCGTGTTTGATTTATGGACCATGTTTTCGGACCCTGTTCCAGGGGGCGCTGTCGAGCCTCCCTGCCACGCCCAGGTACCAGCTTCAGCCCGGCTCTGATGGCCGCAGGTTCTGACCTGTGTGCAAAGTTTCACGAGTTTTTGAGCACGTTAAGGGCCCCAAAAGTGCGCTAAGAGTCTCAAAAGCATCCAAAAGAATATTAAAGTTTGATGCGTTGCCATGGCAACAGTATCAAATATATCAACAATCCTTTCACAGGTCTATTATCTGGCGTGTTTCTACATTATACACATCAAGTTTGAAGCAAATCGGGTAAAAATAAGAGGGTGATTTCAAAGCATTTTGAAAGTGACACACTTCCTGCTGCCAGTTGGTGGCGCTATAACTTTGACTCACAATAGTCACATCCATGTGATCGGGCTCTTACAACGAACACACTGCTGAAGTTTCATCAAGATTAGTTAATGTATGCAGTAGTTATAACACACTTCCTGTTTCACGTTTCTCGCCATAATTTCGTTTCCTCGCCACGGCCAAACCGTTCGAGATATCAAAAATCCCCTGGCAATTTTTCATCCTCAGTGTCTTGACTTCATGCACACCGAGTTTCGTGCCATGTGTTTGAATGCTCTAGGAGGATTCTCGTTGAATGCGTTTTCCAAACAACCCTAAAAAGACGACTTCCAGTTGGGCTGGGGTAAAAAGTAAGAGCATGAAGAATATATGAACCAATGAGATCTATATGTGTACCGAGTTTCATATTATTACATGCAAGCGTGTTTGATTTATGGACCATGTTTTCGGACCCCGTTCCAGGGGGCGCTGTCGAGCCCCCCTGCCACGCCCGGGTACCAGCTTCAGCCCGGCCCTGGTGGCCACGGGTTCTGACCCGTGTGCAAAGTTTCAAGAGTTTTCGAGCACGTTAAGAGCCCCAAAAGTGCCCGAAAGTTCGTAAGAAAAATAATAGAGAAAAAAAATAATCCTTAGGAAAACAATAGGGCCTTCGCCTTTTCAAGGCTTGGGCCCTAAAAAGAAACTAAAGCTTTTATTTATCAAGTGGCAGTTAAGATGTGATTTCTATTTCAAATGAATGCTGCATGAAAAAAAAATCTCAGGGTTTACAGAAAAATATTAACTTTTTTCAACATAATAATCAAAAGAAATGTTTCTTGAGAAGCAAATCAGCATATTAGAATGATTTCTGAAGGATCATGTGCACTAAAGACTGGAATAATGATGCTGAAAATGCAGCTTTGCCATCAGAGGAATAAATTACATTTTAAAATATTCTAATAGAAAAGAGTTCAAGTTGTAATAATATTTCACAATTTTGCTGTTTTTACAATATTTAAAAACACATATCAAACTTTTGAACAGTAGCGTACATAATCGAACATAATTATTTAATGTTTGTGTTGTAATATCTTGTGCATTAAAACTACTTGAATGAGACTTTTAGCTTTTGACATAAATAGGCACAATATTAATGTGGTTCAAAAAGTATATACCTCCATGAAAGTAAAAGCCAAATACTGTCTCTTAACAAAAAAGTTAATTTCTGAAACTATATAGGCTTATGTTCTTATGGTTACATTGTATTTGCAAACTGTTAAACCCATACTGTTAACTTCCTTAATTTCATCTGTGTTCAGAGCCATGTGATGTCTTCTCAAAAAAGGTGAATGCCTTACTGAGTCTGGCAAGAGACGCTGGTCCACTTTTACTGGAGGACTCTCGCACAGAGTACCAACCAACGAGATCCAAACGCTGCCATACGTTCCTGAGAGAGAAGATGCTGAGGTTCGAATGGTCACATGAAAGCCATCCATTTCTCAGCATAGAGTTCCCAAGAATCTATGAACGGATATCATGTGTGAGTCGAAAACAGCCAGACCTTTACAGTACCTGATACACTCACAAGAGTTCAAGACTGCTGAAATGAATGCATGAAAATCACAAGAACTCAAAATGACTTTGTAGCTCATTTAAAATAAATATTAGAAAGGAAAATAGCTAAATAATGTGCAAATGAAGAAGGAAGCAAAAACAAATTGGAAGCAGAAGCAGCGGGGCGAGGGGAAAAAAATAGGAAAATTACTTTTGGATGTATAAGGAATATTCAAATGTTATACAATGATAAGAAAGGTTAATTTCCAACTAGCAATGAGTTTGATACAAGAGATCTGATATTTAATATTTTACATTTACATTTAAAACAGCAGGCAAAAAGGGCATAATAGTTTATATTTACTATATATTTACTGGCATGCTACATTATATTAATCCTTTCACAAGTTTAAAATATTCAAACTATTTGTAGTTCAGAGAGTCCTATGCCTTCGTATTTTTACTCCTTTCTTTTTACAGTTTTTCTGAATTGCTAAAACACATTTCTTGAAACCATCACTCACTTTCTCAAAACTTTAAACACAAACCCAAATTTTCAAACCACATTCGAGAACCTCTGACTATTCTGGCAAAATCAAACAATTGCCTCGAAACCATTTTATCTGTGCTCAAAATCAAACAATGCTTTCAGTTCAAGCATTGTTTGCGAGTCCATACACACAGCGAGTCCACACACAGCGAGTCCATATTTTAGATACTACAGATCATTCATTAGACACTACATCAAAAAATGGAGAACAAAGAATCCAAAGCATGCAGTTACAGAAAAAAATATATACTGTAACAAAGTAAACACATTTTACAATTATGTAAAAAATTATAGTAATGACAACTTAAAGTAAAAAGGTGAATAAATACTGTATGCTCTGCAAGTATAGTATTGTCCTGGATATGTCTGTATACTTGCACTTGCATACTGTGAAAATACAGTGACCCAACTGCAAGACCAAAAAAGGTTACAGTAAAATACTCATGTAAAGCATGTTACAGTCACTCAGAAGAGTTGTGCAACTGCAGAATCAAGGTCAGTGAGAGAGTCATTCTGCTTCAGTATCAGATCCGGCCTTGACAACATTATCCACACCTGCTCTTCCTAATCATCATCATCTTCCTCCTTGTTCACCACCTCTTACACACATACTCTTTCTTCTCTAGCTCTTATATTGTTTCCATCCATTATTGGTATCAACATCCAGTGCAACATTTTGAGTTATTTTTGGGACTCTGAACTGAATTGTATTATGTACAGTTGGTTTGATCACATCATTAGAAATAAATGTGAACAATTTTGAGTCGATGACTCAAAAACGATGACAACAATGCTGTAGTTGTGTTCAATTTTTGCCTGTCTGTGTTTAGCATTTTGAAACAGGGCATCACCGTGCGAAATGTGTGAGTGAAAATGTGTTTAAAGTTTTAGGAAAAGAGTGCATGAGATTTGCAAACCGTGTTTTAACTAATAACTACCTGAACTAGTTTAATGTTTTACAGAAAGAGTGATTTATAGGCTACTCGATCAATTGGTTTCAAGGCTATTGAGAATTTGGTTCAGAGATGGGTTTTAGTGTTTTAGCATTTCAGAAAAACTAATATCATCGTGATCTTTAGAAGATGGTAACACTATTATGGTCGTTGTTTGCAAATATTTGCATATAACGTTATGTGACAAAAACGGCATTCCGAATTTGAATTGTAAATGCATTATTTGCCCAAATAAACAAATACATTCCATCTCAAACTAAAGCCACGACAAAACTAAATAATTAAAACGTGTTCTACTCTTTTAAAAAGTTTAAACATTATTTGATATAACTTAGCCAACTTACTCTAAAGCTAAATATCATTATTAGATTATTACAACAACGTTTAGTACTTTTTGCTTCTCATCGGTGCAATATTTTTCAAACTATGCTTTAAACGCGGTAACATGACACGATAAGTACAAAACAACACGAAAGACAATAAATGCGCAAGTAAAATTGAATGAACTTACCGTGCCAATACTGTAGCTGAAGATCTGAACCGAGGAGCGCATTGATGAAACTCAGTTTATCACATTATCACACCTCAGCCAATCGCGTGCGTGAGGAGGCTAGGCGCGCGCTCTCCCGGATGTCATTGGCGTTTATGGTTATTTTAATTCTGAAGAGTTGTGACTTGTGAGTTCTTAAGTGACATGTGGAACGTAGTGACTTGTTATGTAGTCTGCAAGCCTACTGGGCAGCAAATAATTATGATCGTGAACAGTTTTTCTGAATTGCTAAAACGCATTTCTTGAAACCATCGAAGAAACTTTAAACACAAAACCAAATTTTAAAACACATTCAGAGAATCTCTGACTTATCTGGCAAAATAAAACAATTGCCTCAAAACAATTTTAAATGTGCTCAAAATCAAACAATGCTTTCAGATCATACAATATTATAATATTAACTAGTCAATATTATACTAAACACTAAAGATCATTCATTTATATTTCTTGAAGCCTTCACCCATTTTCTCACAAACATTAAACACAAATCCAAAATTTCAAACTAAACTCACAAAACCATTGACTCTTTTGGCAAAGTCAAACAATTGCTTAAAAACCATTTTATCTGTGCTCAAAATTAAACAATGCTTTCAGATCATACACACGAGTCAATAAAATAAGCACTACAGATCATTCATTTGTCTTGGCCCGTTCTCGTTTATGTATGACATGATTTTTGTGTCTCCTGATTTTGTTGATTAAATTCCTGTTTTCTGTATTCCTCGTCTCCTCGTGCTTCCAGCCACCACACGTACCGTAACAGAAGAACTGACCTTAAGAAGTAAAAAAAGCAACAACAGGGTGACTGCAGAACGGACAGCATCATGAGCTGGGAGCTTGCAGGACAGATCGCTACTTTGGCCCTGGATAGTCGCGATCTCTTTCAATTCACCTGGGGTTTTGTTCCTCTCGCTGCCTCCTGCTTATTAAGTGATGAGATTATCAAGGCGTGTTACCGGCAAGGGGTCAAGGTGGCTGATCCCAGGGAGCTCCCAGATCTATCCAGTCTGGACCGGATATCAGTTGTCTGGAGAGCTTCCTTCGGTGGCACGCTATGACAAAGCCGGATCTTCACTTCAGCCCTGACAAGCCGGATCTTGACTTGACGAGCTGGTCCCATCCAGTCCCGAGCCTTCTCCGCTGGTCCTGTCCAGCCCCGAGCCTTCTCCGCTGGTCCCGTCCAGTCCCGAGCCTTCTCCGCTGGTCCTGTCCAGCCCCGAGCCTTCTCCGCTGGTCCCGTCCAGCCCTGAGCCTTCTCCGCTGGTCCTGTCCAGCCCCGAGCCTTCTCCACTGGTCCCGTCCAGCCCCGAGCCTTCTCCACTGGTCCTGTCCAGTCCTGAGCCTTCACCCTGGTCCCGTCCAGTCCCGAGCCTTCACCGCTGGTCCCGTCCAGCCCCGAGCCTTCACCGCTGGTCCCGTCCAGTCCCGAGCCTTCTCCACTGGTCCCGTCCAGCCCCGAGCCTTCTCCACTGGTCCCGTCCAGTCCCGAGCCTTCACCGCTGGTCCCGTCCAGCCCCGAGCCTTCTCCGCTGGTCCCGTCCAGCCCCGAGCCTTCACCGCTGGTCCCGTCCAGTCCCGAGCCTTCACCGCTGGTCCCGTCCAGTCCCGAGCCTTCTCCACTGGTCCCGTCCAGCCCCGAGCCTTCTCCACTGGTCCCGTCCAGTCCCGAGCCTTCACCGCTGGTCCGTCCAGTCCCGAGCCTTCACCGCTGGTCCCGTCCAGCCCCGAGCCTTGGACCGGTGGTCCCGTCCAGTCCCGAGCCTTCTCCGCTGGTCCCGTCCAGCCCCAAGGCTTCTCCACTGGTCCCGTCCAGCCCCTAGGCTTCTCCGCTGGTCCCGTCCAGTCCCGAGCCTTCTCCACTGGTCCCGTCCAGTCCCGAGCCTTCTCCGCTGGTCCCGATCCCTGAGCACGTCCCTGAGCCTGTCACTCCCCCCAATAAATTGTTTTGGGGGGTATATAGGTCCCCGGCCATTGGGGCCAGGCCTGACTCCCACAGTAAGGCATGGCCACCCGAAGGGGCGTCTCCGCCATGGCCACCCGAAGGGGTGACTCCGCCCAGGCAGCCTGCACAACCTGGACCGCCATGGCCATCCGAACAGCTTGCTCCGCCTTGGCCATCTACACTGCCAGCTCCACCCTGGCAGCCTGCACAGCCTGCTCCGCCCTGGAGACTTCCTGCTCCGGGTATCTCGTCAGCCTCCAGGAATCTTTTTTACAATTTGATGTATTAAAGACCAAGGATATGCTCATTGATTTTAGGAAGAGTACTTATCCAAGTGAACCTACCTCAATTACCTAAAGGCCAAAAAATAGAGTATGTACAGTCATACAAATACCTTGGGACTATTATTGATGAGAAACTGAATATTGAAGAGAATTGTGAGGCTATGAGCAAAAAGGGGCACCAGTGTTTGTATTGCTAAGGAAATTATCTGTGTTTAATCTTGACCGAACAATAATGATGTTTTGTCATGCTTTTATTGAATCTGTTTTGTCCTTTGCCACTGTGGTATGGTATGGTCATATATCTTTAAAGGAAAAAAATCAGTTTGACCAAATAGTAAAATGGTCTGGCCGTTTGATAGGTGAGTCAAAACCAGGAGTGGCATCCCTATATACCAAACAGTTACAAAGGATGGCCTTTTAAATTTTAAATGATGACTCTCACCCCCTGCTTCGTACCAATATGATTAACAAATTGTAGAGGTGGATTTTCTGAAATGTTGTACTAGGGGTTTTATGATTTTACAAAGACCATATGTTTTGTGATTACTTTCTTGAGAGCACTTTACTAAGTATGAGTATTTATTTTCTTGTCTTTCTTTATGTGTTGTGGAGTGTTCTGTGTTGTGTGTTTTTGTACTGGATGCCATAGAATGTCATTGCACTGTAAAACAAACCTACGGGTACAATAAAAAGTACCCCCTAATCAAAAAATGGAGAACACAGCATCCAGAAAGTTACAGGAATTTTTTTTCTCTAGCCTATACTGTAAACAATTTTGCAACTCCAAAAAAATTGGGTAAAACTGATTGAGGTGAATAAATTATACTGCAAGTATTGTAGGCAAGGCAAGGCAAGGCAAGTTTATTTATATAGCACATTTCATACACAATGGTAATTCAAAGTGCTTTACATAGGAGAAAAATAAAATAATCAAAACAAATAAGAATAATTAAAACAGTTTAGAATAAAAAATAAAATAAAGTACAGTAAAAACAGTCGGACGAACAGTGGCACAGTGCTCATTCAGTAAATGCACAGCTAAACAGAAGTGTTTTGAGTCTGGATTTGAATGTGACTACTGTAGGAGCACATCTGATCTCTTCTGGAAGCTGGTTCCAGCTATTGTACCTGAATATTGAAGAGGCCTTCCTATTGGCCTATTGCCATGAGTATTGAATGTCTATATATTCAGCACTTGCATACTGTAAAAATACTGCAGTCCAACTGCAAAATCCAAAAACGTCAAATAAAACTAAATGAAAAGCATGTTACAGTACACTCAAATTTATAAGTGTACATCTGCAAATCAAGGTCAATGAAAGATTAATTCTGCCTCAGTATCAGGTCTTCCTTGTGGCTCTGGCCATAAGTGTGAAACGAATTATAGAAATAGCTAAGTGTTAACAATTTTAATATGTTGTGTGTAATCATTGACAACATGTTTTAGTTGTGTTTAACTTTTGCCTGCCTCTGTGTTTCGCATTTTGAAACATAAATGCATTACAGAGCAAAATGTGTTTTAGTAAGTGAGAATGTGTTTAGAATTTGTAAAAAGAGTGCATGAGATTTGCAAAGTGCAACTGCCTGAACATGTTTAAAGCAGAATTTGGCAACATCTAGTCTTCTTCGCTGATTTTCCCTTTTGTTGTCGTATGTTTTCCCCACGAGCTCCCCCTACAGCAGTGGGCCGTATATTTCACAACACTATCGTAAAAAAAACTCACTTGCGGCACCCTCCTCCCCCGTTCTCCCGCTGCTCACGTGCATTTGTTATTATCGGAGCCGGCCAACTATACTTGCGGAGCTGTCTACCGAGGTGGGTAATACGTCATAGACATTATCATAGAACATTGACATGTACATTTTGTATTCTGTTATCAACCCGTAAAACAGTTCGTGTTTCTCGCTCGTTCTCGTTCTCGTCTCGCTTCTCACGAGACTTCCTATTTTCGTTTTGCCGGGACGGTAGTCTGCATGTTGCAAGGTTGGTTTTCCGCCTGGGAGCGCTGGGGGGAGCTAGGAAAGTCACCAATATCACTAGAACAGGTTGTTTAACCATCCAAATGATTTCTAGACAGCTTTATTAAGTTAAAAAAGTTACCAAGTTCTGCTTTAATGTTTTACAGAAAGAGTGATTTATATGACCAGTTGGTTTAGGCTATTGAGAATTTGGTTCAGAGAATGGGATTTAGTGTTTTAGTAATTCAGAAAAACTGTTTAACAATTGGTGTATACAATGCTATAGTTGATATGATGAGAGTAATCATAATGAAGAAAGAAAAAACACTGTTCCCTGACCGGGAATCGAACCCGGGCCGCGGCGGTGAGAGCGCCGAATCCTAACCACTAGACCACCAGGGACATGCGTTGTGATTGAAATATTAGTGTTTTTTTTCACAATGTGACTTTCTTTGTAGCGATTAAAATTTTATTTAGCCGGTTCTATATAATAAAATCATCCACAAGTTAACGTTACCGTCTTTAATTTATATACTTTTATTAACATATTTGGGAAATAGCGTGGTCGTAGATAAACATTTGTATAACTGATAAATGTGCTTTGAGATTGAGAAAATGTGATAGACTTTACAGTAATAAAAATCGTATATAGTATAGTATATATACGAATAGTATATTAGTATATTATAGTATATAGTATATAATAGTATATTATAGTTAATGTAGGGTAAAAATTACCAACAAGACCTCGTGGCGCAACGGTAGCGCGTCTGACTCCAGATCAGAAGGTTGCGTGTTCAAATCACGTCGGGGTCAGCGCTTTTATTTTCTTTCCTCAATGAGATAACTAGATTCGTTATTAAAGGGTCATGAAACCCCCCTCTTTCAGCTCAAGTCTAGCTCACAATCTTTTTGAAAAATGCAACTTAAATGGGCGTGGATGGCTGTGAGAAGAGAGGGAGTGGGTGTGGTTTGGCCATCACTGTCATCACCAGTGTCCCATGCATATCGACTGTCACTAAAAATCAGTGGTAAAACGTGAGGAAATGCTAGATTTTTTTTTATAGCTGGCAAAGTTAAAGTCTTATGAAATACACTGACACTTTGTCCTTTCAAAAGAAACTGAATGCCCTGCTACATATATTAGCCTACAGTAATCGTAATTCTATTTAAAACATATTAATGTAGGCTACATGTATAATTATAATGTCATTATAAAATATATAGTTGTTTATAGACACTATTTGAAAATAATAAATTTTCCGCTTTAAAAAATCGTTCCGTGCAGAACTACGCGCCCCCTGAACCCCCATAATAAAGATGGCTCTGTGGAGGTGGATGACTTCTCATTTTAGACACACACACATACCTCTGAATGGATAGAAAAGTCCTCGGGACTTGGTACCGCATCACTCGCAAGACGCAACCTGCATTAGTTGTCAACAAGGCGAAGTCCACCATTCTCCAATTCTCAAAGCTCTCTCGAGAAAAATGCTCGCGGCACACACTATAGTTAAGATGTGTCAGTGGTTGTCTAGCCCTGTCCTGGCAGCATCGCGGGGAAACATATTCAACCCACTTGGACTTCTGCACGATGAAAACAAACACTTGCATCCCATGATTGTCTCTCTCATCTACTACGCGATATCACAGTTTGACATGTCTGGAAAGATACACGTGGTGTCATGAATAATTAAGAGACAGTGTCTCTCATAGGATATGAAAACTCAGTCTCATTAATAATTATGAGACACCGATGAGTCATCAAGCACTCACAGAGCACGGCCACGTCACAGCCTGTGACGTGGACACGATGAAGATTTTAAACCCGAAAGATGAAAAAAGCGGAAAAAAACTAAAATTTTACCATTTTAACCCTACTATTACCTAACAGATGCTAAAATTGTCTTCAATGGTGTTCAACACACATACCTCTGTTAAAATCTCAGAAAATTTGGTTTGGGGTTTCATGACCCTGAGTAGTAGCCTAAAGTATTTTTTAAAAGTCCTATAAATTTGATTTTCATTACACCACATAACAATAACAATCTCATAATAAGTATCTCACACACGTACACACAGGGTTTCTTTAGAAATAACCAACATTTAATAAATACATGGTTTTTATGTAACAAAAAGTATGTTACAACACGCATCAAAAAGTGACATGATGAGACTGACTGGTCATGTTACTGGACTTTTATTGTGAAGGAAGGTTGAGGATTGAAAGTTCATCCACAGCAGAGATCATGTCCGAAGTCCTTCAACCCTTGCCCTACACTCATCAAATTAATTGTAAATAACTTTTGAAAAGACTCCAACCTTTCGGCACAACCATTACTCTGACCTGCAGATACCCACACAAATCCTACAGCAAAATGAGATTATCTTTAAAAGCTTGTGAAACATGTCTTAACTTCCTTTATACTCCTGCAGTCAAAGAGAACAAAGCAAAAAGTGGTAGTTCTGTGCAACTTGACTTCCTTTTTCAACAAGCGTCGTTTCCTGTGTGATATTCGGACACACATTTGAAAAACATTTGCCACGACACACATGCATTAACACATACAAAAATAATAAAAAGACAACAACCACAATACAGTCATTAGACTGACAACATTAGCAACATCATAGCATCTACAAAACACAAAACATCTAAATTGAATTTAATTGATGACTTAAATACATCATTAAAACTTGGTTTTAGAACATTTGATCACTTTATGAAACTCTCACCATAAGAAACAGAGGTGCTTGCGGCTCCGTGTTGTCATCCTACATGTTGTTAATTCAAGTAGAGGCTTTGCGTGCTCATAAAATGCACAATGTTTATTGCTTCCAAGTATTCACATGGTGTACACAGAGGACCTTTTAATTTTGGATTAACTTCACAATTGACTTTGTGTTGTTCAGAAATAAGAGATCAGGCTTTTTGTAATTTGGCGGGTTGGCCAGGGGGTCATAACCTAAACGACTTAACATCGGGGCAAGGCTGGCCATGTCATTCACCACATCAGCAGGGATATTTCCCATCCATTTAAACAGAGCATCCGTATTCACTGGCTTGACGACTTGATCAGTTGACAGTTCCACTCTGTAAGAGAAACAGGAATAAAAGAGACAATGAACTATCATATAGATTTAGAAATATGGCAGACAAGGCCAAAGTGCTTGCCTAAGACATCATGAAAATAAAACAATCTGCCCTCTAGAAGTTAGGTGCAGTACAAACTGACTATTACAAAGGACTTTTAACGTCTACCATTGATTCCATTATTATAGGACTGTGACGAAATAAATTCTCACCAGATTTTTTTCTTTGAAAATGCTTGCTGGTCAAACAAACACCCCATTTACCTCGAATCCATTTGTTTTACATATCAGATTACAATGTAGTGGCATATTTACAGTGAGAACGCTAAATCTAGCTCTTGACTAGGAAACGTAAACCTGCATGTCTGACCCATTGTCTGGAAAAGCCATAGATGTAAAAGGAAAAAAAGATATTGTGGCCAAGAATTAGTTCCTATGTTTTAGGTAAATTGTGTCTTTATTTTAAGGCTGGAATACACTATGTTTGACTTTAGCCAGATTTACAGTCAGGAGAAGTCAACACAATTTGCCTGTAGATTTTCTAGCTTCAGACTATGATTCTTTCTAGTCAGAGGATATCAAACATGTTTCATATTTTGAGCTGGTTTTAGAACACATTGTTTTCATTTGTCATATACCTCCTAGCAATTAGGGACATGTGTTTGTGTGAGTTTGTTGTGTTCAGAACAACTTATAGTGTGTGATTCTCAGTTATTTAGTGCATGATGCCCAGATGTTAAAAATCATGCACCCCTGGTTTCACAGACAAGGCTCAAGCCAGTCCCACACTAAAATGCATGTTCGAGCTGTTTTAACTGAAAGAAACTTGCACTGACATATCTTAAAAATATATATTATGTGCCATCGTTTTATCTCAAGATGCACACCAGCAATGTTTTTTTTTCTAAGGCACGTTTAAAAAAAAGCTACTTAAATGTATAAGTCATGGGAACCAATTCACATACCGTGAGCCTCAAACACCATTGTTTAAATCTCATGTTTGCAAAATACCACTGAAAAACGGGCGAATCCCAACATAACAATGCAGTCTGGATCATTAATATTTACGCCCCAAAAGTTGCATACACCAGCCCATGTTCTAGGCCTGGGAGTATTAACATGGACCTGAGCAGCCGAATCATCAGAAGTTCTGCATATATTGTGAAAAAGCAAACAAGGACAATAGCGAAAATGGCAGATCATGGATATAAATGTTATGTTCCAGGCTGTGCAGGAGATGTGAGCACTTTTCATACCTTTCCCACAGAACAGAACTGTCAACAGGCATAGTTGATGTTTATCTACAATAGGATATCACACCATTTTAATTCAAAGTTGTTAGTTTGCACTGCCTAATTTACCACTGACAGTTTTTCTAACCTGTGACAATATCAAGTGGGGTTCGCTATCGTTTGATACTGAAGAAGGGGGCAATTCCAACTATATTGTCATTACAGCCCCTACCGCAAGCAGCAAGTAAAGTTAGTGATTGATTTTTGACTGTTGAAGCCATTTCTATTTAAATTGAAAGTTTCTTAGGGTAAATTATCATTAATGTTGTTAGCTCACTCTAAACTCGCGCTCGGTAGGCCCAAAGTCTGGCATCCGACCAGCACAGAAGGTCTCCAGACTCTCCAGGTGTTACTGTTTTTCTCGTGGCAAAGTATTTTTGATTAAATTCAATACATTTTCTCATAATGTATTAACTCGTCCTTTCATCTGACTCTGAAAAGGTTTTAATGATATCTGTGGATCATTAAATTTAAGCGAATGTTTGACAATGCCTTTTAACTCTAATGAAAATAATGTCAAAGTCAGTTAAAATAATCAAATATATCAATTTATTATGTCAGGTAAATGTATCATTACAATTTCAAAATCAATTCAAAGATAATCAATGCAAAACATAAAATGCTCTAGAAAAATGTTTACCCGACATTAGGAAATACATGAGGCTCTCAGCCTCACGGGCTGATCTGAGATACAGAAAAAGCCCTGAGCTCTCGTTGCGTTTCATTATATAGACTAACAATGGGCAAACAATTTGCATTCAGACAAATGGTCAGAAGGTGCTAACTCAAAGACACACCCTTCTGTGTGCAAGATATTTCTAACCTATTAAGAACTTTATTACCTTTTGATTTATTTCTTTGGGAATGAGATTTGTACCAGTCGCACTGAGACATTTCAAATAATACAAAACATGTATCAAACTCGATGATATTCATTCATATTAAATAATTTAGATTCTTGTGTGAGTTTGGGTAATCTCTCTGCCTGGGTGAAGAATGTGGGGGAGAAATGTAGATTAGGATGAGGTAAGTGAGACCTTCGTCTCAATAGTGCACAAGGGGGAGTTCAAATGTTAATTTCCTTTGTTCTCTCAGAGGATAACTCGCTCTTCATTTCCAGTCTCACCAAGTTGTCGAGATCGAACTGGGTTGCCAACTGTCCCGAATTAGCCGGGACGTCCCGTATTTTGGGCCTAATTTATTTGTCCCGTACTCTTTGTACCCTCTCTTGTCCCGATTAAATAGACTGCTCAGCTGATCTAACCACTGACTGATACAACAGCAACACGACACTTGAGAATGATCACGACACCGGTCATAATCCAATCACAGCCCACACTCACGTGCATCAGACCATACGAATAACAAAATCTAAATTGAGAATTAATTATTCTTTTGGGACAAATCATTGTTTGATTTGCGAACAGAAACCTCTGCGGTCTGGTCGCTCCCGGTTCGATCCGGAACTCGTGCTAAAGGTAAATCCCTTTTACTGTCCGGCCGGGTTTTGATCAGTTTTGATGTATTCAAACAACGTGATTATTGTTCAGGAGTCCAAAATCCAGCCACGCAAGAAAGCATGAAATCTTCCTGAGGAAATAATATGCTGATGTGATTTGCTGCCCAAGAAACATTTCTGATTATTATTAATGTTTAAAAAAAGTCAGTATTCTTTGATGAAAAGAAGGTTTAAAGTAGATTTATCCGAAATAAAAAAAATATTTTTTTTGTTTGTGAACTGAATATGATTATTTTGCATGTTTGTATTTCAGAGTACATCACAGCTCCTGCATACAAATCTGTTAAACAGCCAATCAGAGCAGAGCTAAACATTATTATTCATGACCCTTCCAAATGAGGTAATAACAGCCCATTTCATTCTAGGGACAAATCCTAGGGTTGTATATGGACATACCACATACCTTTTATGTAGAGAACAATTTAAAATATTGCATCAGTGCATTCTATTGGCACCTTTAAATTACAGTAGTCAACATTTGAAGTGGATCAAAAAAGTTATTCAAAGTACTAAGACAAGAACGGGTATTGTTAAAAATTAATGTATAACTTTGATGAAAGGTTTTGATTCACTTCAAATGTTGACAACTATACATCAGTGCCCTTGTTTTATCGCAAGTAAACACCAGTAATGTTTTTTCTAAGGCACGTTTATAAAAGCTACTTAAATGTCCTAATTAAACTAAGGCCTAATCCTGGCTTGATCTAAGCCCTGTCTGTGAAACCAGTCCATAGTGTTTTACTTTGAATTATTTAGACAAAATATTTTAATACAGGCTATATATTGTTGTGTATCACCATGCATGTGAATAAAAACCTCTCAAAAGTGTGACAGCAAATATATCAAAGCACCAAACTCACTCACTTTGACAGTGAAACTCCTCCGACTTTCCCAATAAGCTGTTCGTGGTGCAGCACAGCGGTGTCCCATGGCAGATCCAGGAACTGAAGGAGCTTGCGCATCACCCGCTCAGGGTTCAGCACCAGCTGCTCGTAGTGCACGGGCAGACAGTTGCCATCGCTGCAGCCAGGCACTGGTCATACATCACCTCCACAGCCCGGTTCCACTTCACCAAACAGTCCCGGTAACTCGTCAAGTCAAATCCAGTGATTGTCACCTTGCGGGAAATCATAGAGTGTACAGTGGCCCTGCCATCGCGAAGCATAAGAATAAACTTTGCTTTTGGGAAGAGCTTGGAGAGGTAGGAGAGGGACTTCAGAGCAAACGGGTCCTTATTGCAGAGCCTCGGAGCGGGCTCGCCGTGCCCCACTATGATCTCCAACAGGAAGGCTCGTACAGCGGAGTCCAGGACCTCTTCGGTGACGCCAGCCTCGTTGAGACGGAGCCGCTCACGTGCCGAGTGACTCCAGGTGGCCTGCATGGCTAACAGCCGGGGGATGACCCGGGTCTCCTCTCCGCACCGAACAAGAGGGTGGGCATCCAACATAGCACGCATTAGTGTGGTGCCGCTCCGAGGGACTCCACCAATGAAAATGAGAGGGGTTTCCTCATTGTACTCCTCAGGGAGTTGTAACGGGTCACTAAGGTTTCTGCCAGCATGTAGGTTTACTGCCCACCCGTGCTGTGCCGCGCGAGAACGGGCATTTGGACAATCTATCGTGCTGAGGCCAAGATAAAATATTGTGATGGAGCTGATGACCCCGCAGATCAGGAGAATGTTGCATGTTTGTTTTCTCATGACTTATAGTTAGGGGAGAATGCGGTTTGTGGTTATAAAAAGCAGAATGAGACCGGCAAAATTGGTAAAACAGAAGGGGAGAAAAGGTCAGGAGGGAATGCTTTCCAGAAAGGGTCACGGTGAAAGAATGTAGCTTAGGTAAAAGTTATTGGGGGAGGGAAGGGATGTGTAATATTTTTCCCAGCCAGCAGCTCTTCAGGCTCTCGCCTGCGGCTTCAATAAATTTAGACTTGGTAAGTCAAGCCTTATGTTCTCTGTCAGCACCATTGTGCCTGTAGAAAGGAGAAGGAAAAACACTTTCAAAAACAGATTTTGTCAGGTCTGTTTCAACATTGGCTACTATTGTGCATCTCACGTTACATTAAATGTCACATCTAATACCATTACAGTACAACATTACCGTAATGGTATTAGACAATTAGAGTTAGCCAATTTGTAACTCAAGAACTACGCTTGAAATGCAAGCCTAAACACAATAAAGGATAATGTAACTAGAAAAACAATGTAAAATCAGTGAAAAGAATGATGTGTGTATCTTGACAATCTTTTAGGTGCCATGTGTAGTTAAGATTGTGACGTTGTCCAGGTCAAAGCGGAGTAATCTAGTACAGTGGTTCCCACCTTTTAGACTCAATATTCAACAGTTTATGCTGTAATGATGACAACACTACTTCTTCACGAACAGAAACAACCACTGATAGATAAACAAAAATAATTTGTTTTTGAGTTAAATTAAAATAAGAAATAATTTGTCAGATTTTAGATGTTGTTCATCTTGATTTTTAATGGTTGACCAGAACCAATCTACTAGAATATCCAGTTTCCCCTTTGAATGCACGAGCAGGTATTTGGTTAGACTACCGCCATGTGTGTAGGTCACCCTTCCTTCCCTTGTTTTTGAGGTGTCTACAGCACCTTTTATAAATGTGAACATGAAACTTGGCAATGCACGCTAACACCTATAAGCCTCAACACATCCTGTTGTGGGCAACATCAGTGGTTGCTTTTAGTTGTGATGCATGTTTCCCAAATGACACCCATGCACATGAAACTCTAAGTTGATCTTAAACTGATTCATCAGTATCCACATGAGAGCAAATGCAGTAAACAAATTGTACGTAAATAAGTAAAATACAACAAAATGCCAAACAAATCAACAAATCATGATTCATCAATAACTTTCATGCTAAAATCTATTCTAAATTTATAGAAAAATGTAGGAACTGAAGCCACATGCAAATGGCACATAATCTGGGTGGCCTTTTACGTGATAAGATTAAATTTCATACATAGAAATTTAATTTGGAAAATAAAGCTCTTATAGCTTACGTCGATGTCTGGACGTGCATTATGAATTTCTAACCTCAGGGATGGTTGCTAATTACGAACACTCAAATTGAATTAATTCATTAATAATGTGCCTTTTAATAATTATTAGTTAGATTTTTAGACCTAATGACGGTTCTCAAACAGGTTTCCCTTGAACTCTCATTGATTGAACAAACATTACCGCCCCATACTCACGTCATGGTTGAGCCGATGACACATTTAATAATAAAAATTAAAAAAAAGTTGTGTTATGATAGTGCCACAGTGGTTTGACATTTCAGTCAAATCAACTTACGAATAACAACGTATCAGTTAGTTGTTTCGGCATAATAAAAAAAAAGAATTTTAACAGGAAAGAGTAATCGCTTTAAACTGTGTATTTTCTCGCTACTTTGTTGTTGTCTGGTGGTCTTCATCATTCAAGAGAGACTGCATGCGTCTGAAAACGCATTCTACCTAGCATTTTTAAGCACCTTCAATATTGAACCTCATTTTCTGGGTATCACGATTCAAATTCGCAAAGTTTTGCAGACCGAATACGTTCAGTGATTCAGATCGTTGCCGTGTAATTTGAGGGAATCGTGAGCGCGCGTACTGCAATAATGCAACAAGTCGACAGAGCTAATATGTGTGGTCGGTTCGTTCGATCATGATTCATGACCGTGTTTAGCTGAAACAAAGCTGAACACATTTTTCACTTGAATAAATGTGATACGCATGTTTGCTCATAAATATAGCTGATTTCACTTGGATATATTAGCTGTGACACGAAGAGGTTTAAAATGGTCGTAAGGGAAATCGGAAACAATCTACCCGAGATCAAAGTTATTTTTCAGCACGATTGACTGGCGGCCTGCAACAAGGAAACTATGTGTGAAACACTCACGACACGTAAAAAAAAAAAAAAAACACCCACCAAAACAACTCTTAGTTTAAATAGTTCAAGAGCGTGACGCGTCTTACCGTACAGAAAGTGCAACTCCTCGAATCCTACATTCTCCAGAATCACGTCTCTCTGATGAAACGCAGACGTAAAGACCGTGTAAACGGAGCTATCAAGCTCTGACGTTGAGAGATAGTCTTTCACCGCGAGCACATTGCTCATGAATCTTCTTTCTGAATGTGAGGATTCACTGTCAGATAGGGCTGGGAATCGATTCCAAAAAGAATCGATTCCTCGATTCCGAGGCGTTGGGAATTGAGAATCGATTCCAAAGGTTGGAATCGATTCCATTAAGAGGAATCGACTCCTCTCTAAGATTTTTTTTTTTTTAACAAAAACCGCGGCCTGTAGCCGGTTTAATTTGTCAACACAATCACTTCAGACGTCACCTGTAAAGCAATAAAGTTCAGACTAAATAAATGATTAGGCCAGCTAGTTCACAGCCTTTTACAAACCACCAAACAGTGCTGTGAACTGAACTTACTGAATTACTGCCTGATGAACGTTAACGCGTTCATTCTGGTGTCTGTGAACGCGCGCTCTCTCAGTTTAACTTTGTTCAATAGGGTGCCAGATTTGTAGAGCCTTCCAGGCGAAAACCCAGCTAAAACACACCGTAAACAGGCCTTAATATGTAGCGAAAAAAACACCCAATCTGGCAACATCAGCCACCAGTGTCGCGCACCGCCGCATGCGTCATCAAAACAAAAAGCAGCATGTCGTCGACAAAGCAGCGAGCGAGGAGGCGTCGCATTTAAACGAGTTTTATGACAAGGTCGGTGAGGATGGGAAAAATCTTACATTTCTGTGCAAACTTTGCCAGTCGATAAAATAATTGCTCTGTGGTTGTATATGGGCTGTGGCAATAATAATTGCTCGCAGCAACATATGGAAAAAAAGAACTATGAACTATAGTTCATTTTTTTTGAAGTAGGCTATATGAACTATGAACTGAACTAGTTTATTTAAAAATTTGTGAACTGAACTTTGAACTAGTTCATGTAGAAAATGAACTTTCCCAACACTGCCCTGGTTAATTGCAGAATGATCATCTCCACAGCTCTCGTGATACCGACTTGCACTGACAACATCCCGATGTCAGTGAATAAAATTCAGAGTCATTGTTTTTTTTATGCTTAAGAACTGTAAAACCTGGTTGTGGTGCAGTGATTAGTTATAAAATCTTACTACATAAATCCAATCTTATTTAATCCACCATTTGAATGTTTATGTGTTCGAATTATTTATATTTATTAAATAAGACATTTGTAGCCTACTGATTATTGTTGTCCATAAATCGAACTTCCGTGCCTCTTAAATAGTAATATATTACCATGTACCAATTAATGTCTAATGCTCGGACACTTCGGTTTCTCTCGTGTGTACGTGTGTGTAGGTAGGCCTATGTATATAAATAGAATCTACCATGTAGCTATATGGTGAACATATTCATAGTCTTTACACTGTGTCTGTCTACACCTGACGCAGGAAGCACGCGTGACAAATCCCCGAAGTAAATGCCTCGTTTTATTTATGACAGAACAGCACGCAATACGTCTCGCTTGTCACGCCAGGTGTACAAAGTTTCTCGCTGTGTGGCACCGTGGCACGGTAAAAGACGTGACAATGTTTGACACGGTGTTGGTATTTAAAAAAAAAAGAATCGAAAATAACAGTGTGGAATCGATTCTTGGAATCGATTCTTTTCGATTCCAGAAACAGGAATCGGAATCGATTCCAAAAAATCCGGAATCGAACAGCCCTACTGTCAGACGATTTAAATTCAAGAGAAAACCTGAATTACACGCAGAGGATTTAAATCCATACCAGTTACAACAGCGCTATAGAGGAGCTCTCAAATTTCATTGGTTACAGCAAACGTCTATTGCCAATCAGATGCTTTCCATTGGCTTTCTCTATGACATGGCATTGCTGTCATAAATCAAATTCCTGTCGAATATATACCAGTCTTTCTCCTCAGAATAATTCTGTCAATGAGAATGTTTTAATCAATATGTTTCATCATCAAAATGTCAGATTTATTAGAAAATAACTACTTGCAATTTCAGTGTTTTCATGCAATTTGTGGAGGGCTGAAATTAGAAAACGTCTATTTATAATTCGATTGTGAGACAAATAACAAAAGTATCACATTAAACAACTTTATGGATAAAAGTCTTGTTATAGGAGTATAAACTTGCAGTCATACACTGACATCTCATAATCACACAGATCAATAGAGACAGTTTATAAACGGCCAGGTTTGCTTTGTTCAATCATTCTGTTCACACCTTTAAATGGTCAATGAAGATAATACAACATAATTAAACACCAAATTAAAGAGAAGCAATAAAAGGATTTTATAGAGGAAGTGAGATTGTCTTGACTCCAGAAGATTATACTTCCCCTCTGAACAAAGATCAATGCAACTACAAATGGGTTTGAAATTAAATCAGAATTATATATGGTATCATGTGCTTGTACAATATATACATTGGGTTAAATAAATACTCTTATAGACATCACTTTTTGCTCTAAATGTACCCATCTATGGCTGACATTTTCATTAATATTATGTTATAAAGATAACATTTTATATATAATATCAATTATATGATTAACAGTATATACTAAAGTGTTAGCACTGTCAACAAATCTGAAGTCAGTTTCTTGTGTGTTTGGGATGGAAAGCACGTAAAAAAAGAAAGAAAAGAAATCATTGTGTTTCCAGGGCTGATGCTACTGGTCTGTCTCCATCACTGGGTCAGCAGATGCATCGCCTTCTTTCTGGGGTCACCAGGCAGGATGTCTGTGACTTTCTGTATAAGTTCATCAATCTGTTCTTCTGTCAGTCTTTCCTCACTCTCCTCTACCATCTGTAAGGTTAGGTCATATATAGGTTATACATCTAACATCCAGTGCTGGCCATTCAGAAAATAGTCTTTTCTCTATACAATATGTTCTATTAGTTTATTACAGGGGCACAGATAAATATAGGGCTTCAGGGTACCAGATTAATACATTTTCCTAATTAGTGTTGAGTGTAATGCATTACCAAGTAATTAATTACTGTAAATTTAACTACTTTTCCATTGAAAAAGTCAAGTACGGGATAACTCTTAATTTTTCTGTAATTTAATTAGTTACTTCTACAGTTAATTTCATAATAAACAATAGTGGACTTGACATCAAAATGAAACATCTACTGTTAAAACATGTTTTTAAATGTAACCTTCCTTTAAATACTTTGTCAGTTCAAGAATAGGAATAATTTATGCAATTTTATATTATTTATTTAAAAGAATTAAAAGAGCAGTTTCATGTCTATCCTTGTATTGTTCAACTGGTTGAGGTTGACCTGGAATTTAGAAAGTTATTAGTAATAAATAATGCAATAGTTTTTAGAGATAGTAATTAGTACAGTAATCTAATTACACTGTTGAAGTAGTAATTAGTACATAGTAAAAGATATTACTTTTTTAAAGCATCTTGCCCAACACTGCTCATACTATTACATTATTATGTAATATTCCACAGACTTTTTTGTCAAGGACGAATAAATTCTGTTTATCTGAAAATACATTTTCTACTTCAATTTTTTTTGTTATATTCTTGTATGCTTATTTTTCCTTTAAGATTAACTTCTAATTCAACTATGTGAATATTTGCCTATACACTATCGTTCAAAAATTTTGGGTCGAGAAGATTGTTTTTTTTAAAGTCTCTTATGCTGAACAAGGCTGCATTTATTTAATCATGAATACAGTAAAACAGTACTAATATTTTGAAATACAATTTGACATGACAGCATATTTTACTCCAGTCCACAGTGTCACATGGTTCTTTGGTGTATAGAAAGTTCAAAAGAACAGCATCTATTTAAAATAGATATAATTTATTTTGTTATATGTTGTCTTTGCCGTCAATTTTGTTTCAATTAATGTGACCCTGCTGAATAAAATTATTAATTTATTTCAATAAAATAAAACTGTTCCCAGACGTTTGAATGGCATTGCACATTTTCAGTATTTCTCAAGAAACTGGCAATGATGTAAAAAAGGAGGAAGGTTGTGAAAGAGTCTCACCAGCTGGATCTCAACAGCAGTCTGGGGTCTGTGGTTAAGAAGCTGCAGCTTTTCAGCTCTTTAAACAGGAACAGAAAAAGAAACAACAGTCAACTCAGACGAGTACTGTAGTCTCACACATCACATGACACAAATCTTCATAATGATGCATCTCAAACTCAGAGTTTGAGTTACAAAGTGTTTGTAATACACTTTTTAATATGACACAGTCCACATTTGTCACAATAAACCTATTTGTGACAGGTCTATACATTTTTTCTATACAAAAATGTCTAAAGCAATTGTTTAAAAAGAAGAACCAAAACTAACTTAGTGAGCTTGTGAGGAAGCATGGCAGTGAGGAACTCCTTCACAGTCTCTGGTTTCTGATGAACACATGGCGTCTTGGACAGGTACTTCAGGGTCTATTGAGGAATATACATCAAATGTTAAAGAGCATGAGTGAGATTTTAAAGAAAACAATTTCACAAAGATGGAAATATAAATATCATCTTTGCTTTAAGTCGCATCAAAGACAAGCACCTCATACATGATGGTGTTGAGATTCTGCTGCCCGGTGCTGTGCTTATTTTTAACCATCTCCTTTCTTTTTTCTTTCAGGTCTGTCAGCAGCTGATAGACCTGGTGGAGTAGAGGGCATTTGTACAGCCAGGAACAAAAACTGCATGCATGCATTTTTGATAACACACACCTTTAAATGTACAACACACAAATGGGTCCAAATTGAATCTAAAAAGGTTAAATGCATGCTGACCTCATAATTGCTCAGCATTGCAGCATTTGCGTCCCTCCTACAAAACAAAATGTTTAAATTAGGATTAACTTGTGTTAAATTACCTAAAAGTATGTTAACAACAGCTATAATAGACCTTTATGGAAGCTTGTTTCCGCCACGGAATAATAATATAAAAAAAGTTAATTGCAACTCTTTAACTGACAATTCTGACTCTTTATCTCACAATTCCAAGTTTATGTCTTTTTCTAATTGCAATTTCGAGTTTATATCTCACAATTCTGAGAAAGAAAAAGGCAGAATCGTGAGATAAAAGTTGTAATTACCTTTTTTTTTATTCCGTGGCAAAATAAAAACAAGCTTCAACACTGAAGCACTGCAACAAACACCACAGCATTTTGTGCATTTGAAATTTATGCATGTGTGTGAGCAGTGGGATTCCACTATCTTTACTATATTAAAAAATACAGTAAAAAAATATTTACACTGAACACTCCTGCCCTAAACACTATTTATTGACAAAGTCGGTCCTGGAGGGCCACTGTTCTGCAGAGTTAAGCTCCAACTTGCCTTAAAGGATTAGTTCACTTTAAAAAAAGTTTTGCTGATAATTTACTCACCCCCATGTCATCCAAGATGTCCATGTCTTTCTTTCTTCAGTCGAAAAGAAATTAATGTTTTTGATAAAAACATTCCAGGATTTTTCTCCATATAATGGACTTCAACGGCAACCAAACGGTTCAAGGTGACAGTTTCAGTGCAGCTTCAAAGGGCTTTAAACGACATCAGACGATGAATAAGGGTCTTATCTAGCGAAACGATGCGTTATTTCAAAAATAAATAAAAAGGTTTACGTTTTATTAGCACAAATGCTCGCCTTGCTCTGTTCTGTGATGTACGTTCGTGACTCTCCTGTTCGAACTCGTTCATCAAAATGAACAAATCTTTTTTCGAGTCATTTCATTCATTCAACGAACGAAATGACTCGAAAAAAGATTCGTTCATTTTGCACGAGTCTTTTTTTCGAGTAATTTCGTTCATTCAACAAACGAAATGACTCGAAAAAAGATTCGTTCATTTTGAGATGCAAACGCGCATCTCAGAACAGAGCAAGGCGAGCATTTGTGCTAATAAAACTTAAAGTTTTTTATTTATTTTTGGAATAACTGATCGTTTCGCTAGATAAGACCCTTATTCATCGTCTGGTATTGTTTAAAGCTGCACTGAAACTGTCATTTGGACCTTGAACCGTTTGGTTGCCGTTGAAGTCCATTATATGGAGAAATATCCTGGAATGTTTTCATCAAAAACCTTCATTTCTTTTCGACTGAAGAAAGAAAGACATGGACATCTTGGATGACATAGGGGTGAGTAAATTATCAGCAAAAGTTTTTTTAAAAAGTGAACTACTCCTTTAACACACTTGGAACTAAACTTTGCAGGACAGTGGCACTCCAGGAGCAGGATTGGACACCCCTGGTTTAGGAAGTTCAGGTGGTGACAGAAACTGGGCTGTGTTTTTGGTGAACACCATCAAGTGGATCGAGTTTAATAGTATAACATTGATCTAAACTAAAAGAATCAAACCTATATCCTCGCCATGGAGAAACGAAACCACTTATGCTCTTAAACAAACTGAGAGGAGATGGAAGAAACATAAATTACAGGTCCATTATAAGATATTTAGGGAATCCTTAGGGAACTTCCAGAAGGCTTCCAAAAATGCTAAACATAAATATTATTCTGAGATCATTACACGTAATGCAAATAACCCTAAACTGCTATTTACGACTATAAATTCTATTATTAATCCTTCTCAAAATACTAGGCATCCCAACCCTGATGTTTTAAATTGCAATGACTTTCTTAATTATTTTAATGGGAAGATTGTCAATTTACATGAGGAAATACTGCGACGGCCAAAATTGTACAGCCAAGCCTACAACCGACGTGTAGTACAGAATGGAGAGAGTTTGAACTCATTACACTTCCAGCTTTGGTGGATATAGTTGCACATCTCAAACCGTCTTCTTTTAAAGGCGATGTCATGCCTCCCCATCTTTTCAAACAGATGTTTGACAGTTTATCGACAGCTGTGCTGCACTTAATCAACAAATGCCTTAATCAGGGAATTTGTCTTGCTGATTTTAAGCAGGCCTCAGTCACCCCATTTCTAAAGAGGCCAAATTTGGCAACAGAGGATCCCAAAAAATTTAGACCGATATCAAATTTACCTTTCTTAGCAAAGGTTTTAGAAAAAGTGTTTTTTAAACAGCTGCAAACTTGTATTACATTAAATACAATAGAAGAGCCTCTTCAATCAGGATTTAAGTCATATCATAGTACTGAGTGTTGGTCAAGGTACTAAATGACATTTTTCTATCATTGGACAATGGAGAAAATGTTATCTTGATAATACTGGATCTCAGTGCAGCTTTTGATATGGTGGACCATGAGATTTTATTGAAGGGAAACGTCCTGAAGTGTTTTAAATCATACCTTACCGACAGATCTTTTTTTAAGTTAGCATGGGGAACTGCTTTTCATCGAAACTACGTCTTTCGTGGGGTATTCCGCAAGGATCGATCCTTGCTCCGTTACTTTTTTCACTGTATATGTTACCTCTGGGGGCTATATTTAGGCAACACGATATAGCATTTCATTGCTATGCGGACGATACTCAGATCTATGTCCCAGTGAGACAGTTTAATACAAATTCTGTTGATGCTTTATCAGCTTGTCTGCAGGACATTAAGGACTGGATGCATGGCTGATTTTTTTTTTTTTAAAACTTAAAGCTAAAACAGAAGTAATTGTGTTCGGCCCTGGTAGCGATGATGTGAGACAATCTTTGAAGTCAACCCCTTTGTCTGGCTTTATAAAATGCAACATACAAAATGTGGGGTTTGTCTTAGATAGCAATCTTAAAATTGATAATCAGATAAACTCAGTGGTGAGAACTAGTTTTTTTAATTTAGACATCAATTACAGCTTTGGTCTTTTCTTGAATGGATTACTGGGCCCTGTTTTATGGAATCGAGTCTAGATCTCTAACCCGCCTTCAGAAAGTCCAGAACGCAGTGGCTAGGATGATTACGTTTGCAAAGCATACGTTTGTTGCACAGCTTCTGATGTCTTTGAAATGGCTGCCCGTACGCTTTCGAATTATGTACAAGATCCTTATTCTTGTTTTTAAGACCACCCGCAATCAGGCACCTGTGTACATATCCAATATGCTGTCACTTTATGCTCCATCTAGATCCCTGAAATCGGGAAATCATCATCTTTTATGTGCGAGTAGGACAAAATATAAACATAGGGGTGACAGAGCATTTTCTCGAGCCGGTCAAAAACTATGGAATGATCTCCCCCTCATTGTTAGATCAGCCAAATCACTTCTACTTTTAAACTGAGATTAAAATCACATCTGTTAAACGCTGTGTGTGAACTCCCTTGAAGGGGTTTCGATGGCAACTGTGTCGGTTCTGTGTATTGTTTATATATATATATATATATATATATATATATATATATATATATATATATATATAATATATATATATATATTAAATTGTAGAATGTTGTGTGTGATAGTAAAGCACTTTGGGCAACTTGTGTTGTAAACTGTGATATAAAGAAAGAAGAAGAAAGATCATTAGTAGACAACATTTTGTCACGATAACTGTTTAACATTCCTTTTACAACGAATACGAGATTCCTTATATTCAGTGTGAGCTGCTCTCAAAGTCGTATAATCTTTTTGAGTTTTACTTCACTTGGATTAGTAGTAGTTTGTGTTGATGTCTATTCATGCTGACTATTTGTTGCGAGTTTCCCCAAATATCTCTCGATATTAGCCCGGTATCAATACGGCCGTATTTTACAGCCATTACACCAAAATGAATTTTAAACAATTATTGGTAACTATATATTGTATTTCAAACTGATCATCTAGTCAGAACAGCTCATAATCAAGTTTATCCGAGAGTTATTATGGCTGGAACTACTGTACATCATCATATGCAGAGTTTACGGCAACAGAGTGACCACCACGTGAGCCGCATTTTCGACAGTTCATTATACATTTGGAAAATTAATTTACTCATCAGAGCGCCATATACTATTGTTTTCAACAAAAGACCAACTATTATATGGTTTGAGTTTGACTTCAAACGTGTAGAAGTAAATTAGATCGCTTACACTTCCATCTTGCTTTCCTTGTAGGTTCGACAGCTAAAAACGATCCGGTGAGAAAACGAGGCTTTCTGTTAAACGTTCCCACCCAGTTGTCATGTTCACATTTGTTTATTCATGTAACTATTAGCCTAATGTTTAAATAATATTTTTTTGACAAGATTTTAATAAAAATCTGACTATAATATTTTCCCCCTTGCAACAAAATAAATCCATTAAAACCTTCAAAATTCAAACACATCAATTAATCACGGATATTGAACGGTTTTGAAATGTTGTAGAAGCAATTCTATAGAAAAATATTGATTAAAAATGTAATATCTTTCATTAAGTCTTAACATATATGGTGTAGTAGTTAAATGGAAATAAATAATTCAAAGCAAGGGTTAGAGAATGTGCTGTTTCCTGTTTTTAAAAATGCACGTTTGAAATGTATTAAACATAAAGGAAGATGACCTACAATAGAACACTTTAATTTATTTATTTTAAAATATTCATTCGTTATTTATATATGAAGTATAGCTAGATTCATGCTTATCTTCTCGGTTAAATGCCACAGAGGCATATAGCGTCATCCACCGGTTCTTCAGGCTCAACGACAGCTCCCGAAGAAATGACGCTTAATTTTGGTTGGTTTGTGAGCACCTCATTTACATAATGGGCGGGGCTTTAGCCCTCCCAAAATAAACGAGGAGGAAATGTTGCAAGCTGCTGGATGTTCAGGCTCGCCTCTTACAGTAATTCATTCTTATGAATCGGTGGAAGCATTCGGCGCTGAACTGATCCTTTAATTATCTTACATTTCTGTTGTAATAATATGCTTTAGTTTTTCCGTTTGTTCTTCGCACATAAAGACTGTCAAAGTGAGACTGTTACAATGGCAAGTTCAGAGGTAAAGATTAATAATCTCTCTAAAGTTAGTGCGTTTCTTGTCTGTCACAGGCTTTCGAAACCTGTCATGCCTCACCGTAATGCGTATGTTCTTTATTTTGTGTTGAACAGGGAAATAAGCTATGGGGTGGACGTTTTGTGGGAAACACCGACCCTATAATGGAAAAATTCAATGCGTCAATCGCCTACGACCAGCGTATGTGGGAAGCTGATATTAAAGGGAGTAAAGCATATGTGAAAGCCTTACAGAAAGCAGGGTTGGTCACCCAAAACGAGATGGAACAGATTCTCACAGGCCTTGACAAGGTGATTATACCTAGCCACACAACCTGACTCATAAACCTGTTTACTTGCTTCCAGGTTACAGTCATCTTTTTAATGAAACTTCATGTACCCCAGTGCACTTTGTAAATATTTTCCAGGATACTGTACCATAGTCCATTCCCCCTTTGACACCAAAGCTTAATACATCACAGACAAAAATATGCCCTGACACAGACATCTCCATGTGCACACAACAATAGCCATGTGACAATGCTGCTGATGATCACTATTGTGAACTTTACCAAAGCTACAGTCATTCAACTTGTGGCATTTTGTTCTGACAACATAACAACAACCAGCTAACTGGGGCTAGTTGTCACACGTTTTAAAGCGATTGTTCACGAAAAAAAATAATCTATCTCACCCAAAAGTTGTTCCAAACCTGTATTATTTTTTTTACTTCTGTTGAACACAAAATAATATATTTGAAGAGTGTTGTTAACCAGACAGTTGATGGCACCCATTGACTTCCATATTAGGAAAAAAATACAATGGCAGTCAATGGCTGCTGTCAACTGACTGGTTACCAACAGAAGAAAGAAACTTGTACAGGTTTGATGACTTTTTTTTGGGTGAAATATCTTTAATGCAGTGAATATTACAGTTTTGTATTTCAGTTTCTGTATAGGTACATTACATTACAAAAAAGCTATTCAAAATTTCCACTGTTATTGACTAGTAAAAAAGATTGATCATGTGAACATTGCCCGTATTTAAATAGTTAAAACAGTATTATTAAACAACAATTCTGAAAGGTAATGTACAAAAAATATTAACCAACAAGTACTGTAATGAATGTACTGTATACATTTAAAACTCATAATAAGTGACAACTTACCCTGATAAAAATGTAATCTATTATTGTTTTGATTAAACAATCTATATAGTTCTCGCTATATAATATATACATTTTATTCAAATAATTTTTCCTCAGAAGTAAGCTATAAATATGAAGGTTCAAGACTTCCACTCCAAGTAAATAACTAGAAGTATATTAATTACGCTATGAAACTGTGTGTTTATAATAAATTAAAATAATATGATTAAAAATACCAGTTTGTAAAATCTAGCAGCACTGTTTTTGTACATCTAAAATTACTTAAAGTAAATGACACCGGAAGCCTCGCACATTAAATAAAAAAAATGCCTCACCCTCTATTAAATTCAAAATAAAGTGGATATTTTACCCTTGAAGTTGAAAATATTTGTATTTTAGTTTGGAGGATAAAAACCCCCACAAAAATATTCTAATTTAATACAGAATTTGAAACCAGTGCACTACAGCACCGAAATTGAATTGTATTTTTAATTCTAAAGCCACTGAGATATAGCATTGTGCTTCCGACTAGCACTGTGTTTCCCCTATATGGCTGTAAATAAATATTGTTCACACATATTTATGAATTTCTTCATCAGGTTTTTGATGAGTGGTCCAAAGGCGAGTTCAAGATCAAACCAGGAGACGAGGATATTCACACAGCCAATGAACGCAGGCTGAAGGTCTGTATTATGTATTATAAAACAACCTTTAACTGAATTTTTGGTTCCTATAATATTAATGTCTTTCTCCTTTTAAAGGAATTTATTGGTGATCCAGCTGGAAAGCTTCACACAGGCAGGAGCAGGAATGATCAGGTTTGGCTTGGACTGAATTTGGTCACATAATATTTCCTCTATAGGCTTGGCTTTGACTGAACAGTTTTCATTTGTTGGATATAGGTTGCAACAGATATGCGGCTCTGGCTACGGGATGCTATTGCCACTCTGAAAGGACTAGCTTTGCAGCTCATCAACACCATGGTGGAAAGAGCTGCAGCGTAAGAATGCTTTATAATCTAGATACCTGTCCTGTAGAGGTCAGACTAATGTACAATTACCAAACACACACAGCGCAAACTATCTTCCTTTGCCCAATCAGAGAGATTGACATCCTATGCCCTGGATACACTCACATGCAGAGGGCCCAGCCAATCAGATGGAGTCACTGGATTATCAGGTGCATTTCAAAGGAGAATTCAGTCTTAAAGGGATAGTAGGCCCAAAATATGAAAATTCTGTAATTATTTACTCACCCTCAAGTTGTTCCAAACCTGTATGAATTTCTTTTTTCTGCTGAACACAAATGAAGATAATTTGAAGAATATGGGTAACCAATGGGTAACAGTTGATGGACTTCCATAATATAGGGGTCCATCAACTGTCTGGTTACAGACATTCTTCATAATATCTTCTTTTGTGTTCAGCAGAAGAAAGAAGTTCATACAGGTTTGGAACAACTTTAGGGTGAATATATGTTGCACTATCCCTTTAATTATTGTCTACTCAAGGTAAAGCTACAGTGAAGTGTCAAGACCAATTATTCAATGTTTATTGTTTATCGTTTCTCGCAGTCATGCAGTGGCGCTAAGCAGGGATGTTGAGCGGCTGGACGACATCAGAAAACGTGTTAATGTGATGCCCCTAGGAAGGTTAGTTTTGTGTATACTATATACACTACTGTAATACTGTACAGTAATGTCTTAAATAAGTATCTGTAAGTATCTTATACTCACCAAGACTGCATTATTTATGCATTGGATTTGGTTCTCAAGAAACATTTTATTATTATCAATGTTTAAAAAACAGTTGTGCTGCTTTATATTTTTGTGGAAACTGTGATATATGTTTTTCAGGATTCTTTTATGAATAGAAAGTTTAAAAGAAACTCATTTATTTGAGAAAAATACCACATGAAAACCTTATGAGTAACCTTATGAATGTATTACTGACACTTTAGTGCATAATTTTTAATGCATCTTTGCTAAGCAAATGTATTTAGTTCTTTAAAAACAAAAACAAAAATCTGCTGAACGGTTGTGTACACACTTCACACTTTCACACGCTTCACCCAAAAATGAAGTCAAGATCACTAAGATCGGGGGAATCAAACTTACTTTCTGTCCCCAGGACCAGATTAAAAAACAGGGGCGATCGTGCTTTCGCAGTTTATGGTCCGAAATTATGGAATAGCCTACCCACAAATATCAGATCTGCCCAAACTCTGACATCTTTTAAAGCTTCTCTGAAAACGCACCTTTTTTCTCTTGCTTTTAACGTACCTTGATGTGTCTGTCTTTCTTCCTTGATGTGTATCTGTTTGTTATGTGCATGTTTTTGTCTACCTTTAATTTTACTGCTTTGTTAAGCACTTTGGTCAACGCTAGTTGTTTTAAATGTGCTATACAAATAAAATTGTATTGTATTGTATTGTATTTCATTGTATTAAATAGATCTTTTTTTTTTTTTAAGATACATTGAAATATGATGTATATATTTGCCTTTCAGTGGAGCCATTGCTGGGAATCCCTTCAATATTGATAGAGAACTTCTTCGTCAAGGTTGACAAAGTTTTTTCTTTAGTTCTATTTGCTTTCCTGTTTTCATATTAAATATTAATGTGAGTTTATTTCTTTTCCAATATAATTAATGATTCGTGAAGTATGTTCCTGCAAATTACGTTTGTGTACACAGGTAGAATTGTTCACCTGATGTACAATCTGATTTATCTTTTTTTTTTATCACTCCCCAGAACTAAATTTTGACAAGATCAGCATTAACAGCATGGATGCTACTGGACAGAGGGATTTTGTTGGTATGTATAATAATGCTTCAAAAATCATCTAAGCGTATGATAAGTAACAGATATCATTGTTATAAAAAGGGACATGATACCCAAAAATGAAAATTCTGTCATCATTTACTGACCCTCATGTCGTTCCAAACCTGTATGACTTTCATTTATCTGTGGAACATAAAAAAAAATCATTTTAAAATGTCTGTTTTGGTCAATGATCACCAAAACTTTGGTTAGCCGCATTCTTCAAAATAACGTTTTATGTTCCACAGAAGAAAGAAAGTCCTACAGATTTAGAACAACATGAGGGTAAATGATGGCAGAATTTTTCATTTTTGGGTGAACTATTCCTTTAATTGTGTGTTTGTGTATGTTTTTGGACAGTGGAGTTTCTCTTCTGGGGATCAATGTGTCTCACACACCTCAGCAAGATGGCAGAGGATCTGATTTTGTACAGTACCAAGGAATTCTCCTTTATCACTCTGACAGATGCATACAGGTGAGGACAGCATATGATCCATAACGGGAAGTGATAGCAATGGTTAATCTTGAGAATTACTACACTCATCTGGCTGTGCATATGCCCATGACGTATAAGAGCTCTTGGCTGACGGTTCGAGTCTGACCTGGGTCACGTTCTAATCCCATTCCGGTCTGTACTTTTACTGTCCAGCCAATGACTGCAATTTTTTTCTTGAAAAGCACATCATATTATTCGAATTATTTCTTAATGATCATGTAAAACAGAAAAGTAATTATGCTAAAAAAAAATAATAGTAAACAGTTACTTTAAATTGTAATAATATTGTAAAATAACTGTAACTGTGTTCTATTTTAATTAAAGTGTATTTTTAAAATATTTTCAGTACTGTTTTTACAGGTTGTTTTTTGCAACCTTGGTGAACATAAAATACGTTTTTCAAAAGCATTAAATAATCTCACCGTTCAGATCGCAGATTTAAATGTGACTGAATTTGACATACTGAGCCATGACGTGCAAAGCCTCTTTTTGTCTTATTAACCTAACATTTTGCCTAGTGGTTTGAACTGAAGAATGTGTCGTGTGTAGGCCCCATAATAACCCATAATGCCACAGCAGACAGAGATCATTAATTTGAAGCCCTTGGGTTAACGGCATTTCTCCTTACATGTTCTGCATTATTTTTACCTTACTAGCCACGTATGCATATTTTCATCATGAAACTGTAGGAGCTGCTGGCTTGTGCTTTAGGCAGAATTACAAATGAATGGGTCTTGATCCAGAATGGTTGCAAAGAAATGTCATTGAGTACACATGTACCTGTTCCTGCCATTACACACTTTCTGTTGTTAGAGCAAATAAATTTTATTCTCATACTATAATTCTTTATGGCCTGTGAAGTGTTCGGTCTGTTAACATTAACTGATGATGAAGCTGGTACTGACCTTAGTTAACAAGTAAATGCTTGCTGAAAAATAATTATTACCTATTTATTAACACCAAAACCATGTTAGGAAAAGCTGACCATCTGCCACAGAATGCAGGACTCAAATGGGTTGTCTTAATTGGTGGATGACACTCAACACAGTTTAGTTTAGTTTAGTTTAGTTAAAACATAAAGTCAAGCATAAAGATAAAATACTAATATTTAGTTCTCTCCTTGGTCAGACTCAGAAGCTAAGATGTAAAAGTGCTTCCTCAAAGCCATTTTAAGTGGATGGAGAGTGGTAAGTTTCGAAAAGAAACAATCTCCTTTTCGCTTGAGTTTGGACCGCGGTACTTGAAATAAAAGTTTATCGGCCAATCTCAAATTTTTTACTGGCTGGTGTAGAATAACAAGATCTGACAGATAAGAGGGAGTGAGACCAGTTAAAAAATGATTTTGAACCAGCTGCAATCGATTCATCAATGCCTGGGAGAGTCCTAAATACACAACATTACATTAGTCCAGTCTGGATGATATAAAAGAATGAATGATTATCTCCAGATCTCTAGATGAAAGGATAGATTTTATCTTAGCAATGAACCTTAGGTAGTAGAAACTAGTTTTCACCATAGCATTAACTTGTTTTGCAAAATTTAACTCTGAATCAAAAAAATATTAACAGATTTTTTGTGTGTGGGTGAACATTTCTAGACAGTCACTAGCTACGTTTCCATCCACACGTTTTTATCCGCATTAAGTGATATCGAATGAAAAATGCCTTATGGAAACAGTAAAATTCGATTGAATTTCATGAATATCGACTCAAATGAAGTACGATCGGTCTCATCGGATTTTATCTTGATCGATATACGGCTTATGCGATCAACGTGGATGGAAACGTTATTATGGTGCGATCCATTTTGCCTAGTAAAACTTTGTTCGCAAATGTTGGCTTGAATGCTGTGCAATTCGGTGAGAAAATGAATGGAAACACCTTAACATGTCTCAAATCATTCGATATACCAATTTGATCGCAAAACAGCATGTGACACGAGGTTTTTAATCGCTTTAAAGCCGTTTGATGGAAACACACTTTCACCAGCTTTATTCGCATGAGGTTTTTTACCGAACTTCAGATAATTCGATTGACAAGTGGATGGAAAGATGGCTACTGTAACAAAAAAGAAAAAAGCACGATTTTATCACATTTGTCTTTTGTCAAATCAACTTAGATAATTTATGTGGTTCAGATAACATCATATTGTGAGTTTCTGTTGATTAAACCAATCTCCTTCATTGTATCAACTAATTTTTTTTATTTCAATGAACTTAAAAAAGTAACTTTAACATTTTAAGTTAAACCAACAATACAATACAGTGTATGATGAAGAGTGAAGGCCATCGAGTAACAGGTAACCACTGTAAAGGTAGAAGAAGCCCGTGAGTTTAGGAAGTGGTCCTCAATAGGGATGTGTTTGCATTAGTCCGTGGTAGAGAGAAGTAAATCAAGAAGGACTTGACGATCATAGGTATGAGTGTAGTGTTTTCTAACACAAACGACCATATCACCCATAACAATGCATATAAAACAATGGACATAAGGCAGAACCGATGGCAAGCCAGCAAACAACCTGGCGTCAAGTGGCCTTGGGACACAGAGACTGAACATGAGCTTGCTGATGTGTACTGAGAGATTCAGTCCACTTCTGCTTTGTATGTGTGTCTAGTGTGTGTAGTTAATCAGAGCCTTTGTGTTTATGTTTGTGAGTGCAGCACTGGGAGCAGTTTAATGCCTCAGAAGAAGAACGCAGACAGCCTGGAGCTCATTCGCAGTAAAGCAGGACGAGTGTTTGGCAGAGTAAGATACAACACTGACTAATGAAGCCAACACGATACACGGATACTGGCCTACAGGATAATCACGTCATTAAAATAACTGCCCTTATGATTAAGGTCAATCTATGGCAAATTAAATAATTAGTACTAGGGCTGTCAATTGAATGTAATTATTAATTTAGGGATGCACGATATAATGGTACCTGATTGGTTATCGGATAATGGATATGTAATAGTGCGTGCTTATTTCTCCTATTTTTAAATTCAGACACTGTCATCTAACTCTCACTTAATCTTTAAAAACATGAATAATTGAATAACATTGTTAGATTTTCTTTAGAAAGTCTCAAAAAGATTTACTAGGTCTTTTTATCTACTATGTAAGAACATTTAAATTAATCATTTGATACAATGCATTAATTATGTACATACATGTTTTTACATTGTACTTATATTTAAAAAAATACCTGCATTGAATTACAGCTGTAATTACATCTATAATTGTACTGTTGAACTTCCTTTACAGCATAATATACCCTTAAACCTAAACAAACCATTAAACCTGCCCCTAACCTTACCTGTATCCCACCTCAATAGCAGCTCGAGTGTTTTGCAATACAATATGAACACACATTTTTTTTAGTACATGGTATTTAAGGACACCTAATATAAGTTGTGACCGATTATTCATTTTTCATACTGTACATTATAATGTTGTGATACCTAAATTCACTTTAAAAGGGATCATATTTAATAACACGGATAAAAACATATTTTAATATTGTCAATTTATCGTTATTGGCCATAACATAAAATGAATTATAACCGTATCGGCCTGAATTTTCATAACAGTGCATCCCTAGATGAATCTGAAGTAATATTACAATTTTTAAAAGATTAAATGTAATATAATATTAAAAGTAATATTTAAAATATGTATTAATAAATTATCAAATATTAACACTTAAATTTACGGTCTTCATCTAATTTAAATTTCATTGTACTACAGTTTGCAGGGTTTTTGATGACTCTCAAAGGCTTGCCCAGCACATACAACAAAGACCTACAGGTATGTCCATAACAGGCAGAGAATGTGATTATTTTGCTTTCAACTGTCCTCTGATTATATGTTTTATCATTGCAGGAGGATAAGGAGGCCATGTTCGACACATACGATACAGCATGCGCTGTGCTGCAGGTGGCTACAGGTGTCATCTCAACTCTAAAGGTAAGAGATGGGTTATACTACAAGTTAATGTGGCTTTAACATGGACAGTGGCAATCAAGAACAAAACGGTTAACTTGGTTAAATATTCAGTAGGTGACATGATGAAAAAGATGCAAATGTGTTGGTCATGTATCCATTGTCAGTCTGCAATTTGAGCAACATAACGGATTGTTGTTTTATGTCCTGAGTAGAGCTTAAGCCCTCATACTTTTCCATTCCTCAGGTCAACCAAATAACGATGGAAGCGGCCCTCAGCCCAGATATGCTGGCCACTGATCTTGCCTACCACCTGGTCAGAAAGGGAGTGAGTCCATCAATTCATCTACTTGTAGTATATAGCTTTTGTTTTTCAATTGAGCGGAATGAAATCTGATATATATATACATGTATATTAAAGATGCCTTTCAGAGAGGCCCACAGTTGTGCTGGAAAAGCCGTCTATATTGCAGAGACTAAGAAAGTCAGTCTGTCTGAACTCACTGTAGAGGACCTTCAAACCGTCAGGTCAGCAGGCACATTAAAACAATAATGGCATATAGAAGTATATTAATTTTTTATTTTTTATTCATATTAATTTGTTTCTCTCTTTCTCTCCAGCCCTTTGTTTGACAAAGACGTTTCTTCAGTGTGGGACTACATCAGAAGTGTTGAACAGTACAGCGCACCGGGTGGCACTGCGAGGAGTAGCATCACGGCTCAAATCGAGCACTTTAGAACCTGGTTACAGACACAGAAACAGTAACCATAGTCTCAAGGTCAGCAGTAGGTGCTCTTTCTTCAGAGATGAATTTGGCATGTTATGCCTGCTATTATTTCACGTCATCACAGATTCAGTTGAAATCAATGGTTTGCCTGTTTGTTACATTTAAGGAAAGTTTCATTGGATTAGAATAAGGATTTTATATGACAAAACGTGTACAATGAAATAGTTACATTTGAATAAATAATTTGTGCAGTCACTTTATTTGAAGTTTTATTAACATCTTTGGAAACGTACATGATGTACAACTTACACTCCACATGCCCTGCATATGCGCATATCATCATAGCTGTATGAAACACTCAATTTACAGGGTTTTCCAGGAAACATCTGAGAATTCAAAAAGTTGCCATTTCCAGGCCTGGAAAATCATGAAAATGTTGACATTTACCCAGTGAATTCATTTAGTGGAGGTTCAGAAAGCTTCAAACCGAGCCACATTTTGTTTGTATTTTGAAGACTTTATTTTTTACAATGAAAACCCAAACCCCCTTAAAATACTTAAAATACAGTAATCATGAACAATCAAGTCATGGAAAATAGGTAGGAATCCTGAATTTGATTGAAGTCGGATAAAGCTGCCATGTTTAAAGGAGAAGGAGAGTAGACATGAAAAGAGGTACGAGTGAAACAGTTAAAAGTTGTGAACAAATAATAACAAAATATTATTGTCGTCAGGTTTCACATCCTTAGCATGGCGTTAATGATCCATTCCAGTAACTTCAGTTCAGTGCTTGAAATATTTATTAGCTGTATTTTGTTAGTAGAAATTGGAAACAGAACATTCTGTGTTAAAAGAGATGTGTTCTCTACCATTCAGTGAAAACACCTTTGTTGTCCAAAAACACAAAAGAGGCACAGAAACAGGGTGATTAGATTGGGTAGAATACCCAGACAGTCAGATTTCACAGATGTGTAAACAACTCGTCCATTCAGTTTCTGCACAGGACGGAATATTCCAGTCATTGGTTTTTCTGTTGCGAATAACAGCTGTTTATAAATTGACGTCAGCTAAAGTAGAAAAAGAAAGATGGCCAAAAGGATCAGTACATTTGAATTAAACTGCCACCAGTGAATCAACCTTTCCAGAATTATATACTTAGTTGAATCTCCTACAGTTGTAATCTAAATTATTCAACCCCCATTGCAAATCAGGTTTATTGGCAAAAAACACAGAATTTCAGCTGTTTGCAATGAACAAATCAAATAAAAATAATTGAAATAGCTCAACACAACAAATGTTTCAAGTGGTTTCCCCAAATTCAACTGAAAATGCAACTTTTAATGACTTCTGGAGTCTCAAAATGATTCAATCCCGCACAAATCTACAAAATAGGTGTTGTCTATCAAGGGCTTCATTAGTTGCACCAGATGTGCTTGAGCTAGAACACATGAAATATGTTTGTTGAGTGTTATTTTTGACTGCATCGTAGAAATATGGCAAAAGAATGGCCCAAAAGGTTAAGAGAAGATTTAATTGACATTCACAAACAAGGAACCGTATACAAAAAAGATAGCGAAGGCACTAAATGTTCCTAGAGACACCTTGGAAGCATAGCTCGCAAGTTCAAAGTTACAGGAACAGTGGTTACACTCCCTGAATGGGGCAGAAAAAGGAAGCTATCAAAGGCTGCGACCAGATTTTTGAGAAGGCAGGTTCAGAAAAACGCTTGAGTTTGACCTGCAGGAAAGGCGGTTGCAGCACGTAAACCCAAGAATTTTACTGAACTGGAGGCCATTGTTAATGAGGAATTGACTATTCCTCAGAAACACTGCCAGAAGCTGATGTCTGGTTATACATCTAGTTTGCAGCAGGTCATAACAGCAAATGGGTGTTCTACTAAGTACTAAAGTTGCTTGCCATTAAGGGGTTGAATAATTTTGAGACTGCAGAAGTCATTAAAAGTGGCATTTTCAGTTGAATTTGAGGAAACCACTTGAAACCTTTGTTGTGTTGAGCTATTTCAATTACTTTTGCTTGATTTGTTCATTGCAAACAGCTGAAAGTCTGTCAAATTTGCCAATAAACCTGATTTACAATGGGTGTTGAATAATTTTGATTAAAACTGTATGACTAACATTTATATCTCAGTCTGGTTTATGCCAAAAAGTCTCTCTGTACCTGATTTTTGCTTATGGGCAGAGTCTGATGGAAGACCGTCCACACAACAGACTGTTCACAACCTGGTGTGGTCAAGGAACCAGAGTACCGATAGTAGCTCAGTGTATTGGCTTGAGGGACGATGTCAGACAGTCTAAAGTCTTCGATTTCACTGCTGTTCCCTTTTGATTAAATTGCATAATGTTGAACCAAAATACAGACAAACAAAACATGTTAAATAGATAATAATAAAAAATGAGAAATTCAGTTCCCCAAAAAAGATTATGTAGTCTTTCTTAAAAGTACTCACCTTCATGTCTGACTTTTCCTAAAGCTTCTATAATTCTGTCAAGGTTTTTGTTTTCCCCTGAAGACACCTAATGGGGGATGATAAAAGTCTGTGTTTTATTAGTTATTATTAGCATGGTTCATAAAAGGGATATTTCACCCAAAATGGCTGCAAAGTGAATGGTGAGGACTGGAGCTGACAAAAATGCAACATAAGATGTCATAAAAGTATACATTGTATGAGCTCAAAGTGAAAATAATGCAGTGTAAATCTTTTTTCTTTTTCTTTTTTTTACATACATAAACATGATTGACCACTAGCTTTGCTTGGTTGGCACGTTCATGTGATGTCTGATTCATGAACGAACTGAGTCAGATATTTTAAGTTGATCCAGTACACAAAACCAATTTGAATGATTTGTTCATTTAACATATTTTGTTTTGTTCCTCACACTGAAGCCTTCAAAAACCTTGTTGTAATAGATCACATTTATGATACTTTCTATGACATTTTTGGCTGTTGTAGCTTTTCCTCCTCGAATACCCCAGTCCTCATTCACTTTCACTTTTTTTTAAATGGAAATTCTTCACAAATTCACCTTTTGAGTTTCATTGAAGAATGTCTGTCATTTTGGAACAATAGGATTTTTTCAATTTTGGGTGCAGGATTATTATAGTTAACTAACACTAAACCATAAAAACATTTGTTACTTAAAATAAAATAAACTTCAATAATAAAATAAAGTTTTAAATTTAACTTAAAATCTAGTTTAACTTCATGTACTAAAATAAGGTAACACTTTAGTTTAAGGTCCAATTCTTACTTTTAACTAGTTGCTTATTAACATGCATATTACTATAGGATATTAGCTGTTTATTAGTACTTATAAAGCACATATGAATGCCTTATTCTGCTTGACCATATTCTATATCCTACCCTAAAACCTAAACTTAACCATTTAACAATAATTAGGAGTTTATTGAGGCAAAAGTCGTATAGTTAACAGTACGTTAATAGTGAGAATTGGACCCTAATCTAAAGTGTGAACAATAACTAAAACTGAAAAAAAGAAAACAATATATATATATATATTTATTTTTGGTCAACTTATAATGAAATAAACAACAACATTACTAAAACTTTAACTAAATTTTAAACTGAATATAAAAATACACAAAATATTAACAAAACTATAATAGTATTTCAATAATATTAAAATAACACTGGGTGAACTATTCCTTTAAGCTGTGTTCAGATGATTTTCTCACAATTTAAAAAAATAATTTAATTAATATAATTATGAGACAAAATATCAGAAAAGCATCAGTACCTCAAAAAAGAAGCCAAGTGCTGCCACCCCTGTTGAGTCTTTTAGAGCCACACTCAAGTCGTTATACTTTTCTTTAATGTGAACAATATGGAGCTGGGAGGCAAAATGCATAATTAATACCCACCATAACGTAACTTAAAATAATAATATGCTTTGTTTGCATTTAATCCTCCAAATATCCTTGACTGTGACATGGACTCTCACCTCCATGGGATAACGCTCCCCGTCCACAGAGTGCTCTGAGCCCTGGCCGTCCTCCTCTCCCCAGTGCAGGTGGAACTGGACAGCCTTGTATGCGGCTGACAGACCCCCACCACGGAGACGCACCGATTGAGGGAGTGTAAAGTGAGCTGGGAAGAAGTATAGAGCATGTTATCATACTTAACTGTACGATTACAATATTTAAAATTAAATTGAATGGAATTCAAAATGGACAATTCTTATTGTTTTTTTTATGGAATATTGCAGTATTTATCCATGCACATCAGTATTTTTTAGAATTCATGTGCCCTTGTAAAGCGTAATTTCTTCTCTTCTCTGAAAACAAGGGCGGGACAATCTGTCAGATCAAAACAATTGCAAACCCATTAGACTGTTCAAGACTGTTCAGTCAGTTTAATGTAATTTAAGTTGTACTTAAAAACTTTTCTTTTACAGTGAAATTTGATTTCTGTCCCTCCATTCAAATTCCATTCCACCAAAACTTTCACAATAAAAAAGTTTATGAAGACATCATAAAAGAAATCCACATTTTATAAACACTGATAAATGCACAGTTACTAAAATATGGTAAACGGAAGCTCAAATGCATACCAATGAGGTTTGTTCAGTCATTTCTTTTACGCTCTCTTATACTTTCTGATGCTTCAAAGTTTTGGACTTTCAATGTATGGATAAAAGATTATAAAAAAACATCTTTGTGTTTTGAAGACGAAATAATTGAAAACAGAATTTACATTTTAGGTGAACTCTCCCTTTAAAGTTCAGTTCCGTATACCTGATTGTCCGTGATTTTCCACACTCATATTGAAAATGTTCTCATGACCATCGAAGATAAAACTGGTCAGTTTTGGGTCATGCTTCACTTTGCGTGTGATGATATTGATGGGCGATTGATTTGGACCTCCACACTCAAGAGAAACATTTTTCCATTCTGAAGGCCCTGGATGACACAAATGCATGGAAAACACATTTTTCTAACTGTTTACGTTCAACTGTTTAAGAACAAGGGCTTTGCTTTAGTGATGACAATGCAAAAACTTGAGAGGTTGAGCCCGGTTCTCACCTTTACATTTGCTTTCACAGGACCACTGGCTCTCGTAGCACCACTCACCTGGAACAGAGAGAAAAAAACTGTTCACTATTGGAAAGTATTTAAATCCGTGACTCGAAGCCAAGGTTCAGCGCAGTCTTAAGAACCAGTTTTGATGGTGGTCATTAACTAACAAATTTGTTTATTTTGTGGCCATATAAAGTCATGCTTTGATTCAAAAAGTTTTTCCTGATAATCAGTAAACCATCTAACAGAATTCCCCTCCTGATCACCAGCTTTGATCGAGAGCAGAACATGTGCTTGAATGCAAAGGCTCCTTAAGTGATCTCATACTGTATTACCCACTGTCCACCTGTGCACTTTCAACCCATTCAACTTGGTTTGCACAAAAAGAAAATTCTCTTATCATCAATCACCTTAAAGTCGTTGCAAACATGTATGACTTTCTTTCTTCATGAAACACAAAATAAGTTTTTTTTAAACGTTTCAGGTTTTTCATCCATAATGAAAGTCAATGGGGACCAATGTTGTTGATTTTTGGACCCCGATTCTCTCTTTTAGCGTGATTTTTTTCCCCAAACCACTTCAGCGGAAATCCCGCCCTGCAGCTGATTCTAAAGTTTTCATTGGTCATGTCAATCACTGCACAGATTGCCTACACCCAACCCTGATCCCTAAACCTACCCGTCACTGTAACCTAAACCAATGAAATCGGTTGCAGGGCGGGATTTCCGCTGAAGTGGTTTGGGGAAAAAAATCACGCCTCTTTTTAATATCCCCCTTTCTCAGTCGTACAGGTTTGGAATAACATGAGTAAATAATGACAGACTTAACATTTTTGGGTGAACTATCCCGGGTTATTTAAGCTTGGCATTTTATTTTTTCGTTTCCAAGTAAACAGTTGTTCTTCATTGCAGTGAGCAATGTTGCAAATAAAACTTCTGTTGAGTGTTGAATTGAGAATGTGATGCTGGGTGTTAAGCATGAGGAAAAAAAAATATACAAAAGTTGTTCTGAAGCTGACATGGCACCTACGTGTATGTATTACATCTGCATCTGTCCTGTAAAGTACTAGCATGTGAACTTTGAAGAGGTCAGACAATATAAATGATATGCACAACACAAGGTGACTTCTGTTAAACAATAACCTGTCTGGATTCAGTAACCCAAGATGCACTGCGGTACAGGCTAGATTAACCAGTGACAAATCGCTGACATTCAGAGTAAATGTGCAGCAATACGTTGCAACTTGAGCTTTATATGTGCAAGCATCATATTGAAGTCCCTCTTTCACATTTTTTAAAATATTATCATCTGAATGATTTACTAGTCGCCTGTGCTACTAAAAATGCACAAATATCCATATAAACAAAACACACACTTACATTTGATCTGCCTCTACTTTTGGATCATAATCATTTTTAAACAGTCCACCTTCCCATACCTTAATAAATTACCACCACTTTTCAAATAACCCTGACACCACTGTGTTGTGCAATTTCAGGGCAAGGGCTAATACCAATTTTTTGTAATATATTCAAGTCCAAAACAAAGAGGGCGGGTAGAGAAGACACACAGAAATTAATTATTTTAGAGTTCAAGAATGCAACCACATTCACTCAAAGGACAAGGAGCAGGAGAATGAGAGGCTGTGATTCGACAAAAATTCTAGCAGACAGTTGGTAGAGGTGTTAATGCATAGGGACTGATGATTATTGTTTTGTAACAACAACAACATTTAGCCTACAACAATTTTCCCACAGTGGTAAAGCGATCTCAAATTTACTCAACAGCTTTTAGTTAGTGGACAGGACTTGCCACATAATTATGTGATAAGGAAATCGTAACTATCTACATTAGGTTATATGGCTTTGTTTTAAAAAATAAGTTATAAAGGTCTAGGCTAGGCTTTTCTATAGTCCCGAATGTAAATTAGTAAATTAACTTTGACTCTGCTTATGGGTCATTAATAGACAAGCCACATGTGTCATATTTCCAAAGTGTGCATTTATTTGGCGTTATTAATTAGCCACTTCAAGCAGGCTGCAGACTATTCACGTCATTTTCACGGGATCGCGCCCGCTCTGTTACGCGTGCCCACCCAGCCTCGTAAACTAGACGACTGGCTGGGTATGTTTTTTTCGAGCGGCTCCCTCTGCCAAACTTCGCCAACCTCTTTCACTTCTGCTGCTAACTGTTTATTCGCTCATGGAGGAAATCTGTTTTCCTGCTAGAAGGCAAACTTATTGAAGGGATGGAAGTTATGTAGGCATGTTTGCGCCGTACAGGTAGGTTACGAATCGCAACATGCTCTCCGATTTAATTTATTAGAATATGGACTGGTTTGAATGATTCACTATGTAGCCTACTTGTAGGTGGTTTTTGCATAAAAATGGCAGTGATGGGCTAAACTATTTATGTAGCATAGTTTAGATTTAAGCTGATCATGCCTAATTTGTAATGACAATATCTGTCATTTAGAATATTTCTATAAGCCTATGTGTCACGCGTGTTCTAGAAAAACGCATTACTATTAATTAAACCGCATTATTGTGAATATCATGTTGATGTTTTAGCATGTTGATGACTATTTAAGTTGTTTTGTTCCCACATGTTGTTAAGTACCATTTTAACACTTTATTATTAATGTAGGCCTACAATAAAACTGTAGGCTATCTTTATTTACACGTTGTAATTAACAACTCACAATGCTAAAGTTTAGAATCAGTAACGTTCTGGTTCATTTCGAAATTCGAATATGAATCGAATATGCGAGGGAGACCGTTGTGTGAACTCGCTATGAACGATTCACATTCACACATCATTGCTGGCGCTGTTCATCGTTGCGTAGCCTATAGGTCTATCTGATGATGTGATGAAACATAATATGGATGCATTGCACACAAATTTTTCCAGGCTGTCTAGATTTTAAACGGTTTTTGTACATTTTATTTTGGACCCCTAAATGAATAATTATATTTCAAATAATTGTATAAAAGCTATTGGCTACAATACAATAATGGTACTCAAAATAAAAGTTAGCCTACCAAATATTGCATTCTATTTATTCTAAAAACTGTATTAAATAAGATTGAACTTTATTTAAAAAAAAAAATTATTTCTATGCAAGACATACAAAAAAAAGTTGTATTTTGTCAGGCCAAAATTGAGCCTCTTCTGTTTTTCATAGAGCAGTCATTCACTCAACTGTATTCAGCCACAACCAGCCAGCCAAAGACATAGACAGATAGACACTGTAAAAAATTATTTTCATGATTTGTTATCACAACTTTTTATATTTTGTCAAATCAACTTAGATAATTAATGTAGTTCAGATAACATAATATTTTGAGTTTCTATTTATTAAACCAATCTCCTTTGTTGTATTAACTCAAAGTTTTAATTTCAATTAACAAAAAATTTTAAGGCAACCAGGTAACTTACTTTTTTAAGTTAATCCAACTTTTGTTTTTACAGTGTAGATGAATAGATAGACAGATAGATGGATTAGAGTTAGACAGTTAGACAGACAGACAGTTGGATAGTTAAACAGATAATAGACAGATAGATATATATATAGATAGAGATAGATAGATATTCTACCTTACCTGAGCAGAGCTTTAGAGCCAACAGAACACATGAGAGAGAGAGAATTGACGTCATGACTACAATATACAGTTCTCACCGCCTTATGTGACAGGAACTATTTTTATACAGCCAGGGAGAGGAAGGAGGAGAGAGCGTTTTACAGGTAAGAGGTGAAATGACAGGTGTAGGGCAGCAAACTAGGGCATTTGAGGTCCTTGATGAGGACATTACCTATCACAATACAACCTACGGCCAGTTGAACCTAGTGAAGTTTTTCCTGAACTCTGGCTAAGTGAATTTGCTTTATCTTACAGCCTGCAGAGGGCACTAGTGCCAAACAGAACCTGTTTATCATTCCTGTTTTAGGCCATGTAGTTAAGCACACTGTAGAGTTTGTCTTTGAGGACAGGGCACACACACATGCTTCAAACCCTATGCAACACACACATGAGGAGAAATGAATGCTCACTTTCTCTGAGCGACATATATCCGTAGAGGAAATCATCCCAGTCCCACCAGGTGACTCTGAGACTAATTAAGCATGTGGGGTGTCAGGAAATGATTGGACGTTTTGACTCAAGTGACTCTTTTGAGAATGATGAATGATGAGGAACAAGTTGGCCTATCTTGTTAACCATGTTTGTTGCTTTGACGCTGAAATCAGTTAGCATGACAAAATCGTCTAATTAGAGATAAGGGAAAACAACAATGCTGCTATTATATATCACCCCAGCCTTTTTCCCACATAATGAACGCACCCCTTCCCTCTCTCGTTCTTTGCCTCTTGCGATACCGTCTTGGTCTTTTAAAGATGGGAAGCATGTGCTGTAAATTAAATTAATGTTAGCCTCCTCTCAATCATTCATCATTCCAATAAAATGACTGGAGCTGTTGTACTGCATCGTTAAAATGGAGAGACCTATTAAAAAGTCATTAAAGTCAACTCAGCATGAAGGTCTGCCCTGTTGAGCTTTAGCCATGCAGCCAAGATGGAATGACTCAATTTTATGGACATAGCACAAATGTGTGATTATGAGTGAATGAAGTGGAAGGTAAACAGTAGGACAGAGAATTAGAGAAAAGGCTTAAATGTACTGTAGTGCCCCACAGTTTTACAATAGCCCACTAGGTATAAGAGTGAAAGATCTGTGATGCCTCATTGACTTGTGACTCATTGTGGAGAATCATTACTAGACATCTAAAGTAAGAGAGATTCACTGTATTTGTTTTTTTACATACTATACCTAAACACACACCTGTTGCTTTCACTATGTTTAGAGAAATTCCACTCAAAAAGATGCAACGCATAATTTCAAAGCATAAGGTTGCACAAATAATCATTATCTGTTTGACTGTATGAGCTGTAAACATTCCCTTCATGTTCTATTTTCAGACGTCAATGCGTTTAATTATTGTGACATGGTATAACAAGAAGATCTAATTGTTTTTGTCCCTAAATCCTCACTCTCTGTAATTGTGTCCCGATTCCACTTCTAATCCTATTAGCAGTGTTTACTGGAATGTTTCAGAAGTTGGCAAATAAAATATGTGTGTCAAAATGACCTAAATCACTTTGAAACATTATCACCCAATGTTCTAGTTATAATGAACGTGTTTGATTAAGGCAACGTATGTTGCAACAAGCTATTTTCTATTCATGGTCTGTTGTAATTTGTTATTGCTTTTACACTTTAAAATTTCCTTTTAATGTTTGATGGTTGAAGGGCGAGTAGAATAATGTCATCTGGTTATATCCAGTTTTTGTAAATGCGTATTATTGTGTTCATAGAGCGAACCTTACACTGATTGTTTACAGTTTAACGGAAGTTACTCCCATAATTTGTGCAAAAGCATCATGGGGTGTAGGAAAAAGGTGGATGCACACTATGGTTTTTAATATGGAGGTAATGAAATCTATATTTGCTATACACAAACCTCTTGAAATCAGTAGATTTAAAGCAAAACATGATTTGACCAGTATTTCACTATATTTGTGAGAATTTTATTATATTATTTGGCCCTGTTGACAATTAGACAGTAGACTGTTTTGCCAGTGAAATGTCAGAAATTTTGCGTATGTGACCACACCTTAAATGTAGAATGTTTTGCACATGTTTGTGCCTAATGAAGTTTCTCAAATTTGACAGTAAACTGCCATTTCACATATGGCAGATCAGTTTGTAATTAGGAAACTCTAGCAGAGGTTACTTTGTATGCACTTTGGTATTTTACAGCATATTTGACAAACGTACATATTTCTGAAACACTGTGAATCTGCTGCTTTTCTGCCTTCACTGCTCAGTCAGTCAATGAACCTTCTAAAGAAACTTCCAATGCACCGTAACATCATACCTAGTCTAAAACAAATTCAAGTGAGCTTTAGACAAAACTTTAGACACATTTGGTGATACTTATTTCCCAGTAGAAATAAAACAATATTTATTAATTGATTTACTTCTTTCAGCCACTTCATCAGGCACTACTTTTAATCTTTCATTATCTAAATGCATGCACAGGATTGTGGTATATCGCTATGCCTCCTTCAAACCAACTAGACAAGACCTTAGATAGGATGTTGCGCAAACAGAGTCGGATCTGCCTCAGTGTCTTTCCTGTATAGCATTTTTCATATTTGTGATGCAACCACTATTATTCTAGTCCAGCCTCCAGGGTTTAAAATGTTGCACTGTGTTTGTGCTAGCAGATTTAGAAGATACATTCAGAAAAAAATATATCTAAAAATATGAACAAAATATAATTAAATATTCAGATCATGGCCTTTAATGATGATCCTAAAAAGTGTTGAACAGTAGGGGGTGCTGTGCCTTTTCTGATAACAAAGAGCGGATCATACAGTAGGATAAGATTTCCTTTTGATGTCCATCTCCTCCTCAAATATGAGTAAGAAATGAAATAAATAAAAGTTTGCAGCTTCAGTTTCATAGGAGTGACATCATTTAGATGACATGAGTCAGTGCATTCCCTAATTGGAAAAAAGCTTAAGACCAGTACCAGGTTCATTATGTGATTCCATCTTAAGTCCTTTAATAAACAATTAACTGTGCAATAGAGTGGTTAATTTGATAAGAGGACGATAAACATTTTCATTTGTTTGGGTCGCCATTCATCAGGATCCCACTGGGAGCCGCGGCAGAATGCAGAGCGAGTGATTTTCGAGGATCCCAAGAGGTCAGACATCAATCAGAGGCAAAGCCGAGCGACTCGTTGCAAGCGGCCTATTGGTATACAGTGTGATCACCTGGAAGTGCTGCTGGCAATTCAAAGTCTTCAGTTTTGAAATAAAGGAGATTTGTATTAATTTCAAGCTCAGCTGCGTCTTGGAAATGGAACAGTTATTGGTTACACTTCGCTGAGAGTCATCGGGCATATAGGCTTTCTGATTTGTGTTAGAAGGTCTGATTACCTCTTTAGATGTTTTAATCCACTTTGAATGAGCCGTGAGGAAGAACGAGAACAGCCTGGGTCCTGACAAATCGTAGGTGCCCGTGTGCTGTAAGGATCCAAATCCATCTTAATTGAAACAAAAGCATCTTGAGATCATTATCCACATTGAAATATTAATGCTCCTTAATAGTTATTAGGATCATTAGCATCAATATGCACCTGGCAAATATGATTACCTAGCAAATATGAAATGTTTTTTCTCCATGCTCTCAGATTCTGTATACACACGCAGGACAGTATCATGTCAGTACTTGAAAGGACAAAATAGTAGGCTATCCCTGGCTATGTTTTGTATTACCGGAATGCTATTCCGTTTTGCTCTCTCAGTCCCACACAGTCACCTCTCATAATAGCTCCCTGGAACAAAATAAACAAGCCACCACATGGCCTCTGCCAGGGTCATAATATCATTTCCAATGGGTAAATGTTTATCATCTCCCTAGTTCTGCTGTGAGGTACTTAAATAAAACATTTCTTGGAAAATATGAATGTTTTATTGCTCCCCCCCCCCCCTCCAGCGGCATCTCTAACACGAGGTTCAGCAGCTTTCAACTTTATGGAGGGCAAGGATACCTCATGGAGGAAGGCCCATTTTTTACGGGCCTGAATTTATTAGTGACCACCGGTGATTTGGCAAGGCTGAGACAGGGAGAGTGAGAATGTTCATAGTCAAATCCTATTAAGACTCCTCCAGTTGTCAACTTTGCTTGCCATTGAGGAGAGAATCCTGCTTGGGAATATTCTTGCCAGGTTTCAATTAATTACAAATAATTTTAAGTTGTGTTTAACTTTTTGCACATGAAGGCACAACTTACACCCTTTAACCTGTCAAGATGTACAGATGCATAACGGGAGCATTTTGTGTTTCTCAGAAAGTGCATCTAGAGTGCAACAAGCCAGTCCGATCTCATGAAAGTGCGTATGAATTCCACGAATGTTATTTCTCGTGGCATTTATACGCCAAAATCATTTTTTGGCGTGTATATGATACGCAGTTTTCGCGTGCATATGATACGCACTTTATGGCGTGTAATACGCACGCACCCCCATCCCCCCTCCCCCTAATCCTACCCAAGGGATTTTCAGTGCGTAGCATATGCACGCCAAAACCATTTTTGGCGTATAAATGCCACGAGAAATAACATTTGTGGTATTGATACGCACTTTCATGAGACTGCGTTGAACAAGCAGGCTTCAGAAGTAAAATCCCATTACTTTTCTTCATAGGGGAATTGATTTTTAGCGATAACTTATTAACCATTAAAGACGTCTCAATCACAGAGATCGCTGTCACCTGTCACCAATCTTCACTGATCATCATCCAGCACTATATTACTCTTCCCACTGTAGTTCACCAGTGTCTGGTCTTGTCGTTCCCTCAAAGAACACTTACCTGCACGATACGATTTGTCTTCAGTCATCTGCCTCGATCTCCATTTCAGAACCTGCAACAAATAAGACCATTACTCATCCAGATATCCATCCTGAACACTATATTCATCAGTTACTCTCCTGCTTCCATCGTTGTGATCACATACTTCTGCAAATAAACCTGTTGATTACTTTACCTGTGTGAATCCTTCTGTTTCATGACAATTAAATCTTGTTGCCTCATTTTGGGGTCTACATTAAAACAACAAACAACATGTTGTGTCGATTGGATACATTTCTTTTTTTATTGACATGGCAGATTGTAGCAAAAATGACTGATCTAACAACAGTTGTTAGCTGAATACATTAATAAATAACATAGACATTAAACACGATATAGATAAGACCAAGTTCCAGTAAAATATCTTCACAATCCTCTGTCTTTATGTCCTTCATTATGTGTGTATTCCGAGTGGCAGTTTCTCTCAGATGATGAGGTTATAATAGGCTAAGTGACAGAATCTGAAATACACAGTTGAGTTTAGTTACAGTGTCTCTTCCATTTGATTGTGTAATAACAATTATGTTCATGAAGGCCAAAATGAGCAAAAATGGACAGTATGAGCCCTTTACCATGTTAAAAGGAAAAAGTGGTATAAAGTTATGGGATATCTTTAATGTTTTTTGTGACTGGGTATGTTTAGGTAGTAGTAGTAAGTAGTAATTAAAAAAATCAAACTATGGATAATAAATTCCATATCTCTTTCTTTGCGGAGAAGAGAAGATGAGTATCCTTAACTAAACAGAGCTGTTCACATGTTCAGTTAAACTAAAAAGAAAAAGACATGATTGGAAGGAAACCAGTTATAATTTATAGACATTTTAAGAAAAATCATTTACCTTTTGAGAGTATGTTGACAGTCTGTGTAGTTGTAAAGCTGAGCTAGATCACTTATAATGTATCACAGGTCATGTTGTCTGGAGTTTTTTTATCTACTGAAATTTATTGGAAAGATAGTCAGCAGAACAATCCAAAAACACATTAAATAACAGTACAACCAACTGAAGAGATGTATGTCTATCCCTCACAGCCTCGCTGTCATTCCCGTTAAAAATAAAGAAGATGCAAAGATGGCGCTGCTGTGAATAAAGTAGGCTATATAACGCTCTTCAGCTGCAGTGCGTTTGCGAGGAGAGAGAGGAAAAACTGTTCAGATTGACAGTGCTATTGCGTCACCTCAAGCGTCCTTTATGCATTTTGTGTGGACAGACAAGCAGGAATCATACAACGGCACACCACGTTATAGCATGGTTCATGAAGAAACAGATAACAGCCTTTAGAGTTCATTCAGGTATGTTTTTTTAGAGAACTGCCCTTTTTGAAACTGTCACTTATAGGCTTCTTTCAGTGTGGTTACGATCTGAGAAACCCCAAATGGTGCCTGAAGTATCTTTTCTTTTTTTACAGTTTTACCGAGAGAGTACTTCTCAGTGATTTATTCCCTTTATAATATTCCTATTCATTATCAACTTCAAAATTGATTGATCAATCTGTTATTGTTCTCCAACAATGGATTGCATACACCAATTTCTTGAAGCCAGTGCCATCAGGGAGCGTACAGCGCAGCACAATCCATCACCCTCCAGAGGAACACCTATCCCATCATACCTTTCACCCTCCCAATCTGACGGAGCTACAGGCCTAGATATCCCTCATACCTATTCACCCCTGCCATTATTAATAGAGTGTCATGTACAACAGTCAATATTCTTAATATCAATTTTACTGCTTGGCAGTCTGTGACAAAACATGTGCTGAGGGTTTGAGATGCTAATTTAAAAGCTGCTGGTGGATTGATTGTGTGATCACGCATGGTTATTCCGTACTTGTAAGAGCGGTGTGCGGAGACGTGTGGCGTGGAGCCGTGTCTTTTGCGATCATACATTTCGTAGAGCTGATTAAATGTGCCGTCACTGAGTGGTACATCTCAGCTTCATCACCCTGTGGGGGAGGACCGGAGGAGGGTGTGCTTCATGATGATTCAGGGTGTGAATGAGGCCTGGAAGTCGAAAATATGCAAGATGTGGGCAAACTGGCATTGGTAAAGATAATGTCTTTAGTCATTTGGTAAAAATGATTTTAACGGTATGTTCAGAAGTTCTGTGAAATACATATTTGAATGTGCTCTTTAGCTTTTGGTCTCACTTTCAATTCAGAATTTTTTTTAACAGAAACATTTAAGAAGAGCAAATAATGGGCTGCAAACCCACAGGTTTCTTTAGGGTTTTCTTTTTAACAGTGTTTGGAAAGGATCGAAACCTAATGCGGACGACTCTTTGAGTACTTACAGTGCAATATAGTTTTAAAATGTACTCTCATTAAAACTAACCCACCACAATCACAAAAACTGAAATCCACTGTGCCGTTTTACTGTGTAACTTGAGGAACTCTTAACTTTTCCTCTGATTGAACACACACTAATAACCTACCACTCCAATATAATTAACCATACGACTTAAATTGCTTTTTTTAGTCTAAGGAAGTATCAGAGCTAGTGTGAAACATTACCTTTTTTGGTAAACCTAATCAGTCTCGAAACTCATGACAGTTAATGTATTATCCTCTCCAGAAGCAGAGCCGAATTAAAGGGACAGTTCATCCAAAAATGAAAACTCTGTCATCATCTCACCCTTGTGATACCAAAACGATATGTGTGATACCACAAAAGGATAAATTACAAATTAATTAATTGTGTGGGTCAGTCTTTCCCATATACGATGACAATAAATGGGTTCTAATGCTTTCAAGTTTCAAAAATAACAGCACTATAAAGTATCATAAAAGTGGTCCAACATACAATACAGTTGTGATGACTTTACCAATTGGTGATAGGCTCTTTTATTTATAAGGCGGTACTTATTGCGCATTGCACTTTCTCTCATTCACAGTAATATGAGTGAACCGTCTTTCTATAAAGTCTTTGATTACACCCAACACTGCCTTTATGCACGTCACATTCCTGCCTCAGCTATAATCGCATATATCGGCAACCCTTCTCTACCATCTTACAATATCCTGCTTGCCAAAAAATCTCATGGGCATCCATCACTCCTGTTTATCTATCTTGCAGTGTATAGATCCCGTAGAAAGCTGATGCCACCAAGGTCTTTTACCCAAATTGAATTCTGTCCTGGATCAAAGGTCAGCTTTTCGTCTTCTCACCCCTCTCTCTGTGAGATTGCTCTGCGTATTTGTGAGGCAGCAAGTGGCTCTGTACTAAAGCTGATGGGGCAGAAGTGAAATAGAAGGTCATGGACACAAACGCACTGTAGCAATCTTGTTTCTCCAGCTCAGTTTACTCGCTCTCTAGTTACTGAGACCCACATCCAATGCAACTATCTGTTTATTTGTCTAAGTGTGTGTGTGTGTGTGTGTGTGTGTGTGACATGCGCAAATCTGTATGGGAGATAGAGAACATGTGAAAATGGCAGTTCCATCAAGGCAATGCGATGTGCAATTCCCCAGGACAGATTAAAGTCAAAGAAGTTATTCCCAGTCTGAATGCAGGGGGCTGACAGACAGCTCAGACCTGAGAGAAAGAAGATTACAACAGTCTACTAAAATGAAGGTGACCTCGATTTCATAGATCTGTGGACGTTTACCATTCTGAATGACCAGACAGTCGATACCTTTATACGAGGGACAGCCAGAGCGCGCGTGTGTGTGTGTGTATGAGTGAGGATGTAATTAACATCCACAGTGATACGGGGAGGTCAGACTCTAATAGACTCTGACCACCAGTCTCTTTGTGAGGGATGCCGCTACCTGAGATTTAACTGAATGCAAGACAGCTCTGAGACCTGCAACTGATTGGAAATAAATGAGAGAGTTGAATTAAGACAAGGCAAATGTGGATTAGCCAGAGCTTCTTAATGAACACTGTGATAGAGTGAATAAAACAACTGTGGTTGATTAAAGGAGAGAGACAGTATGAACAATATGAATTGGCGGTGTCAAACTCCCAAGGTCATGTCATCAAAAAGTTACAGCCCAAGATGTATTCTTTTTTTTACTGAAGGAATCAGTATTTTTAAATGAATCTTTCAAGTGAACAAATCATTTAGTGAAGCCTCGCCACTTTGAAACAAATAAACGCTTTCAAAGACACAACAGGATTTTAGTGCGAACTGTGTAATAACAGCATGTCATTGCTGGAACGATTACGGTCACTACAAAGAACAACTTGATGTTTTAAATCCGTACCCAGACAGCAACTTCATGTCTGTCCAGATCTGGCCCACATCTGGTACGCATGGAATCCACATGTTGCTTTCTGGGTATGAGATTCGAAGCGACAAAAGAACTAAACATTAAAATCTTACAACGGACAAGAGGTCTGAAGAAGTCAAAATTTGTAAGTGAAAATTATGAATGATTGTGAATTAATGATGGCCATACACAATTAAAATGATGCAAGGACATATTTAACCCTCCATTTGTGTTTCCTATCAGCTATTTAGAATTAGCCAATATTTCAACGGTTATGCAAAAATGTCTGAAATCATTTGCGATTCAATTTGATTCATTCGGACAGTACACGTGCGCACTTAATCATTTGCAGCATTTCTCAGTGAAATAGTAAGTAAGGAAAATAACATAGGAATGTTTTGTTGTCAATTGTGAGGAAAACGAGAACTTATGAGACTTATGTTCTTTTTCTGTTATCTGGCTAATGCTAATTTAAATAATGATGATATGATTTGTATCGGTCGACTCTAGTTTTAATGACTGAATGATAATTTAAACACAAAAAGACATTTACATGGCATGGTTATGTAAACTGTATAAAGTATTTTTGGTTAAATGTGCTCTAAGCGATGTCTGGTGACGTCACTTCTTGTTGACGTTTAACCCTTGTGTTATGTTCCGGGTCAATTTGACCCGTTTACATTTTCTAGTTGTTGGAAATACAGGTTAACATTTGTTTTTTTTTCTTGATATTTTGTGACTTTTTCTCATTTATCATGATGAACATGCATGCAAAGTTTCAACATGCTGATGTGTTTTGACATATACAAACAAAATTACTGTTACGTTCGTGATGTTCCCGGGTCAATTTGACCCGCATATTTTAAAGCTCTAAAGCAACTGTACCGACCCAAAATAATACAATTTCTTGGTTATATTTTGTTATTTTGTTTTTTTACAACCTTATGAAGCTAAAAAAATTGCTTTTCCACACTTATTTCAATACAGAAAAATATTTTGTCAGCCACAGATGGTAAAAATTAGCTATTATTTATTTTTTCAAGCTACCTGAAATAATATTAAACCTTTGTTTTTTTTCTTGATATTTTGTGACTTTTTTTCATCTATCATCATGAACATGCATGCAAAGTTTGAACATGCTGCTGTGTTTTGACATACAAACAAAATAAATATTACGTTCGTGCTGTTCGCGGGTCAATTTGACCCTCATAGGCAGCCATTCAAAAGCAACTGTACAGAAACTGTATGTCAGGGCACTTCAACTCCAGTTCTAACATGCAAGTGTATCTAAAAGTGCTCTAACCCTAACCAAACACACTTGAAAAAGCTAAAATAACAGTGTTTAATTATTTATCAATTTTTTTGCAAATTACAGATGAAAATCTTTGTCAGACACAGATAGTAAAATAAGCTCTCATTTCTATATTCATCTGAAATACCTAGCTTTTAACCAAAACTTTTATGTAGGATTTTCAAATGCAGCATTACAGAGCCAAACAATTAATAAAAAACGTCTCAGGTTACTATTGTAACCATAGTTCCCTGAGAAACAGGGAACGAGACGATGCGTCGAACGACACGGTGGGAACGCCTCTTGCGTGATTGCGTCTGAAGCATCTATGCCAACTAGTCCAATGGAATGAGAGAATGAGCGTCACGGGCGGGTGACGTCATGAACCAGGAAAGGATAAGAGCACTTCCGCTGCTCGCCGGCATTTAGCTTCGACAGTTGCCGAAGCAAGCCGATCGCAGGGACGCAGGAAGTATGGCAGGGGACGCATCGTCTCGTTCCCTGTTTCTCAGGGAACTATGGTTACAATAGTAACCTGAGACGTTCCCTTTATCGAAAAAGGGAACTTCGAGATGCGTCGAACGACACGGTGGAACGAGAATACCCAACCCGCCATAATTACAAGTACCTGAGTGTCAGTCTGTTGATCTAAGCACTCAGCACCTGAGAACCTGGGGCAGCATCCAGGTCCAAACTGTAAAATCTCACGAATGTGAGCGGAGAGGACCAGCCCGCCGCATCACAAACATCTTGAAGAGATACCCCCTGCAATATGGCTTTAGAAGCCGCCATACTCCTGGTCGAGTGAGCTCGGACCACCAAAGGACAAGGCTGGCCCGAGTACTCGATATGCCAGTGAAATAGCCTCGACTATCCACTTACTGACTGTCTGTTTTGAAGCAGGAAGACCTTTCTTAGGTGATCCAAAGCAAATCAGTAATTGGTCGGACTTTCTGATTGAGGAAGTCCGCCGTACATAAGTGTCCAGTGCTCGCACTGGACACAAAAGGTGCAGTCTTTCCTGGTCCGCAGTTGCAAAAAGGAGGACAGAAAGCCTGCAGCACAATAGGCCTTGGAGTCAAGGTTGGAACCTTAGGGACGTATCCCTGTTTTGGATATAGGAACGCCTTGACCATCCCCGGTGCAAAATTCAAGGCAGGTGGGGGAGACCGAAAGAGCCTGAAGGTCACCAACTCTCTTTAGGGACGAAATAGCTAGCAGAAAGATAGTCTTGAAAGTAAGGAACTTTTCTGAGACCGAATCTAAGGGCTCGAATGGAGCCCTAGACAGGCCTACTAGAACTACAGTCAAATCCCAAGCTGGCACCTTAGTGCGAATTGCAGGCCTCAGCCTCAAAGTGCCACGAAGGAAACGTGTAATCAGGGGGTCTCGACCCAAAGATATACCTCCCACCATGGTATGGTAAGCCGCAATGGCTGCCACGTAAACTTTTAGTGTGGAAGGACATAGACCTGACACAAAGCGCTCCTGCAGGAACTCGATTACTGTGTTGACAGAACAATTAACCGGATCCCACTGATGTCGGTGACACCATAAGGAGAAAACTCTCCATTTAAGCGCATACAGTTTCCTCGTAGCTGGAGCTCTGGAGCTTAGGATGGTCTCAACAGCCTCAGCTGAAAGACCACTATCTATAAGTTGGGCCCCCTCAGAGGCCAAACCCAAAGATTCCACATGTCTGGTCGAGGGTGAAATATTGTGCCCCCGGCCTGAGACAGAAGGTCCCTCCTCAAAGGGATCTCCAATGGAGGCCCGTCTAGCAGAAGGATCAGGTCCGCAAACCAGATCCGACTTGGCCAGCGTGGTGCTACTAGCAGTAGGCTTATTCCATACCGACGGACCCTCTCCAGAACTCCTGGGAGCAGAGCAACAGGGGGAAAGGCGTACAGACGTAGCCTCGGCCACGTCTGCACCATGGCGTCCAGCCCCAGGGGGGGCTGGGTGCGTCAGAGAATACCAGAGAGGACAGTGCGTCGTGTTCTGAGACGCGAACAGATCCACCTCTGCCTGACCATATGCCTCCCAGATTTTCTCCACCGCCTCGGGGTGGAGTCTCCAATCCCCTGGCCTCAGCTCCTGCCTCGACAGGATGTCTGCTCCTATATTCTGGTCCCCAGGAATATACACTGCCCTCAGAGAGAGTACCTTCCCCAGAGACCACAGGAGGATCTGGTGCGCCAGTTTGCAAAGCGGACGCGAGCGCAGACCCCCCTGGCGGTTCAGATAAGAGACCACTGGTGTGTTGTCTGTTCGAACGAGCACATGATGGCCTCTTAGGTCCGGAAGGAAATGTCTCAACGCATTGAAGACGGCCATCATCTCCAGGCAATTTATGTGCCAAGAAAGATGATGGCTTTTCCACAGACCCTGAACCGAGCGGCCTTCCATTACCGCTCCCCAGCCGGTGAGAGAAGCATCTGTCGAGATCACTACTCGATGGCAAAGAGCTCCCAACACCGGACCCTGGGTTAAGAACCAGAATTTACATATAACTAAGGCACGAGAGCATCGCCGCGTGCCTTGATATGCAAAGTGGGTTTCCCCTCGGGGAGAACCTTCTGGTCCTGAGCCAGCACTGTAAAGGTCTCATGTACAGCATGCCAAAAGGAATTCCGTTGGACGCTGCTGCCAGTAGACCCAACAGTCTCTCGAACTGTTTTACAGTGCGTGACTGGCCTAGCCTCAGCTCTTCTGTGGCTGTTAGGATAATAAATCCCATACCACACCAAGGAAAGTGGTTCTCTGTACTGGAGAAAGTACACTCTTCTTGGCATTGAGCCTCAACCCCAACATCTCTATATGAGCGAGAACGACACCTCAGTGCCGAACCGCCAACTGCTCTGATTCCGCTAGAATCAGCCAGTCGATATAATTCAGAATGCGTATGCCCTGAAGCCTGAGAGGGGCTAAAGCTGCATCCATGCATTTCGTGAACGTGCGGGGTGACAAAGCTAGGCCGAAAGGAAGAACCCGATATTGGTATTCTTTGCCCCTGAAAGAAAACCTCAGGAACTTCCTGTGCTGAGGGAGGATGGAGATATGGAAGTATGCATCCTTTAGATCTATCGTGACGAACCAGTCCTCGGATCTGATTTGGGTCACGATCTGTTTGAGGGTCAGCTAACTTGAACTTTAGTTTCTGAACTGACCGAATAAACAGGCGAAGATCTAAAAGGGACGCAACCCTCCATCCTTTTTTGGAACAATGAAATAATGGCTGTAAAAACCCGACTCTCTGACGGGTGAGTACACCTGTTCTATAGCTTCTTTGCTAACAGGGCCTTTACTTCTTGTCCCATTACCAGAGCCTGCTCGGGATGCACCACTGTGGGCAGCACCCCGCTGTAATGAGGAGGACGAGAGCCAAACTGGATTCTGTATCCCTTCTCTACAAACTGCAGGACCCAATGAGAAATATTCGGCAGAAGCATCCACGCTGCCAGAAAATTTACTAAGGGAACCAGCCCCTCGAGGCTGGTCTCTGGTGTTACTGAGGGAGCCAAATCTGGAGCCTGAAACATAATGGCAGGAACTACCTGACCTGACTACTCAAAAGCCCCCCTCAGAGGGCGCGAAACCAATGCTGTACCGCAGCATAGCATCAGCGACTCGCTGGAGACCGCTGCGCCCTGAAGCACCGGAGGTGGCAGGGTTGGCAGGAGGGTCTCGTGAGGACCCCGAAATGGAACGGGCACCGTGAAATGAGGTGTACACCACTCTACTTCGGTCGGGCTGTCCTCACAGGCCTGACGCCTAAACGTCAAGACCCTTGAACCGAAATTTTCTTCGCCTGAAGAACGGTCCTCAGATCCGGCTTAGGCTTAGACGACTTCGGTTGAGAGGGTTGCGTCTGTCTCCAGTATCTACATGGAGGAACACGAGACGCAGCACTCTCTTTCTGTGCACATAATATGATGAACTCGACGGCTGGGGCTGCTCACGCCCAGCAGCCCCAGGGGGCTGGACACAGCGAGGGAGAAACCTTATTATATATATATATTTATATAATATATATATATATCTTGTATCACCTAACAACGACCGCATGGAATGCGTCGCTGAAGAGACCCGAAGGCTCAAATTTCGCTATATCCAGAACCCCAGCAGATCGGCCTGATAAGCCTGGAGCATAATAATATAGATTTCTATAAACATTCTCCAGCTGACCTGCTGCCGTATAAGCTTTACCCATAAAACCAGTAGTTCTGCTTAAACCTACGCGCTGCCTCGGCAAACGCGAGATCCCAGCCACAGAATCTTATTTTTGCAAAATACACTCGAAATCTAAGCGGTGCCTCGGCAAACGCGAGATCCGAGCTAGATTCTGATTACAACATTAAACCTACACGCTGCCTCGGCAAACGCGAGATTCTTTAGTATAGGCTTATGAGCAAAGCAGAGGCTTAAATGATGATACTGGACCAGGTGAAAAAATAGCATTTTCCTATTTTTATTTCTGTTCAGCCTGGGGCATCATATCATAACCGTAATCTTTCAACCCTCTAATCTTGAATAAACATTTAACACGAGGGCTGAAAGTAGTGATAAATACGGTTTATTCCATAATTTAAATATTCAGTGTGTAAATCAGGGAAAAAATGGAAGCCTCGTGGTGGAGATAATGTGATAGAAATAAGAAAACGCTCGTCAAGTTTCTTAGGACGAGCGTTCCTTTTTCTCAGCTGGCCATTAAATATTTAATTTACTAACAGCACGGGACAAAACCTCCACCAGTTCATCATATACTGGAAAAATAGATGGCGAATCTAATTCAACAGTGTGTGTGCTTGCTTTCACTTTCAACATTCTCAAACACAAACCTCCTCGGAGGAAGAATATGAAGGAAAAAGGGCTCTCGCTCCCCGAGCGGAAGAAACCGCAGAGCGTGCTTCCAACACCGGGGAGATAGAGCTGGATCTTCCGGGCAAGGAAGAAGAAAAGGCCCTCGGACCGTTCTCCCACCCCTCCAAAAGATCCTTTTGCGATCCCCAGGAATGCATTCTCCGCGTCGCCTCGGCAAACGCGGGTCCTGCATCCCGTGAGAATCGCGAGCCTGCCACTATCATAGTGACAGCGAGAGCAGAGCATGCAAATCTGGTAGTTTCACTTTCACAATGTTAGCACTCAGCATGCTCTTACTCTCAAACAAAATGACACAAAGCTGTGTGTGTCCCCACCCGTTTAAATAAACGCGGGCAGGGAGGAACACACTGTTTGTACATTTGTTTCGCCATAACGTTTCCGACAATATTGTAACAGACAACAATAAATAGACAGAGACAGTTTGACACAGATCGCTTGCTGAGGCAACAGAAGCTAAATGCCGGCGAGCAGCGGAAGTGCTCTTATCCTTTCCTGGTTCATGACGTCACCCGCCCGTGACGCTCATTCTCTCATTCCATTGGACTAGTTGGCATAGATGCTTCAGACGCAATCACGCAAGAGGCGTTCCCACGTGTCGTTCGACGCATCTCGAAGTTCCCTTTTTCGATAAAGGGAACATTTATTATATGTAAGTTTTTGTTATGTTTGGTTTCTCACTCCCCTGTGAGTGAATAATGAGCTTTCCCACAATTTTGCTCAGTGTGGCACGAGACTTCAACATAGAAAGCAGAAAAAGTTAGCTCCCAAAGATTGACAGTAAAATAAGTAATTTCACAGGTTTTTGACTGTGATACTGATATAGATGAAGATGTTTCAGAGTTAGAGGATGCTTCAGAGATTGAGGAAAATGTTGTTGAAGATACAGAAAATGAATGAAACTAGGGAAACTATAGGGAACTAGGTCTTAGGAAACGAGGGAAAGTTAACTTAGGAAAATTGAACATCACAACTGAATAATTAAATTTAGATGTATAATGAAAATGTTTAAAGCATAAAATGTAAAAAAAAAAAAAAAAAAAAAAAATTTAAATGTAAAATATATGCAAAAAAGTATACTGTTTATTTCCAAAATTTGTCAAAATAAAACTCTTTTAAAAAATGGTTAAAAAAAAAATTCATGAATCTATTTTCAGATATATTGTTTTGTAATGTTTGACAAATGTTGATATTAAAAGTTTACTGTTTGTATCTAAATCTTTGTTGTTTTTTATAGTGTGATTTTCGAGGAATTGTATTGAATGGACCAGACGGGTTGTGCACAGAATTCGAACAGATTACAAGGGTTAAAGTATTGTCAAACTAGCTAGATCCTCCATCCTCCTCATCAGCTCACTAACCCCCCAAACCCCACCCCTAAATCCTGGATGTTATTCAATGTTATTGGCTGGAACAAAAAATGGTAAAGAATTCTTTACAAAGCCCACACATGTTTGGCCTTTACATAGATTGGAAAACTTCAGCACGTGACATACAAATAGCCCACCTGAGAACGATAATGGAGTGTCATTATGTCTGAGGAGGAGCTTAAAGCCTGTGCTATGAATGCGGCAGTGTTTGGCTGTCTGCATCATTGCTTCTGTATAATTGCCTTTAAGTGGCATCATTAGGAGATTCTGAAAAAAGCCAGTGAGGCTGTTTGGAGACAACATCCTCAGCAAAATCGCATTATCATTTTACACAGTGCTGTCAATCCACAAGGACACCACACTTGACAAGACTATTTATTGCCAGTGTGTGTTGCAACAGAGCTTGCTTTGTGCAAAACCATTGCATTAAGAAAAGTGGGCCATTTTCTTGTAAGTGGTCTCTCTGATTCCTTCTGCTACTATAGGAACAAGATATACTCCTCTTTTCTGAATTTTCTTTTGCATAAGCAATGTATAACTGACCATGGCACCCCTCCTGCAATGGATATGCATGCAAAATCTATTGTAACAACATTGTACAGATTGTACAATAATAAGAACTCTATATTTTGTGAGTTCATGCTAAAATAATTGGCCTTCAGTATACATTTGGAATATCAACTAGCCTGTAAGTTTTAAGTTCATTCTCAAACACATCAGTGGAGTCTCATTGGATGTTCTTTAGACTGAAAACCTATCAGGCACACAGTTTCACAGCCCTGTCAAAAACACTGGTTTCTCTGTTATTACAACAGAGTCATAATCACATCACCAGCTGTAGAGACACAGTGACATGCATGTCAGACAGTTTGATAAACTCTCAGCTCAAACCATAGAAGTTAATGAAATGGGTATTAACCAAATATGCCAGTCTTTAAAGCAGATGTGATGCTTCTCAAAGAAACGTTCAGGTGGATAATTAATACTTCAATGGAATTTAAAAAAAAATTGACCTGCCCTTGTATCTACTATTGCGAGTGTGATATCATGGTAACAGTTCACACACAGTAGTGGTGTTCCTGAATAAATCAGTGTTTTTTAATGAATCGGTTAAGTGAATGATTCAATGATTCACACATAAAAACGGTCATGTATTCGTTGCAAAATGAATCAGTGTTTTTAAGTGATTCGGTTGAGTGATGATTCAATGATTCATTAATAAAAACAGTTTCGCTGCTATATAGTATATATGTGATCTTAGACTTTTCATTGTATCAATTTGTCAATGTTTGCATTCGTCTGTCTCAGCTTTTAAGTGTGACATCCAAATCTCACAATTCAATCAACATCCGATGCATATAGAATCAAGTCCCTGCCCTGTTTTCTTTTTACGATAATCTTTTACACTCTGATGTACAAAATGTAACAATACGTAATAAAATATCTGCCGCTACTTCTGTTGCATCGTGACTTTAATGTAGTCTGACATCAGCATAATTTCAGTTGACCAAAATTATTATTCTGATTTGTTCAGCAACCCTTTTTACAGATAACAACTTTTATAGCTGCCAATATGTCTATATTGAACATCTTTATTTCAGTGAGCATTATTTCGCAAATATGGCTTTAAAGTAAACACACCAGGGTGCTTGACTTTAAAGATTTCCTACACAAACTCATCCTTACATGATCCCTGAATTCACTTTTCCTGCAGGAAGTGACCTAATAATGAAGCATTTTGAATGAGTTTCTATGGTGGAACCCAAGTAATATTCTATGTAAAGGGAGAAACTCCCTTGAGACACTGTTAGATATTGGAGAGAGAGATAGATTTATCTTATTAGCCTCAATCACACAAAGAATTGTCAAATGTCCTTGAGTAGCAACTTCACAGTCTGCCTGATGTGACAGAGAATTACAGCAAGACCAAAAGAATGAGAAACAAAGAGAGAGCAATAAAGAGAGACAAAGTTGATGGAGAAAGAACTCAGTTCTTTCCTTTACTCTCCCATACTGAGGAGAGGCCAGGCTCCCTAATGGATCCCTGTCAGCATCAGACACTTCAACATCTTCAGTCAAGCACAGTGAAAGACAACTCTCCAGACTCCATAAAGAGCCTTTCTGTGTCACTCGCCTGCTTCTTCCCAAGCCAGATTGTGGTAGGTCAGTTTGGACAGTCCATAAACTTACCTAATGCTGCCAGCTGTACCAAAACTGATCTTTATCAGTCTGATTTAGTGTGTGTGGGGGATCCTTTGTCCACTTTGAAAACATCTTGACTGGATGGATGCCAAATGCAAGTATTTTCCAAAATCTGTCTAAATGAATACTCCCAAAATCAGCATGACAGATTTTTTATATTTTCCAACCACTAGTAATATGAACTCAGTATAGAGTGCGGTGAATTAATTAAGCCATTTTAACAGCAGTGGCACAGAGCCTAAACTACCAGCAGAGACGCTGACAAGAGGCCAGTGAAGGCTTTTGAAGAGCCGATCAAAGCGGCGAGTCTTTGATGATCCCGCATGGCTGGGTTGAGGAGGAGCTGCTGTGAAGAACTGGACCCCCCCCCTCAATCAAATCAGAAGCAAGTGCTCATGTTAACCTTCGCTCTTCACTCCTTTATCACATCCACAGGTGTTTTCATGCAGCATTCTAAAGAGCAATGCACAGAACACCTCACTGAAAAGTAATAGCAGTGCATAATTTGAGGATGTCACTGTTATAGCCTATATATCTTGTGGAAGGTCACATTATGTATTTATTGGGTTCTATGAAAGTATTTGAATTATGGAGTTTTTGGAAAGTTTGAGCAAACCTTTTTTCTAAAACATTCACAACTCTTGTCTAAAATATGTGTGAAGTAGCCTATACTGTAAATGGCTCTGTTACCCAGATAACTGCAAAACAATCTACATAAATAGACAATACTCCAGGTAATGTAAGAAAGAATTTGCGATTAAAAAATAAAACAGATGAGTGTTGTGAAAATTTAAAGTAAGAAAAGAAGTCACATTGTGACAAATAGTCACACTGTGAGATATATAAAAAAACTCACAGTTTCGAATTACAAAGTCACACTATAGCCCCTTTCACACAGCACTTTGAACCCGGCAAATTGCCGGCAAATTGCCAGAGTGCCTTCTGTGTGAACGCAAACACGACCCGGGATTGATGCCGGGATCGATCCCGGGTTGAGGACCTAGTAACATTGCCGTGTTCAGACCCGGAACGCGCGCTGTGTGAACAAAAGCCAGAACCAATGCCGTAAGGGGTGTGTCATCGTGTTGACGCATGTGCCATCGCGCGACTCTGTTGCTCTTAGAAGAAAGTTTATGCTCGTCATCAACAAAGAAAGAACGAAAAAATGTGTGCAAACCGGAATGAAGCAGAGACAGGAGCTCCTCACAATCCGCGCTGAAGCTGCGATCGTTCGCCAGCTCTGTGGAAAGGTGCGCGCGTGCACATGTTTTCAACGCGTACGTTACACGTCTCATCCTGACGTCACGCGGCTTTCCGGGACATTAACGGGTTGTGTGTGAACGCACTCACAGATCCCGGCAAATCACTGGCAGTGTGAATGAACCGAAATCAAACAATCCCGGGACAAATGCCGGGTCACATTATCCGTGTATTTTCCGGAATCTCTGTGTGAAAGGGGCTTATAAGATATAAAGTTGCATATATTGTGAGAAATAAATCAATAAAGTCACAAGTATGGGGTCAGTAAGATTTTTTTCAGAAAGGATGCGTTGAATTGATCTAAAGTGACAATCAATTTATAATGTTACAAAACATTTCTATTTTGAATAAATGCTGTTCTTTTCAGCTTTTTATATCAAAGGATCTTAAAAGAAGTGTATCATGGCATTCACAAAAACAGCACAACTGTTTTCAACATTGATCATCTGACTGGAGTAATGATGCTGAAAATTCAACTTTGCCATCAGAAATTAGACTTTAAAATATACTACAATAGTAACAATAGTACTCATCCCAAGACGTCATACGTCTGACGCTTTTGACCATACGTCAACATCCGACGTTTTAGGGTACCCTTTAACGTCAGTTAGATGACGATCCCGGGGCGCTATCTAATCCTAACCCTACCCCACTGACGCTAAAGGTAAAGCGTCAGATGACGCCCCGGGATCGTCATCTAACTGATGTTAAAGGGTACCCTAAAACGTTGGATGTTGACTTATGGTCAAAAGCGTCAGACGTATGACGTCCAAGGGGGTAATCCATCGACCGGAAGTTGAAGTCGGCCGGGTGCCGCCATCTTGTAGCAGAACTTCACTTGCGTTAGCATTCCTATTGACTCCCATTCATTTTGGCGTCACTTTCACGGCGAATAACTTTACATCTGAGGCGTTTAAAGACTCCATTTGTCCATTATTTATTTCTAAAGAAACACGACAATGTATAAAGGGCTCCATTACCTTCTATGTTACATTATGGCCCCGTAGAAACAGTTTTTGTAAAAAGAGGCTAACGGTTGCGTCATAACCACTCGACTCTCTGTTGCGCTGTACAGACATTACCGTACAGACAGGAGAAGAAGCTCGCAGGCAATCGGGGGGACGTCCTGTCAAGGGAGAAGCCCATAGATAATGAGTCCATAAAAGCAACGGGACAAAATACTCCTGCTCACTCACGCCAAAGAACTCTTTGCTCAAGTTCCCCGTCTCTGCAAGATTAACGCTGGCAATTTTCACGCACAGCTACTAGAAGATTTACGTATGTCAGACAGGTTGCTCATGTCATCAAGCTTAGTTTGAGTCGGTTTGAGTCTGCACGTCAGGAACGGAAGTGCTCAAAAATCGCTAAAAATGGGCTTCAACTGTCTCAACTGAGTTCCAATGAGATGGCTCTGTCCACTTCTTATACTGTCTATGATGACGTCTTGGGATGAGACTGTGTTACAATAGTAGCCTATAACATTTCTAATTACATTAGTTTTTTCTGCATTTTTATTTTTATTAAATAAGTGCCTCTTACTGACCCCAAACTTTTAAAAGGTATATGAGGCAAAAGAGATGGGCCTATAAAACCGCAATTACAAGAAATAAAGTCGTAATTAAAGTCACATTTACCTTTTTACTCTGAGTCTGAAACAAGTCCATAGTAAATTCACATCTCCCAGAAGTCACAGCACATTAGCAGAATGTGTGGTGTGATCTTGTTGGCCGTGGTCGGTGCTCCGCGGGGTTCTTGTGTTTAACATTCCCCTTGTGTTTAACATTCCCCTCATGTTATGCCCGTGACCCTACTGAGGGCACTCATCTCCACTCCTGCAAAGAGGAAGGTTAAAGCTCACCTATTCCCTCAGCGCTGCCGACCTACTTTTCCTTCGCTACTGTTTGCCCCCTTCTGTCTCTTTGTGCAGCCAAGCATCGAACTTCACATGGCAGGTCATTACTTTTTCTTCAGGTTTCGGTTTCCATTTCGATTCCTGCTGAAACGTCCTGTTGTTTTGCCTATGAATTCGATGGTGAGATGTTGAAAGAGGTTGAGGAGCTATATCAGGCCATGTTTGTAGATGGTTTTGGTGGGAATCGCGTGTGCTTCACTGCTTTAAATATTAACAGGCCCGTTGACACGAGCTAAATGACACAGTAGGCTATGTCTGGAGATTCCGTGTAGTTGCTGGAGCGCCAGAGCAATTTACTTGCTTTGCCTCTCTCAAATTTAACATATTTGCTTCTTTTGGGATATATGACATTTTTTTGTTTGTTTATTAAAAAACACATTATAATGCAATTCAGGATTTGAATAGGCCTACATCTATTATCCAACATGTTTTTATGTTCTGAATTAAAATACATTTTGATTTTTGGGGGGGCATTAAGTAAAAGTGTAAAGAGTGATACATGTGCTGATATTATATATATATATATATATATATATATATAAATAAATATATATATATATTATATATATATGATATATATATAATATATATATAAAAGCTGTGTTAAAATTAAAATCTTGACAATATTTTTATTTCTCAGGGGATAGAAAGCATAACTGATTCACTGCTCAGTGAATCGAAATAATTGAAAAAACAAACAAACCCGGTAACATACAATAAGGTCTTCTATATAAGTAGCTATATATAAATATTCATGTTCATGTTAGTTCACAGTGCATTTACTAATGTTTAAAAATTCAACTCTTGACAACTTAAAATAGATATTGGTAAATGTTGAGATTAACATAAATAAAGATTGATAAATGTTGTATAAGTATTTTTTAATTGTTAATTCATGTTAACTAATGTAGGGCAAAAAACAAAACAGGGAATGCTATCATAGAGATGTCCTTTAAAGAGCCTCACGACAGTGTGTAAAGGTCTCCTAAAATATAAAATAATTAGACCTTTTTGACAAGCCAAGATTAGAGTGTAAAATATAATGTGGTGCGACTCCCAAAAAAGAATAAAGTAATACAATAATTAATTATTTATGGGGGTAACACATGACACTGCAAGTCATCAAACTAAAACTTTTTTCAAACATGGATTCAACATGAATAGAAAGTTTACATTTCTAAGAACTCGGCATATGTGCTTAAAACAAGATTTAAACACATGACACCGACAATGTTATATTGTCATTGACTCTTTTAACAGCCGGTGGTGTTTAATTAATAATTCATATAACTCAACTGAAGAATTTTTACATATCTATTCCACAAACATTCTACTGTTTCTCTCAATTATCAACTATGATTTGTTTTTGTCAGTTCTCCTGAGTGCTCTTTTCTTCTGACGTAGTCTGTAATTTCAACTTCAAAGACATGAAAGGGATTATAAAATGCTGCTTGTTTGTTATTATGTTCTCTCTTTAATTTTATAAGCGCTTGTGCATGGGCTCTCTTTCAAATTCTACACACCTGAGACCAATACAACCTTGTTAAACCAATAAATCTGTACGGTTATGGTCTTTATCTGTCTATTCCATATTGCCATTCATAGAATGCCATTTTGTCATACGCCATCCTCCAAATTGGAGGTTTTCTCTAAAAACAGGCATGTTGCAAAAAGGACAGAACTCCCCGGAGCACCTAAATTTGTCTGTTGGTGCCTAGACAGCCGTAGCTATAGATCTCAGGTCATTCAGACAGGGAGAAGTGTCATCGTCTCTTACAATCACCTGCTAATTGAAAGGCCTCTCAGTGCCTGTGTGTCATAGGCTGGTGCACCACTACAGACATTGAAGGCTTTGTCTTTCAGTGCCGAGAAAATTCATAGCTAAAGGCATATTCCCCCCTCTGCAGAGAGGTCTTCAATGATTATATGTTTGACTTCCTAATGCGTCTGACACTGTGCCATGTGTTCGCGGTAATTGCTTCATTCCTCAGGGTTCTACAGGTCGACTTTTGAAGTCCAGATATCGGCATCGTGCCTCATGTGAATCTATCTCAGGGGTCTTAGGGTCATTGCTTTGTGCAGCTCCTCATCTCGTACTTTTCATTGGCATTTTGAGTCATTTTGTGAGATTTATGCAGTTTTTAATGTTCAGATCCAGCATTTAATTTTACATATTAGCACTGTGCTGATTCCATATAAGTTTTAATGCATGTCACAGTTAATTCTTGGGTAGAACCCCCTACCACAAACCCTAGTTTGTTCCTGTAGTATTCGGGGGGTAAACTGTCCATTTTCTCGGTTTTGATTCCACTCATGTTTGCCGATGGATCAGGCCTTGACCTAATTAGAGGTAATTTCGCAAGAACAATAGAGAGCTGAACTGTTTTCTGTTGACTAGGGTTTTTACATCACTGTCACTTTGATCACTGACTCAAATTGTGTACAATGAAATGCTGTCAAGTTGTGGTCAGAAGGGAATTGGTCTGTGAAAGCGCTTAACGTTAATTTCTACCATGCTCGCATTTTAAACACCATTGTCTGCTTGTCATCACTTCACGGAGAAATGGGCTTGCTATTCCAATGAGATATACTCTCAGTATAGAAGCAAGAGAGTACAAGCGTAGATTTGAACGGAGGTAATTGAGCTGATTATCTTAATGTGGGGAATATCAAATGTCCTATTTAATACTCAGTGGTATTTTTATCCATCTATAGTTCTTCTTGCTGAAAAATGATTTAGACAGTTTTTCTTATATCAAGTATAAATTAATGTTCCAAAAAAGCTCTGCATAACTCCCTATTGTATTTCACTGGGGTTTTGCTCTTCACAACTATAGGCGGTTTTTACGTCTTTTACTGATGTTTATTGATAGTGCAGACCTCAATGTCAGCTGAGAGCTGAAAACCTTGTTTCTCAAACTTTCATTCTCAGCTTTGCTTGTCTCATCTGTAACCATAACAACATAATTTACATGTATGCATTTGGCAGACTCTTTTTTCCAAAGAGACTTACGTTGCATTTCAAGGTAAACATTTTACATTCTTATTAGTTTTGAGTTCTTAGGAATCAAACCCATGACTGTTAGTGCCAACGCTCTACTGTTTGAGCTACAGGAAAGCATAATGCATAAAGCATTGATGTCTTCCTATCTCCAGGGGAAACGAAAATGAACTAAAAAGATTTTAAATACTGAGAAGTAGCGCAACCACTAGCAATACAAACTTGGCTTTTTGCAAATGCTACCCAAGGTAGCTCATCCATACTGTTCCAATAGAGTGCAACAGCTTATTTATACAGTATAAGCCATGAATCAAACCACTCAAATAGAAAGGTGAATTATAACATAATTAACTTTTATTTGAAGCAGAAAAGTATTTGAAAATCAAACAAAAAGACTGTTCTTTAACAATTTTAATGAGGGAAAGATCTATAATCCCGTAAAGCATTGTGAATGACAATCAAAATAATGGATAAACATAAAACTATTGATTTAATATGTTTATTACGTATATAGAAACAGTATATTATATGTTTATTGCAAAATATGTAGGCCTGCAATATACAAGTTTGATAGAAGGACACTAAGGCTGCGTCTGAAATCTCATAGTTCTTTTAAATTAATAACTTCGTGACCATTATGTTCTATAAAGTATGAATGTCTGTAAAATGAATGTAATCGTACTACATTTGTCTTGTTGTTGTCATGTGACCTATCAGCATCAGTTTTGTCGCTTCACTGGCATTCATAAATCCTCTCCCAAGGTCTCATAGGATAGTAAAGTGTCCAGTGGATGCGCACTTCAGAATCTCGGCAGAAGAAGTAGGTCCTCCGGGTACTTTTTGCCTGCTATATAGTAGACAATTTCTGATGCAGCCTGACTATTATTCCAAAAAAAAAAAAAATCAGTAGCAATCATGCTTCTGATGGATTGAACAAAAGCATATACGGTAACACTTTAGAATACTGTTCCCTCATTAATGAATAACTACACAGGAACAAATGAGTGACGCACTATTAACATTCTAGTTACTATTAACTAACTAACAAGAAACTCTGATTAACAAATTAGTAAGTTATAGCGAATATGGTAGTTCACTATTAGCTAATCAGTAACTAGTATTTTTCATACCTCACTGAAGACTGCTAAGAACTACAATACACAGGTTCATAATTAATATTAATAATGCATAATTTATAATATAAGGTAATGGTAATCCATTAGTAATGACTACATCCTAAAGGAATATTGACTGAAGTAATTGTGGGTTTAAATGTTATCTATAAAAGTTAGTTTCTCTATGAAGAAAATAAAATAGATTCTTACAGAACCTGACTGATGCACTCTATTATAGTTTCTGTATTTTCAAATTTCCCATAACAATGATACACGCGATGGCCAATGAAGTTTAAGTGTGGTTACTTCTCTTCCATGTTCTCCTTATAATCACTTTGAATGGAACAAAATGATATGAGTGTAAATTGAATGGAGGAGCCGAGCATAATTGCATAATAGGACCTGTACCTCATGCAAAGATATTTTTATGGCTTCGGTTGACTTGCAACTTTATAGTAACTTTCAATTTCTGTAACTATTTCCTTCAATTTCAGACACAGAATTTTAACACCCACGTAGAGTTCATGACCCTGAATATGTTATTGGTGGAATATTTAGGTTGTTTCATTTTGAGGTTCATGGTCTGTGAGTCCTTAAGAATCAGAAGATCCCCTTAATATGTTTTACATTTACAGCCTGCTGCTTAGCAGAAATTGAAATTCAAGGAACCTTCTCAGATGGTTTAGTTGATCCATGCGAAATCCAAAAAAACCACACAAGGATAAATCCTGGTTTTTGATCACCTAAGCACAGCTGCCCAAACTCCTAATCCAATGGCGTTAAAGCAGATGAATCTCTGGGCCGACGGCAGCAACTTGAGTGGACATGACGGTTCTCTTACGAGAGTATCTCTCGTACTGCGTAATATCTTACGCTATGGGGAAAACTCTTTTCCACGAGATATTGAAGCCAAAAATTATCCTTAATTTTTTATTAATGTAAAACGCTTTGCGGCAGCAAGCAGACATAGGCGAGACAGCTCGCGCGCCTATTGGCTGCCCTGCGGCAACAGCAGCAGCCTATCGAGAGTGGCTCTGCGTGACGTCACGACGAATGGGGGCCTTTCGCGCCCATATAGTCACGTCCCGCCAGAAAGGGCGTGGTCTCGCCCTATAACCAGGCTCGATAGCTGCTCTTACGTTGATTTTCATCTCTTCAGCGAAGCCTCACGCATCGCTGGATCCAGAGTGAGAAGCCGCGCCGTCGACCTGTAGCCTTCAGCGGGACGTGCCATTGAGCCTGGAGTCGCTGGCCTCGCCGCCTTCAGCCGCCGTACCTGCTGTGCTTTCCGCGTTATATCCTTTCCTCTGCATAGAGTGTGTGTGTGTGCTTGCATATCTGCTTTTTTTTCCCACCCCCTCTAAAAGAGCGGCGTCTTTTTAAAGATGCCTTCCTGCGGTTCTTGCCGAGCCCCACTCAGCGACGAGGACCGACATGTCATCTGCGTGTCCTGCCTGGGTGAGGATCACGCGGACATCGCGCTCGCTGACGGCGGATGCCATCATTGTGAACGCTTGCCTATGGTGACTCTGCGGACTCGCCTAGCTTCGTTCTCCGAGCCCGCATCCCAGCCCGCCGTGATGCCGCGCCGCAAGAAGCGCCGCGCCCAGCGCGCGCCCGAGCTATTTCCAGCCCGCCAAAGCTCGCCGGTTCGCCCGCCAGCTTCGCCGGCTTCGCTCGAGTCGCTCCCAGACGGACAGCGGCCGCCGTCTGCCGCCGCGTCCGCACTTGAGCTCGACGAACTTACCGGAGACGGCATTGAAACTGAGCCGATGCGTCCGCTCTCTCAAGCCGTGGATTACATCGGCCTCGACTGAAAGGCGCTCGCGCAACTAACGCGCAATAGGCTGGACGGACGCTTTCTCGGGAAAGACGAAGCTCCGTCACAGTCGAGACCCGCGCCTTTCCCCCCTGAATGGTGAGAGACATTTGTGGTTAACGCTATCCGAGATGACGGAAGCCGAGCGCTCCGTGTTCCTCGACGTTCTCGCTCTGCTGGACGCCGCCCCCCTCAGCGCGGGCCCCGGCCGAGGATTGAGATAAAGCCCGAGGTCTCAAGGCCTTCCTAGTCTCTCTAGGAAAGCGACGGTGTTCAGTTCCCGCTGCGGCCGGATTTACACCAAAACTTCTCGCTCGTTCAGTTCCAAGCAATGTGACTGTTCCAGTGTATTTCGCAGTGAGCAAGCTGGTTCCACAGCCCGCTTGCCTGCGCACAAAGGCCGTCGTTTCGGCTAACTAGCAGCGCCGCCAGGCCCGAGATCAAACACCGCGCTCTCGCTCTGCTGGACGCCGCCCCCCTCAGCGCGGGCCCCGGCCGAGGATTGAGGTAAAGCCCGAGGTCTCAAGGCCTTCCTAGTCTCTCTAGGAAAGTGACGGTGTTCAGATCCCGCTGTGGCCGGATTTCCACCAAAACTTCTCGCTCGTTCAGTTCCATGCGTTGTGACTGTCCCAGTGTATTTCGCAGTGAAGCAGCCGGTGTCTCAGCCCGCTTGCCTGCGCACAAAAGCCGTTTCTATGGCTACTCAGATAAATCCAATAAAGAGTGCATTTTCTGGTGTTCCGGCCACGGCCGATGGTGTTATGAGTGTTGTAAGAATGCCCACGTCCCAGTGCCCATTCCCACACCCAGACACAGCCCGCCACGGTGCAGGGCTAGCACAAATAAAACCAACTCATGTTGGTTGTGCAGAAAATGTAGTGAACGCGCCCATACATGCCCGCTTACACTACACTATGCGTGTCCCTTGGTTTCTGTAAAAAACGAAACTAACACACATTTAGTCGGCGCGAGCCGACAGTGTTCTCAGTGCAGTAAATGTGCCCGCTGTCCCGCATTTCCTCACTGACACGCCGAATCCCACGGATTCACCCCCGCTCGCTTTCTATGCACAACCCGTCACAGAGAAGCTGAGCGCGGCCAGGCTGCCCGCTGTGATTAGCGCGCACCTCGCACGCTGTGAACACAGCGTTTGATTCAGTCGGCGCGAGCCGAGTGTTTCTCCGTGCAGAAAATGTGCCCGCTGTCTCGCGCCAGCATTTCTCACAGACACTCCGAATCTCACGGGATTCGCCCCCGCTCGTTTTCTCTGCACAACCCGTCACAGAGAAGCTGAGCGCGGCCAGGCTGCCAGCTGTGATCAGCGCGCGCCTCGCACGCTGTAAACACAGCAGTGATTTAGTCGGCGCGAGCTGACAGTATTCTCAGTGTAGTAAATGTGCCCGCATTTAGTAAATGTGCCCACATTCCCTCACACGCGCCGAATCCCACAGGATTCGCCCCGCTCGCTTTCTCTGCGCGTCCCGCCATAGAGAAGCTGAGCGCGGCCATGCTGCCCGCTGTGATCAGCGCGCCCCCCGCCTCGAACGCTGTAAACACGGTGTTGTGTTCCCAGTACACAGGGGCTCTCGAGCCGCCGTCCTGCCGCGGCCAGAGCCCAGATTTCATTCTACCCCTAGCTATTCACGCAGATGCGTGGTCAAGGCTTCCCGGGGTATCAGAATGGGTGTTGAACACTATAACGAGAGGCTGTTCGCTACAGTTCGCTCGACGCGCCCCCGCCGTTATACGGCGCGAGTCGAAACTACGGTGTAAAGCGAAGTGTTTCATCTACTTCGAGCCGAGATAGCGAAACTACTGAGAAAAGGGGCTATAGAACCTCTATCTCAGGCGAAGGGGGCTTATACAGCAGATATTTTCTGGTACCCGGAAAAAGATGGTGGGCTCAGACCCATTCTAGATCTGCGACTGCTGAACAGAACGCTCGTGAAGCGCCAGTTCAGAATGCTTACGACCAGGAAATCCTCGCGCAAGTGCGCCAAGGAGACTGGTTCATGTCAATAGATCTGAAAGACGCCTATTTTCAAATACAAATAGCGTCCCATCACAGGCGATTCTTGAGATTCGCCTTCGAGGGCCAGGCATATCAATACACAGTCCTGCCGTTCGGCCTGTCCACAGCACCCCGTACGTTCACGTAGTGCATGGACGCGGCCCTCGCCCCCCTGAGACTTCGGGGCATGCGAGTTTTGAACTACTTGGACGATTGGCTGATTCTAGCTCGTTCACGAACGGAGCTCATAGAACACAGGGCCGCATTACTCGAGCACCTCGAGGAGCTGGGCCTTACAGTCAATTGGGCGAAAAGCTCACTGCTCCCCAGTCGGAGAATTTCCTTTCTGGGAACAGTGTTAACTCGCTATCCATGACAGCACGCCTGTCACCGGAGCGCGGATTGAATATTCAGCACGTCGCGAGATCCTTCCGCCACGGCTCTATAGTCCCGCTCAGAAGGTTTCAGAAAATGCTGGGTCTGATGGCCACAGCAGCCTCCGTACTCCAGTTGGGCCTGCTCCGCATGCGCCCACTGCAGCTATGGCTAAAAGCACGAGTTCCCCCCAGGGCGTGGACCGCAGGTCTATTTCGCCTCAGGGTCGACCTTCAGTGCATTTCGGCTCTGAAACCATGGAAAGCAACCGACTGGTATCAGTCAGGTGTGAGTCTGGGGATCCCCTCGAGTGTGAAGGTGGTGTCTACGGACACCTCCACTTCGGGGTGGGGAGCGCTGCTCGAGGGCAGACCGCTAGCTGGCCTATGGTCAGCGCGGGAGAAGCTCCTTCACATAAACTGCTTGGAATTAATAGCAGTCGACAAAGCGCTAAGGCGCTTCTGTCCCCAGATAATAGGCCACCACGTATTGGTCCGGTCGGACAACATGTCAGTGGTGGCGTACATAAATCGCCAGGGCGGCGTCAGGTCCCGAAACCTTTACAGGCTGACGGAACGCCTCCTGGTCTGGGCTCAGCACAACCTGCTCTCGCTGAGAGCGGCGCATGTGCCTGGTCACCTAAATGTGGGGCCAGACAGGCTGTCCAGAAATAACGTCCCAGCAGGAGAATGGTCTCTGCACACGCAGACGATCCAGCTGCTGTGGGAAACGTTTGGCAAAAGCGCAGGTGGACCTGTTTCGCGTCCCAAGAAAACGCTCACCTGCCCGAGATTCTTCTCGAAAAGCCGGGACGCGCTGGCCCATGTTTGGCCCCGCCGCCCCCTATATGCTTTTCCCCCTGTCGCACTCCTGCCTCAGGTGTTGGAGCGAATCAGGAGGGAGGGATGCCCAGTGCTACTCATAGCTCCGCTCTGGACAAACCAGTCGTGGTTCCCTGTCCTGATGCAGCTGACCAGCGCTGCCCCATGGCCTTTACCGTTGAGGAGAGACCTCCTCTCTCAGGCGGAAGGCTCGATTTGGCATCCTCGCCCGGATTTGTGGTCCCTGCACGCATGGGCCATCAACGGGTACCCGCTGACCTCCCAGAGGGAGTGTTAAACACGATCGCGCAGGCTAGAGCCCCGTCTACCAGACGGCTCTACTCCTCGAAGTGGTCTGTGTTCTCTGCTTGGTGTCAAGCGCAGGGCTTTTCACCTGTAGACTGCGGGGTTACGGAAGTGCTTTCCTTCCTTCAGGAGCTACTGGATAAGGGCAGGTCCCCTTCCACGCTCAAAGTATACGTGGCGGCCATAGCAACGTTTGCAAAACCGGTGTCTGGCCAGTCATTAGGAAAGAGCGACTTAGTCGTGCGTTTCCTTAGAGGAGCTCGGAGGCTAAACCCTCCCAGGCCCCCTTCAGTCCCGACATGGGACCTTTCCACGGTCTTGGAGGCCATGAAAGGTGCCCCATTCGAGCCAATCCAGTCGTCAGACATGAAACACTTGTCTTTCAAGACAGCGTTTCTTATGGCTCTCGCTTCAGTGAAGCGCGTAGGGACTTGCAAGCGCTCTCAGTAAGCGCGTCATGCATGGAGTTTTGGACCTAATGACTCAAAGGTCATACTCAAACCGAAGCACGGCTATGTGCCGAAATCCCTCAACACACCGTTCAGGGCCCAGGTGATTTCCCTGTCTGCCCTTCCGGTTCTCAATGAGGAGAAGGACGCGAGTCTCCTTTGCCCTGTCAGGGCACTAAGGGCTTATGTGTCCCGCTCGTCTGGTTTTCAGACAGACTGAGCAGCTTTTCGTTTCGTTTGGCGGCCGTGCTAAGGGACTTGCCGCTTCGAAACAGAGCCTATCCAGATGGATAGTCGGTGCCATAGCGCTGGCTTACACTTCTAAGGGCCTACAGTGCCCTTTGGGTGTTTAGAGCGCACTCCACAAGAGGCATGGCCTCCTCGGTGGCATGGTCTAGCGGGGTTACCCTGCAAGATATTTGTATGGCCGCGGGCTGGGCCTCGCCGTCTACATTTATAAAATACTATAACTTGGAGGTTCCCGCCTTACAAGCTAAGCTTTTGGCGGTATAAAATTCAGTGCTATCTGCCCGCTGTGCGGCTCGGATACTGAGTTTGACCTGCGTATTGCTCACTGACCGGTACAGCAGCTCATTAAAATGTTGACACACTTGTGGCCACCCAGTTCAGGCTGAATGTTCACCCTGACGTTATGGTCTATTTGTCACATGATTAGCTCCTTTCGGATGCTATTTACAGGGAATGATGCTTCTAGCCTCTCTTCCCTCACTCTCTGTGAGTGTATGGTGATTATGCACTATATGCGCCCCGGGCTTCGGCCCCTGGGACTTTGGTGTTGGATCCCTACCAGCACGGCGTGTTGCATTGTGTTCCCCATAGCGTAAGATATTACGCAGTACGAGAGATACTCTCGTAAGAGAACGTACTCGGTTACTAACGTAACCTCGGTTCTCTCTAGAGAGGGAACGAGTACTGCGTATCTTGCCGTGCTTGGAATACGCTCTGGTTCGCTTCGGCGATGAAAACCAACGTAAGAGCAGCTATCGAGCCTAGTTTATAGGGCGAGACCACGCCCTTTCTGGCGGGACGTGACTATATGGGCGCGAAAGGCCCCCATTCGTCGTGACGTCACGCAGAGCCACTCTCGATAGGCTGCTGCTGTTGCCGCAGGGCAGCCAATAGGCGCGCGAGCTGTCTCGCCTATGTCTGCTTGCTGCCGCAAAGCGTTTTACATTAATAAAAAAATTAAGGATAATTTTTGGCTTCAATATCTCGTGGAAAAGAGTTTTTCCCCCATAGCGTAAGATATTACGCAGTACTCGTTCCCTCTCTAGAGAGAACCGAGGTTACGTTAGTAACCGAGTACGTTTTCTCTGCGCTACTGGGATCATGTGTAGTCATGAGTGACCTTACATTTACATCTCCAAATGATGCCCATAACGGTTGGTGAGGCACAAACAGACCAAATGTGCAACCCAAGCTTTCACTCTTTTATCCATTTTGGAGCCATGCTTTTTGGGACAAATCCACTGAAATGGTTTGTCAATAGTGCAATATTAGAAATGTACGGGACATGAAAAAGCAGAAGAAGTTTGAAGTGAAAGAATCATTAATGGATTGAGGGGGAATATATTTTCTCCAGAGCAAAACACCATGAGAGAGCCATCATTCCAGTGAGCTGACAGATGAGGAGGATGGTTCATTTGTATGGTACATCATTTAGCAATTTGCCCTCTGACAACAAACCGAATCGTATTTCATATTTCTTGTCGGCCTCCAAGTTCCTCTGGCAATTTAATTATCTTTGTTGAATTTCTGTTGATGGTTCATTTATTTTAGAAAAATTAGAGGTGTGAGTAATGAAGCAGAGGTTGCATGCCAAAAATAACCATGCACATCAATATGCACACCTGTAGTGGCTGTCATAAAGAGATCTTAGAGGAAACTTTAAATATGTCTGTATCAGTTGCAAAATGTGGTAAATGTTGCCTAAGGACACCATTATGCATGTAAATTACAACATAAAACGTCTGCCAGGCCAAATGCACCCTCAGGACGAACCAAGTGGCCATTATGTGAGGAGAAGAAATCAAGTTAATAACAATGCATCTGTGCACAGTTCCATTGGTCAGGTCTGAAAATGGAAGATTTCGAATTGCAAATAATATCAGATCAATTATGCTAATTAAGTAAATACACAGCTGGTGAGCTTGCACATATTAGCATAATTTCAACTGGCACATCTGTATATGTGTGCGTGTGCATTTGTGAATTAAAATGTGCTTCTATAAGAAAAGAAAGAGAGAAAGAGGTGGAGATAATAAGTGTGTGTCTGCATTTATGTGTCTGCACGTGCGTGACTGTATGTGTGTAACTTAAGGATGTCATGGAGCCCCAGGGCACTGTCTGGACCGCTGACAACCAAGCTGACACGGACTGAACTGAGCATCTAGTCTACTACTAGTCCTGCCAAATCTCTGAGGCTAAGAAGAAATGGGGTGGTCTATGAAGAGACAGATTGATTTTCAGGTAGTTGAGATCAAAGTAATTCATATTTTCCAGATTTATACAACAGTAATTTGGCTAAGCATCAGTTCAAGAGCACTGTTAGCTCAACAGGGTTGGAACTTTTTGTCTGGGACTGGGACACAATTCTGACTTTATTTATCAGAATCGTGAGATAAAAATAAGCAATTGTGTGATATAAACTTTTTTCAACAATATAAGTTAAATTTGTGTGGGGATTTTTTTCGCCCTCACGTGAAAATCCCAATCGCGCACATTCCTATTGGAATGACTCTCATATAGCATACATATCCAGGCCTCATCTGGGCCAAATATGGCAAAGGTCATATGGGTCCTTTGCCGCTGACAGAACTGAGCCATATGTACCAGTTGGCCCAGATGAGGCCTGGATATGCCTGCTATTGCCAGCCACACTCAGGTTGAGTCATCATCATATGTGGGCCAGAAGAATGTGGGAGATGTGGGCCACAACCGGACCTGATGTCATTTGCTATACGGGCTGGATTTTGCCGAGCAATGGTAATATGACCTAACTTGAAGGGATAGTTCACCCAAAAATGAAAATTTTTACATCATTTACTCACCTCAAATTGTTGGTAACCAGAGCCATTGACTTCCATAGCAGGAAAAAAAATATCATGGAAGTCAATGGCTACCATCAATTGTCTGGTTACCAACATTCTTCAAAATATCTTCTTTTGTGTTCAACAGAAGAAAGAAACTCATACAGGTTTGGAACAACTTGAGGGTGAGTAAAATGATGACAGAATTTTAATTTCCCTTTAACACCAATCAACAGATTCTTTCAAAATACAGATTAATTTAAAAACAGATTAACTGTGGTTACACTAGCCATATTTTGTGGGCAAAAAAGTTCCAATGTCAATAGTATAGTAATATGAAGCACAGCTCACACAAAATACACTTCCAAACCATGCAGTTTTCTGTTGGTCAACGGAGCAAATTCACGTGAACAACTTGAATCCGTCGCAAAATCTGCATGAGGACATCTTTTGCCCTAATGCGAAATTCCAGGTTTCTTGGATATTGAACTGATGGGATTTCGCCCGTCAGTTTAGACCTGTCACAGTCTTTTGATATCATGCTTGCAGTATTGTTGCATGCTGGTTACAGCAGCCTAGTACGTCAAAAGACCACACTCAAAATAATGACTTTCTTACTTTAAAAGCAATTCTCTTTTAAACATCTTATCTGAAAATGACAGTTATAATTGTTAGGTGGTTCCAACAATTAACAATTACTGAACCTCAACCTCAATTAAAACGTTTGTCCTCAGGTGACCATTTGTAAAACGGGTGTTTTAGTAGAATAATTAAAAGTGGTATCTATTGACTTCATATTAATTTAGAGGATCTGTGAATAGGCAATAGAAAGGTGTCCAAATGTGCTTTTATCCAATCACAGCTCGCAGTGATACCATCACTTAAGTGGTTCAGTCCAGCTCTTTTTCAATTGCACACTTAACTTCAGCTTCAAACCTGCAATACTGTCAAGCGAATTGTCCATGAATGGGTAATGCAATGAGAATTAACACTGTTTTCCTGCAACTCATTGTTGTGGACTGTAGCCAATTTAATGAAAGTTGAGTGTATGCCGTAACATCAATTTACCACCATTCTGCTCAAGAGCGGACCTGATAATTACACTGGTGTTTCAGGCCTCGGCTTTTAGCGAAATATTTTAATAAGCACAGTTTTGCATCACACTGTTTCGCATTTCATTAGCAGTGGCCCTGTTCTCCCATCTGCCATTCTCCGCTTCTCAATTTAGCTCCATGTTCCATGGAACATTCCGGCATTAGCATAATGGGAGAACTGTTGCAAGAATGGCACAAATACCAGCGGGCATAACAAATAGATCGCACAAACGCAGCAATGATGGGTTAGCAGGAGATTTGATGAACGCACTCTGATATCTTGTTTTTGCAGCGAAGTCATTAACAAGAAAAAAATTAGGCATGCAGTGGAATATCACAGTGAAGTTTGAAGGAAACTGAAACTCTCCTTTGCTTCTAATGCTTATAAAAATCCAAATGCACTAATCTCAACATATAAAGATAAATGATAACCAGAAGTGTCATGTGTATTTAAATTATTTAAAATATTTGATCAAAGTGATTATATGCACTAATAAAAAGTTTGGGCTCAATAAAAATTAGGGGTTTTTTTTGGGGAAGAAGGATAATTTTCACCTGAGATTTGGAGACAAATTACAGGGGGGTAAAAATGACTTTAAAAAGATTTAAGACATATTAAAGATATATTAATATCATTTTAGATTCTGGTTCTTAATAAACTTTTCTTTTGGCATCTTATTTTTAAAGGCCCTCGATGGTTCAATCACAGAGATATGGAGATGTTAATGCAGTTCCATTAGTAAATTGGTCAATTGAGTAAAATCAGATCCAAAGCACGCACATCCACAGCAAAGCAATATGTTGCTCAAATTGCTCCAAAAATGTGAAAAATGTAATGGTAGACTCACACACAGGTGGTAACGTTTCGAGCACGTAGGCTCTTCGTCAGACAATTAAAAGTTAAACACCAACCACACCTTTATACTCACAGGTGATATATATATAATACCAATATCACCAAGATTGGTCAATTGTACACATTTTTAATTGTCGAAAACCAAATGTTTGCATCCAGCTGATAATGTTGAAACATGAACATTCTTTTTCCAAAGTTTGCATGCCTGTAACTCTAAAAGTATTAAACATATCTTAATATCCTTCTAAAATCTAATTCTTGATCAACTTTTTTTGGGAATCTTCATTTTTAAGGCCTTATGTTATTCAATCTTAGAGTGCCTCAACCATGTCAAAATAAAATGTCATCTCCATGTCAAAATAAAATAATGATGCTGCCATCTTCCTAAAATCATTTGTATCCCCCTAATTTGGCTCCAAATTGTCATTTTGACACCCTCTACAAAATGATGGATTACCCAGTCAATATACATTCATTACATTTAATATTTTGGCTTTCATCACTGTTTATATTTGTCACCTCCCGCCCCGTTTTTTTATTTTATTTTATTAAAGAAATGCAGCTTTGGCGAGCTGTATATATAATAGAGCAATGTCTGTTTACCATATGATTTAACACTAATGAATGTACTCTTTACATGTAAAAGCAAACTAATAAATGAGTCTTTTTGTTTAATAAATGTAAGAGTTGGATTAAGCTTCTCTTGTGAAATTGCAGACATTTCTGGAAGGATGAGTCTCAAAGTGTGATTTCTCCGTTCTTACAGAGCTACCCAGGATTTTAAATTGTTTTGCAGATTACAGGAGCGTAGCCCAAGGAGCACATTTTATTAATATTTATGTGCACATTAATCTGCAGGAGCAGCTGTTTGACCTCGTCTCAATGAGTCATACATAATAGATGTTGGATTGGGAGATGCCACTATACAGAGGGAGTCCTGGGCACAGTTTGCCATGTGAAGATCAGTACGGCCTGTGTGACTTTTTATAAAAAGCTACAGGATTAAGACTCCTGACTGAACTGATTAAACTGCTCACATGGTGGCATCTCCCTGTTTTATGCGAGACAATGACAAATGTGGGCCATGATAATCAAGGGAGGAATATGCTAAGGAATCTTCAGATTTACCGCATTCCAAGCGGAATCAGTTCTTAAAATTCAGTTAGGCTATCTCTTGTTGTGTTGAGTTGGGGGAGATGCCCACTGTCACAAGTAAACATCAATTAACAGATCTGCCAGATTGTTTCACATAGCCTTGGAGGCACTTGCTACAGTTTAGCAGTTTCTTAATTACTATTTGTCCTCATAGGGGAATTGTTTGAATAGCTTCACGTAGTGCGACAAGATTAGTTAATTGTTGTGCGCGGTTGTATTCTTGGCCTCCTCTGTGAGTGGAAGAGAGGGGTATCACAAACCCAAAGGTCACTTCATCAATGCAATTTCACGACACACTTCTTACATTGAGCCATTCGAACAAATTAAAGAAAATTGTGTTATAGGAGTTCATGTAATCTAATCTACCGGTAATCTAATCATCAGCATTGTTGCCAGGTCTTGGCATTTAATGTTGATTAATAAAAAACAACACAATTATATGGCTATTTATTCATTTAGCAGATGCGTTTGTAAAATGAAGCCTTACAAGAATAAATGCAAGCAATTTAACATAAAGCAGCATTATTTTGTTATATATATAATGTCATATGTATAAAATATTACATTATATACAGGGGTTAAATTGGGATTTATTAAGTGGGGGTGCTCTCCCTAGGGGGGTCCGGGGGCATGCCCCCCCGGGATTTTTTTTTTTGAAAAATAAACCATTAAATAGCACTTTCTGGAGAGTTTTGTGCAAAGAAATGGAGAAATTGAGTATTACATGATATGTGAAAAACTGCAAGGTTAAGAGCATTTACTTTGCAACAGGTATTAGGACATTTAGCATTTACATTACTGTTAATCAGTCATCACTTGATTACACGTTGTATTACCTTGTTATGATATAGTGACCCATACAATGTGCTAAACATAATGTGCCACATGGAGAGACAGTGCAGCATATGACAGTAGCAACAGCTGAGAAGATTTGGGTCTGTGGTGACCAGGTCCACCTCATACAAACTTCCTTCTCCCATTCTCTCTCTTTACTACGACAACACACACACACACACATACACACACACATAAAAAGGCAAAGTTTTGATTTCTGGCTCCAGTGGTTGCCTCATTACACAACCCACGTAAAGTTGATAATTCCGCGAATAACTGCAATTGCAGATTTCGAACAGAGATGGCGAAAACTGCGGACTGCAGCTTTAAGATATAAAAATGATGATAACACTGGTTAGTTTTATAATCAACATTTGAATATATTTGTGTTTTACCTTTGTAATTTAATTTTGATTTTACATTTAATTTCATACACATTCTTAAAAACAGTACAGAGAACACACATCTATAACTCATCACTCATCTATAACTTCATTACTTCCCACAATGGCTGGTATGCAAACACCTCAGTATTAGTCTGCCTTTTCTTACACGCCAGGTGCTCTGTAACTTTAACATTAATAGAATGTTGATATGATATCAATTAAATCATCTGGTAAGTCTGCTGAGTACATCACTGTAAAGTCTGCTGCCAACTAGGGATGAGATCATTGCCGGTGTAACGGTAAAAATTATGTTAATTATTACAGAGAAATTAATGTAATTCTTAGTATTGTTTCTTGTATGCTGGTGGCTATAATATTTAGTACTGGTAAATAATTTTCATAGTAAGTCAGATGCTTATTATTGTGCATTATTATTTGTTTATATTTTAGAACCACAACCAACTTCACATGTAACCTCAAATACAACTTCATAGTTGACTTCACGTTGGAGTTGTAAATAAATCTTCCTGGATCTCAGCCAGACATATCTGGTTCAAGTTCTTTCACAGTGTTTCAGACCGTTTTCAATAGTTTTTTCAAGCATATTGCCTATATTTTTGTAATATATTAAGCACTGTTACACTTTTTGAAACTAGTTCAGCTTGTGTAGGCCTGTCACTGACAGGCTGTCAGTGCTTTCTGAACATATTGAACACACTTTTAAAAATACCGCAATAATACCGAACACTGTGATAATTTTGATCATTTTCATACTGTCCCATCTCTACTGCCAACATGTTACAGAGCTAGTCATGCTAAAAATGTCTGGAATATCACCCCACCTTTTGAAGAAGTAAGTCAGTTTCCTCTTCTTGGGTGGATATGCTCCACTCATTTCAATTTATCTCTGAAAGTTGGAGAATAAATGGTTGATTTAATTTTCATTAACAACAGAGCTTGGTAGCTAAAAGTAACTTAGGTCTAGCAAGTCTTATATTTCTGTAATTCACACAGATCAAATACAAATATGCTGACTGAATAGATTGCTAGTTTATTTTAAGTACCCAGCTAACGTTAAATTAGCAGTTCTCTTGGCAGTTTGCTGATAATCCGGTATCTGAAGTAAAATGCTCAAAACATCTCCTGAGAAAAATCACATGGTCAACCTAGTCCTGGTTATTTAATTTTGATTTAGTCTTATTTTCCTTACCTTGTCATTCAAGGCCAGGGCACTTTTTTGACATTTCTGGAACATCCACATCCCGCGCAACCACGGTCTCCCAGGAACATTCATTATTGCTGCGTACATTTATCCGTGTCAGATGCGCATGCGCGAGCGGTGCGCGATCATGGTCGACTGACAACGAGATTAAGCAGCTGAACAAAATTACGGCCGTGTTCCGATTGTTCTCATCTCAGCTCCGCCGAGACAAAATAGACATGCCATTTCAAAAATCTTTCATTTATTGTCAGAAATATGTTTTCAAAAGCATCACTTTCATCAAATTGTATGTGACATAATTTCTAGTAGTCAACTGACTGCAAACGAGCAGGCTTATGTGCCGGGGCTGAGCCCCGGAGAGCCCCGGCCCAATTTAACCACTGATTATATATATATAAATATATATAATACGCCGTCGGTGTATGAATGAGTGAATGAGTGAGGCAATATGTAAAGCAAGCGCTTTGCTGGCATTGGTCTGTTGAAAGCGCTATATAAATGCAGTCTATTTATCATTTACCACATATATATATATATACAAATAATGTAATATTTTATATATTTATATATTGATATATGTTTTTATTGAAATTAAAATTTTGAAATTGAATTTTATTGAATATGAAAAAAACATTAACATCATTTTTATTTTATTATATGTTCATATTTCTGTTGAATAAAAAAGCTTTATTGAAAAAAAATATAAAAATGTAGTAAAAAAATGAATAAACTTTTTAAAATTATTGTTATTCGTTTTTAAATTGCTTAAAAATTAAAAAAGCGCTTTACAATCATATCAGGGGTTCTCTCCTCAACCAGCACCAGCAGGGGCGTTTCTAGAAGGGGGGCACGGGGTGGCACTGGCCCCCCCTGGAATATGATTGGCCCCCCTGGTGCCCCCCCCCCCCAACATCATTGGGCTAGATTTACTGTTAACCTGACAATGCCCAACGCCATTGGATCAGAGCGCTGTCAATCACTGCTTGATTCGCAAAGCGTAATCACAGGTCCGCGTTTTTCAAACAGTAGAAGAGAGAGAGAGATACCTTGACACGTCATTGTTTATGGTATGTACACACTCAATTACAGTATATATTTTGAAATATCGCACCGAATATACATTTTTAATAGTTTACTTTATCTAACTGTTGTTTTAAAGACTAACGGCATTAAATATCTACAGTGGCGTAGGGCGAGGGCGTGAGGTGCTTGAAAATAGCTTTTGATGCGTTCGAATCCGCCTTTTGCCGAACTCTCTCTTCTCCCTTTTCCCAACACAGATGTAAAATGTATAGCCGCGTTATATTTTGCCAACAAACTAAAATAAAAAACCGTGATATGGCTTTGTGCCTTTATAAAACAGCACAAGACTGTAATTAAGTAGCCTAGGCATTCTGTTTGTGCTGCGTGATTTAAAGAAAAGTGCGCACTTTGCTCACGCGATCAGCATGATCTGGTGTTTTCTCCTAAATAAAAGCTCAAAGGTTTATTTCTTGCAAGTGAAGAAATTAGGACAAAAGTATTGTAATTTTCCTAGTGTAATGTAAAATATACGTTTGAACTATTCATTTCCATTTATACAGTGTAGCCTACATTTATAGGTGAAATGGATTTTACGTAATAGAATAATTATATAAATCATTATTACATTATTTTAATAATTGTTTGGCATCCTAAAACACCAGTGATAATGTAATGTAGACTGAAACTCTATATCATAACTAAAAAGATGTTTGAGCCCTATTTAATGTCCAGGTACAAGTCAATGCTTTTCCTTTGTTCAATGTCACAGTTTATGGGTTGAAGCTCTTAATGTTGAGCTCTCAAAGTGCACCAGTGTGATGCATTTAACCTTAAAATGTACAAAATTTTCTTGCAGGGGAGCATGCCCCCGAACCCCCCGGCACAGAGGTCCACCCAGCATAGTTTTACAAAATCCTATGGGAAAGAACAATAATTTAAAGGCTTTAAAGCCTAGATGACTATTGAATAGTCTTAGGTAAAGACTATTAAAGCCTAGGTGATGTTTTTTTTATTTATTTATAAGAACAAAACTGTGTGGTCCAATACATGTAAAATAAAAAAATAATTTTCAGGCTCTTGTTCAGTACCATTTAATACCATCTATATTAGGGCACTGGATATTGCAAAGATTTTTTAAAACGCGTTTAATATTTTCTAAACAAGTATTTATTTCTAGTTGAATTTTCTAGCTGATTTCCCATGGGCCCCCCCTAACTGGTTCTTGGTCCCCCCCTGTGCCCCCCCATTTATAAAATCCTAGAATCGCCCCTGAGCACCAGTGTGCAGCATCCAGTTGGATGATGCGACGGCAGCCACAGTACATCGGCGCCAGTGCGCTCACCACACACCAGCTATAGGTGGAGAGGAGAGAGAGTGATAGAGCCAATTCAGTGGATGGGGATTATTAGGAGGCCATATAGACAGGCCAATACACAGTCTTCTCCCTTCTCCCTCTCTCTCTCTCTCTCTCTCTCTCTCTCTCTCTCTCTCTCTCTCTCTCTCTCTCTCTCTCTCTCTCTCTCTCTTATCTCTCTCTCTCTCTCTCTCTCTCTCTCTCTCTCTCTCTCTCTCTCTCTCTCTCTCTCTCTCTCTCTCTCTCTCTCTCTCTCTCTCATATGCTCACATTCTCTCACTGTAAGAACCAGGAACTTGTCCACTCCACTTAATAGATCCTAACCTCAACCAACACTGTGTTGAATTTTAAAGCAGTTTTTTTAAAGGAAGAAATTAGTCAAGCCCCTCATTGTATAGCAATACCATTACAAATGATGATAAAAATTCATAAAAGCGGTTATGTGAGAAACATAAGCAGAAGCAACATGTATAAAATGTTGCATCTGTTGCAAACATTTCATCAGCCAAATCCATTTAATCTTTTTTTGCAGATAAGATGATTATATATTGTATTTTAGTGTTGAATTACTTCGCTTTGAATTCAAAGTGCCGCAGGAGTGGATTTTGCCAAAAGGAACGATTTCAGGAGATGAAAGTGAACTGATTGATGCATATTGGTTTGATTGGTTTTTCCTGCAAAATTGCATGCTTTGAATGCACCCAGATCTTTTCCACTTCTCAAGTGTTAAAAATGTAACACATCTAAGCGTGAATAGGACATTAAGCTCAGCACAATTTTTTTTATACATGCATACAGAAGATGTTTAGTAGGCTTATAGTATTTTTCCTGATTGCTCTGGTTATCTTTACATGTGCAGATGTTGACAGATGTCACTGTTACTTACATAATCATAAATGTAGGCCTAAATTAAATACAATATAGGCCTAAATTAAATACAATATCCTCTTTTACACACACACAAGATTTGTCAGTAGAATTTTTTAGGATTTTTTTTTTATTTAGCAAAGAAATCAAATTGATCAAAACTGACAGTAAATACTTTTGTGACAAAATAGATGTCTTTACTGTTAGTTTTGATCAATTTAATGTTCAAAATAAATGCTGTTTGAAATTTCAGTAACACTTTAAAATAAGGTTAATTATTTAATGTAGGCCTATTAACTAACATTAACAATGAGCAATGCATTTGTTACTGTATTTATTCATCTTTGTTAATGTTAGCTAATAAAAATAAAGCGGTTTATTGTTTGTTCACAGTGCATTAACCATGTTACAAATACAACCTTTGATTTTAATAAAAGTAAATTATGAAGTTAATATTAACTAAGATTAAAGGATTAGTTCACTTTTTAAAAAACTTTTGCTGATAATTTACTCACCCCCATGTCATCCAAGATGTCCATGTCTTTCTTTCTTCAGTCGAAAAGAAATTAATGATTTTGATAAAAACATTCCAGGATTTTTCTCCATATAATGGACTCCAATAGTGGCCAAAACGGTTCAAGGTCCAAATAAGTTTTCAGTGCAGCTTCAAATGACTTCAAATGACAAATGACGATACCAGACGATGAATAAGGGTCTTATCTAGCGAAACGATGCGCCATTTCGAAAATAAATAAAACAGTTAAAGTATTATTAGCACAAATGCTCGCCTTGTTCTGTCCTGAGATGTACGTTTGTGATTCTCCTGTTCGAACTCGTTCATTAAAATGAACAAATCTTTTTTCGAGTCATTTTATTCATTCAATGAACGAAATGACTCGAAAAAAGATTTGTTCATTTTGAACGAGTATTTTTTCGAGTCATTTTGTTCATTCAACGAACGAAATGAATCGAAAAAAGATTTGTTCATTTTAATGAACGAGTTCGAACAGGAGAATCACAAACGTGCATCTCAGGACAGAACAAGGCGAGCATTTGGGCTAATAATACTTTAACTGTTTTATTTATTTTCGAAATGGCGCATCGTTTCGCTAGATAAGACCCTTATTCATCGTCTCGTCTGATATCGTTTAAAGCCATTTGAAGCTGCACTGAAACTGTCATTTGGACCTTGAACCGTTTTGGCTACTATTGAAGTCCATTATATGGAGAAAAATCCTGGAATGTTTTCATCGAAATCATTAATTTCTTTTCGACTGAAGAAAGAAAGACATGGACATCTTGGATGACATGGGGGTGAGTAAATTATCAGCAAAAGTTTTTTAAAAAGTGAACTAATCCTTTAATAAATGCTGAAAAGTATTGTTCAGTCTTATGTTAACTAAGGTAGTTAACTAGTGAACCTTATTGTGAAGTGTTAATAAATTTTATGAAGTTCCTAAACGTAAGTTAGGGAGGAGCGAGCCAATATAATCTTTCAATCAACAGCCTACAGCCTATATAAGCAGCCGCTTACCTCTCCCTGGCATCAGCTGTTCCAGTATCAGCTGTCCCAGTATTGCCGCACGGAATAACGTCCGACATCCCGGAAATCCAGCTCTTTCCTTTAGACGACGATTGACAAGCCTTCCCGGGACACAGCCAGTCACACCCCGCGTGAGATCGGATCTTACGGATTATCTTCATGAGGGTTCCGATCGAGAAATCCAGCACGCACATAAACCACGTTCCAAAGGCAACGCTCTCCTCCATCTTCAAGATCGCCAGTTTCAACCGAGCCTCGTCCATCTTCTTCTCTCCACTCTTCCGCTGCTAATACCCTGATTCCACCCATTTCAAAATGTTTGGTCAACAGCCTATGTCAAGTTATCCAGCTCCGGAATCCATTTCTCCTGCAGATCATCAAAAGCTCAACTCTACGATCTTTTCATCAGTTCTTACAGTTCCAGCATTCTATCAAACACTTCAACATTTTATAAAAGTAAGACTAGCACCTCTTCTACCTCCGTTTCTCTCCCAGTTCGGCGTTTTCGAACCCACACAATCCAAACGGCGCCAATCCAAAGGCCGTCGGCGCCGCCGCGGCTCGCACTTCCTGGTCCGCCGGTATTTCCACCCGGCCAGCAACAGCGGCCGCAAAAACAGTTCCGCTTCTTCTCCGGCTCTCACAAACTTCATGCAGTCAGCCCTACTCCCCAGGCCATGCCAGCCATCTTGGACACCAGCAGTGTTGGGGAGTAACAGAATGCATGTACCGGCGTTACGTATTCAGAATACAAATTATGAGTAGGCCCATTTGTATTCCATTACAGTTACAATTTAAATAGTTGGTATTTAGAATACAGTTACATTGTTGAAATCAATGGATTACATTACGATACTTCCGTTTCACGAGTTTAGTCACTCTCTAAACAATTCAAAACGAAACAAAACAAACTGCCTTCTGCTTATGTAATCCGTATAAATTGCACATTTCTCTCTGGCGCGTCCTATAGCATAATGCAAAGATCGCGAGTCAGCATCGTCAACTTCATCTTTGCAGGCGACAGTGACACAGACAGAAACCCTTGTTTATTAATAAACAATTAAAATATATCCTTGCTATATTTGACATATTCATAATCAATACTTTTGCCGACTCTTTGTGATAGCTTTTAGGTGATTTAATGGCAGCGCTATCCCTATAACGCGTCACCACCGCATCACCATTCCGCATTCCTACACTTATAAAATGCAGTTCAATGTGGAAGTAATCCAAGTATTCAGAATATGTTACTCAGATTGAGTAACTTAACGTAACAAATTAAATTTGGGGCATGTATTCTGTAAGGAAATACGTTTGAAAGTATCCTTCCCAACACTGGACACCAGTCAGTAAAGGGACCCTCCGATCAAAATTCATTTACTTTTCTCAACACTAACACTTGCTCCTCAGGTACAATCCGCTTGCCAGCCCATTTACTCTCAACAGCAGCCCATCTTCCAGCTCCTAACAATGCAGTCGCCATGGAACCACCTCCAGTCCCAGCCCATCTCTGTTCCCTAATTCTATCTGGTGCAACTATCGATCTTCTCTACTGACTTCCGTCCCTCAAGATGAATCCCATCACACTGGAACCAGTGTCCTTACTGGGGAGCCTTGGACCTCGAACTATATAACAGAGTCTTAGGCGTTCGAAGCCCTTCTTGCGCCATCTCCAGGTCTATCATTCATTCTACTTCACAATGTCCCCAAACCAACCCAGATCTTCCAACCCATCCAGCTCCTTTCCAAGAAAAATCCACTTCATATGTCCCTCGAACAAGGAATGACCGTAACCAGATTTTTACCTCAGTTTCAGGCAGACAAGTGTGCAACAGCTTTAATTCATCACGTTGCAACAGGCAACAATGCCACTTCCTCCATGTCTGTAATTTCTATGTGGCAGAGCTCACGCTCGTCCTATGTGCCCTGTGCGCCGCCTCAGCTAACTTTAACCGTCGACATTCTTAGCATCTGCCTAACCATTCTCCGCTCAGGTCTTTTTCTCCTAACAAAACAAGAACCCTAGACGCCATGTTCAATTTTGCTTTCTTCCGATCACCAAATCAAATGCTAGGTCGATGGTCGTCCCACGCCTTCTGTTTCCCTGGCTATTTTCTCCACTGCCGCTGCAGTGATGTCTCCGCTGCTCCCGCAGGAGCTCATTTTTTCAGCGAGCATTGGTCTCCCAGCGGACGTAGCATGCATCTGTTTCTTCCTTCTCTGTCCAGCGAGCATTGGTCTCCCAGCGGACGTTGCATGCATCTATCTCTACTCTTTTCCATCCAGCGAGCATTGGTCTCCCAGCGGATGTACTATGTACTTATCTCCACTCTCTCCCGTCCAGCGAGCATTGGTCTCCCAGCGGACGTTGCATGCATCTATCTCTACACTCTTCCGTCCAGCGAGCATTGGTCTCCCATCGGACGTAGTATGCTTCAGTTTTCTCTCTCCTCATCCAGCGAGCATAGGTCTCCCAGCGGATATTGCATGCATCTATGTTTCCTCTTTCCCATCCAACAGGTATCGATTTCCCAGCGGACCGCAAGAAATCTCCAGTCCGGGCTTCCAAAAAAACGGTAGGGCCCATCAGCCCGACGCCGTGAGCTGCTCCCGTCGGAAGCTACATTGGCCCTCCTGGTTGGGCATTCCCAAATCTTGTTGCCCCTCATTCGTCAACCAGTAGGGCCCGTCCGCCCAGCGCAGTGAGCGGCTCCCACCAGAGGCAACACGGGCCCTCCTGGTCAGACGGCATAAATCACGCTATTCATCTGCCGATAGAGCTCGCCTGTCTGACGCAGTGAGCTGCTCCCGTCAAGAAACGGGGCGAGCCCTCCCGACTGTTTGTTCGAAATTACGACTGTTCCCCGTTCGGGAGCCAGCAGGCCCTCCTGGTCCAGCAACCAGGCTTATTCTCAACATGCCAGCCCTTCTAAACATACGTTCGTTCAGATCTGCATAACATTAGACAAGCACAACAAACACTAGCATCCCTCTGAGTCTGGACCGCTTCTCCCTACCATTTGCATCTCCCCGCTTACCTAGCCCCGCAGGGCGTGTATTCATCTGGATGCAGTGAGAGCTCTCCCTTTTCGGATGTGCGTGACCTACCACTCCTGGAGTGGGGTCTCCCATCCGAATCGCCGTGTGGGCTCCCCCGTTCAGATGCATCTTAGGCTCTCCGTTCGACTTGCTGTGTGGGCTCTCCCGTTTTGATCGCCAAGTGAACTCCCTATTTATACATATGGGGGGGCTCTCTCCTTCGAAACGCGGGAGCTCTCCCGGTCGAATCGCAGTATGAGCTTTCCGTTCGGGCGCCGTGGGGGCTCTCCCTTTCCGAATCGCTGTGTGATCCTTCATGTTTTTTAACCATGGAGGCTCTCCCGTTCGGATCGCAGTGTGGGCCCTCCTATCCGAAAAACAGGACTGGAGGTACCAAGGATCGTACGTCCCTTGAACGCGACGGGCCATTATGTCTTTACGTGATCTCCGCCCCCTGCGTCAGAAGGATGGTAGTTCTGCTTTTCCTATGTATACCGTAGGCTACCTCTTGCTGCGTAGGGAGTTTCGCTTCAGATACTGGTGGCCCGTTTTGCCTTTAGGGACGAGGACCTTCTTCCCCGTTTGTGACATCTGGAGCCCCTATGTTCTCTAACTCCATGGAGCTCCATGTCATGGATGTGGCAGGGCGTTCTCCAACCACGTACTCAAACCTCCAGTCCCAAGATACTCCCGCAGGAGTAATTTCTGAAAGTCACTGCCGCAGCAGTGCAGCGGAGAGATGTACCCCAGTCAAATTTCCACAAGCCGTTTCAGTTTCGTTTCACTCCACAACGAATGCAGGCACTCTTTCAAACACAGCTCCCGCCGGAGCTCCACTCATAGCCCCACATGGTGGGCATAGTAGGGAGACGCAGTTCCAGCCAGGAGCCCCACTAAACATCACTGCCGCAGCAGTGTCCATCCATGCTCCATACATCTTTCAATTTCCACTCTTTTGGGGGGTAACATACTTATGCTCCTAGGCATCCTGTATTTGATCACGTTATTCTAACTTGCTGTCCCAAATATTTATTCAACACTTTTGGGGGGTATATCAGAGCTCGAGTTGAAGCTGCTTCATCGAGCCCCTCTCCAGTGGACAGCAAGCCAAATAAGTTTAACCTAATATCTTAAAGATTCTATGGGCAAACGAACTCGTTAAATGAAGTTCCTAAACGTAAGTTAGGGAGGAGCGAGCCAATATAATCTTTCAATCAACAGCCTACAGCCTATATAAGCAGCCGCTTACCTCTCCCTGGCATCAGCTGTTCCAGTATCAGCTGTCCCAGTATCCCTCCACCTCCCCAAACTCCACCTTCATCTCAGGTACCTTGCCCTTTAATTACCAGGTCCTACATTTAGCCACTGGGGGGTATATCAGAGCTCGAGTTGAAGCTGCTTCATCGAGCCCCTCTCCAGTGGACAGCAAGCCAAATAAGTTTAACCTAATATCTTAAAGATTCTATGGGCAAACGAACTCGTTAATCTATTTTTGGTTTTCAGCTGATAATTGTTATGAAACAGAAGGATTCACACAGGTAAAGTAACCAACAGGTTTATTTGCAGAAATATGTGATCGCAACGATGGAAGCAGGAGAGTAACTGATGAATATAGTGTTCAGGATGGATATCTGGATGAGTAATGGCAGGTAAGGAGTCAGGTAAGTGTTCTTTGAGGGAACGACAAGACCAGACACTGGTGAACTACAGTGGGGAAAATAATATAGTGCTGGATGATGATCAGTGAAGATTGGTGACAGGTGACAGCTATCTCTGTGATTGGGAAGTGCATGCAGGTGAGGACCAGGGAGCATGATGGGAAATGTAGTGAGGAGGTGGTGACCGTGACAATGATAAGAAGAATACATCAATTTAGGATCATTTCTGAAGAATCATATGACAATGAAGATTTGAGTAATGATGCTGAAAATTCAGCTTTGCATTACAGGAATAAATTGCAAATATATTCAAATAGGAAAGGGTATTTAAATTGTAATAATATTTAAAAAAAATTCTGTTTTTGATCAAATACAGCCTTGGATGAGCATGGGACTTCTTTTAAAAACATTAAAATATCCGACTGACCTCAGAATTATATGATGACTGGCAGAGATTAAACAAGGCTTTAAATTAGGCGTTCCACAATTAAACGATTTAGGGTGTGAAATACCATTAGGAGAACCCCTTGAGCTTTGAGATCTTCTTTGACTCGTGAGTCGGAACTGATGTCGTGTTAACTCTCAGAGCAGATGGGCTGCATGCAGATGAACTCTGACACATGGAGAACTCTCACAAGCGTTCCCTTCCAACCCCAGTCACACCGTTACACTCACAGAATGCTCTGTGTGTGATGAGGACGATTAAGACCAACTGTTCTCATTACTGAGTCACAGAAAAAAAGAAAAGTGATAATTACTTATAAAAATGTGCCGTGCCGCCTCAGGGCATGTATGGATTACAGTCACAGAGGGACCGCTGAAATCCAAGTCACATCCAGAAATTGTGCGGCAGAATGTCGGAGCTTCTGTCTGATCCAAAACCCATAGCCGTGTCATGTGATATGACAATGATCCAAAAGATCATTTGAGAAAAAAAACTAAACAAAACAAGAGAAATATACTTTACGAAATGTCTCAGACTCATTGAAAAGCTGACCTAGAAAATCATTGCACATTATAGCACAATATTGGCTCAAAGAAAGTTTCTCTGGTTATTAAAAGGAACGGATCACTTCCTTTTTCCATGACCTTAATTAAACCATTTATTAAATACAATTGTAATTGTAAATGTTTGAATAATATTATGTTGCTTTCAGATATTCTGCACAGATGGGATATACCTGTTTTCATTCTGGGAAAGATAAACATTTTGTGCACAAGTTTTTGTGCATATAGGAAATGTTTTCGAACTCTTATTAGATGTAAGGGAGGAATGTGTGTCCCCTTGTGGCCATGTCAAGTTTGAATTTTATATTAGACAGGTAAAAAGTGTATATTACTCTGAACAAACACAGATAATGATTATGATAAAGTTAGTAAAAGATCTTCAGAAATCATTGTTAAGCAGTTTGGATTTTCTTCATGAGCCTTTCCTTATATATTGTCTTTTCTCATGCTCATGTAATCCTTTTAGTAGTAATGATGAAGGTAGATTATGGTATTTTGGGATTTTTTTGGAGAAAAATTGTAACTAAAAATGTAAAATATTATCTAAAATCTATTATTATTTTTATTATTATTATATATTTATATACAATTTATTAGCATATAAATGTACTCTAAGACATAAATTTATATATATATACACACACATATATATAAGTTTCATTAGGTTCTGTTAGTGTAATCATCAATAACTTTTAGTTCGTTTACATTCTCATCATGTGTTCCTTTGTTCAGTTTTCCTACAATCACCTGTGACAAAAGTAGTATAAACGTCTCCGGTTACGTATTTAAAGGGTACCTATTATGGCATTTAAAATATCCTAATATTGTTCTGGGAGTCCCCAATTACAGTTTTACATGCATGCAATAAACAAAAAACACTTTTGTTGTCTTATAATATGCATTTATTTTTACCTGATTTGCTCACCGACTCACTAATGATTAGTTTAACGACTCATTTGTCCAAACCCCTCCTTTGCGTGACGCTAATAACGGTGATTGGTCAGACCCAGTCAGTTATTGTGTGCGTTAGCCCAACGCATAAACATATTGATAAAGCACTGCAGTACTACAATACGCTCTATTTTGTATGACAACTCCAATAACAACGACAAACATTTCACATAATATGTTTACATTTTGTATAATATTATACAGATGTGAAATCTGAACCTAGAAGCTGCGCCTAGAAACCTAAGTTATACCTAGAAGCTGCGCTGAGCATAACTTAAACAACAACACACACACACACACACACACACACACAACACACACACACACACACACACACACACACACACACACACACACACACACACACACACACACACACACACACACACACACACACACACACACACACACACACACACACACACACACACACACACACACACACACACACATATTGAGCATACTACAAAACCCATAAAAGCAACAATTATTAATAGTACTTACAGGTTGTGATTCGGAGGATGAAGCCGACCCAAATAAAACTGGTACCTTCCTTAGGCTATCAACCGACTCGCGAATCCACACTTGAAAGCATTTATGTTTGTAAAGGAATCGTCATTAAAATGATGCGAACACAGCTCAAGGTTCGGGTATAGTTGTGAATATAAACTCTAGCCACTGATTCTTCACATGCTTGTGCCTGGGCGCGAATTTTTTTTTTTGCAGGGTGGTAGGGGAAGACTCATTAATATTCATTGGGGAACTCATCCCTGAGTGGTCTGATGACCTACCCCTAAACCTACCCGTCACTGGGGGTCTGATGACCTACTCCTAACCCCGCCCTCAACCTACCCGTCACTGGGGTTAAGACCAATCAGGGAATGAATATTAATGAGTCTTCCCCTACCACCCTGCAAAAAAAAAATTCGCTGCCTGGGCAGTGAAAAAAAAGTTCGCTTTTGATTCCCACTTCAGAACAGTGCGTCTCGTCGACATGATGTTGTCAAGTTTCACTGCTCTGCTGTCTGCGGCGCGGGCAATGAGTGGGCGTATCTTATTCAAATAACTTGACTTTGTGACGTCTCAAAGCTAGAGAGAAAGCATCGTTCGTCTATCGATTCATATCAGCGATTCATATCAGTCGACTCTTACTTTTGAGAGACAATAACTTTGTATACGGTGAACTTTCATATTTAAAACTTTGCAGGATGTTTTAGTTCACTTAGATCTATGTTACACACTACATGAAGGGTAATTTTCAAAATTCCATAATAGGTAGCCCTTTAACCCTGGTTCCCTGAAGAGGGAACGAGACGCTGCATCAAGACGCTTGCGTCATGAAGCACGTGTAGATTCAGTCCAATGTTGTGACGAGACATCATAGGCGGGTGACGTCACAGACCAGGACACTATAAAGCATACCCAGAATCAGACCGCGCTAGCTTCAGATAGGCTGAAGTAAGTCATATTCATTATTCACTATTCATTATCCGACTTCATATTCATGACATATGTCATGTCATGGTTATGATGGTGTCATGTCAGTCTTATGTACACCCCTTCAAGTAAAGTGTTACCAGATAGGTACCGTATATATATATATATATATTATAATATGTGTGATTGTGCAATGACAAAACAACACCAAAACGACATCTCGTCATACCATTGGACTGATACGTGCTGATATAAACAATTAATCTGGTTCATTGGTAACCCTTAGGTCACAATTAATAAGTTAGTGGTTTGAATAGATTATGGATAATAATAACTTTGATAAGCTGGTTAGTTTTCAATATTTTGCATTGATTGAGAATCTGTAAAATAATAGACTTTATCTAATAGTTAACTTTATATGCATTAAACCTTTTGCATACACTTCAGTGATATTACTGTCCAGTGTTTTAGTTTGTCTTTTACCATTTTCTCTTCTGTTTTTTTTTTTTTGTCTTTGGATGTGTAATTTTGCAATACAAGCAATGTGATTTGTCATCTCAATTGCATATTCATAGATCTGGATATGAGAGTAGCCAGTTATCCTTAATGCATACATCACAGAGGAGAATTTACAGAAGTAGTCAGATTTTATGCATTAGAATTATGGAAATCAGAGCTTGTTATTTCCAGCAATGATCCGGCTACTTAAGTCCCTCACACAGGCGTATCAGGAGAGATATTGTTAGATTACAGATGTGGACATGGAGAATTGTCATATGAAGCAGTGTGTATCTCAGTAAATCGAGGCAGTTTTCTAAACCCTACACACAAATACCAGGGGTATCAGAATTGAATTGAGTGACTATTTTATTCTCTTTCTTAATTTAAAATAATTTAAACATGATGCTGGTTTTTAAATGTAAGGAAATAGAATTGAAATTGAATGCAATTAAAAAATCATATAACAATAATAGCCAACAGTATAGCACACCGTGGCTACAGTGAAGAGCACAACGAAGGGAATTCAGGAACAAAAACAGTATTTTAATTAATAAATCCACAGCAGAACAACTCAGGAGATTCCAAAAAACACAACCACATTAACATTGACAATACCAAACAAAGAAACAGGAATTTCAGGGCTTAAATACACAGAGGATGACTGAATAAAACAGAACAGGTGTTAACTAATTAAGTACCAGGGAGACTAACAAGGAAACTGGAACACAAAAAAACAAAACAAAACAGCAAGCATGTAAAAATTTAATAAATTAACTTTCATTTTATGGATCATGGTGGAACAACACTTTATTTCCTAGAACACTCTTATTTAACTTATGTTGGGTTTTCATGTTTTAGGGGACTTTCTATTGATATAATGGTTTTATACTGTACAAATTGTATATTACAAACCCTAACATTACCCTACCCCTAAACCTACCCCTCACAGAAAACTTTCTGCATTTTTACATTTTCAAAACACATATTAGTTTCCTCACCGGGACCAAAACATGTTGGCAAAGATGGCAATATCTAAAATCCTTGTCTTTGTGGACAAGCACACACACACACACACACGCACACGCGGTCTTGTAATTTTTTTCATGGATGGCTGGACACCAGACAAACATCCTGAAGATCAAAGTACAAATTCCAAGAGAAAATGTTGTGGTTAAAGATCTCATACTGACAAATAGAGATGAAACTCAATGGTCTTGAACGGATCCTACAAGATTTAAGTATTAAATTTACTACATGATAATTTTCATTTTCAAGGTTGTGGTGGAGCTGTCCATGGTCCTGAACATGCATTTATTCTATTATTTTTTAACATTCCTCTTTTAAAAAGTTCTAGCATATGAACTAAAATCAGCCAGGCAATAATTGTTTTTACAGTTATCCAAAGTAATTAAAATGCTCATATAATGCTAATTTTCCATTTCTATCCCTATTCTTAATGGATAAAATCAAGTCCCGTCCCTTTTCTGAAGTAAATAATGTACTTGCATGGTCCGCTCAACACTTTGCGTGGTTTCAGCAGTAGATCCAAATAAAGATAAAATCATGCCACATCCGCTGGATTAAACCATGACAATGCTTTAATCTGATTATAATAAAACCTGCGCCTATCACATCTGTCATAATCAACGTGAGCTCGTGCCAACCCGGAGTTCACATACAGTTTTAAGAGGACTGATTTGACTATCCTCCATAGATTTTCATTTCTCACACTTTTGTCTTTATTCCTTTTTCTTTTTTCAGTTCAAAGCCCTTAAGCCATCCCAAACCTCTATCCTTGAGAGGCTTACTGTTGGGCTAGCGCATGAATACAGATACCAGTGAGGTCATATTAGTCAGGCACACACTTAAACAGAATTTCAATCACACTCTCATATTTCTTCAGGTTCGAAGCACTTTGATTTTTTGCTTTTCGTCGTGGTCAGACAATGAGGTGCGTTGATGAAAAATGTTATTTATGATTGATAGATTATGTGTTCACCGTGCCATCCGTGCCTGCATACTTCAATATTCACTTTTAAGTTACAGAGAAACTTCAGACTGTGGCTATAAGATGGAAAAAAGGCCTTTGAAGCCTGAAGTCTTGATGGTGTATTGCAATGGCTCCGCTCAAACCAAATGCACATCTTCAAATAGGAATAAATGAAAGAAATTCAATCATTAAATCAACAGCAGGATATCCAACAGAATAAATAAGGATGAACAGAGAGTAAAAAGGGAAGTTTCTTCTCCCGTCCTCTTCCTCTGACTCCATCTTGAGCGAGATGAACTTTGAGGTCCTGCATATATCCCACACATAGTTTTTAGGCTTCAACTAAAAAAGGGCAGGATTTGATTTTGTCCATCGGGAATTGATTAGATAGTTAGATGATGGTGGTTTGCTATTGGTCGATCTGTTGCGAGTGATAGGTTGTCCCGCTTTCGTCATCAGAAAAGAGAAGTTATTTTAATTAAAGATTACGAGGGCACATGAATCTAAAAAATACTGTGCACTGATAAAGCATTTATAATAAATGCTGCAATATTCCAAGAATTGTCAATTTTGATTTCATGGTGACTTTGAGAAAAGCCGAAAAATTTTATACGCAGAGCAGCGGAATGGAAATTACCATGTTAACATGTGTCTTAAAAATACATCCCTCATGCATGAGAAAAAAATGACTGGATTCTTCATTGCTTTCTAAACTGCCAGAAAGCAGTGAATTTTTGTGCACTGGTGCACAGTCATGTTAGAACTGGAAGGGGCCATCCCCAAACTGTTCCCACAAAGTTGGCAGCACGGAATTGTCCAAAATGTCTTGGTACGCGACCAGCTCACACAACTATCAGCATTGCCTGCTATGAGCACAGAGGGAGCTTTTAGTGTTTAGTGGATGTTATTTTGGGGTTCTTCAGGGGGATTTGGTGTCCTTAAATGAAACCTGACCTGCACATTTAACTCCACACCATAATCCCCCCTCCACCAAACTTTACACTTGGCACAATGCAGTCAGGCAAGTACCATTCTCCTAGCAACCACCAAATCCAGATTCATCCATCGGATTGCCAGACAGAGAAGCGTGATTCATCACTCCAGAGAACCCGTCGCCACTGCTCTCGAGTCCAGTGGCTGTGTGCTTTACACCACTGCATCCAACGCTTTGCATTGCACTTGATGTAAGGCTTAGATGCAGCTGCTCGGCCATGGAAACCCATTCCATGAAGCTCTTATACACAATGTTTCTGAGCTAATCTGAAGGCCACACAAAGTTTGGAGGTCTGTAGCTATTGACTCTGCAGAAAGTTGGCGACCTCTGCGCACTGTGCGCCTCAGCCTGCACTGACCCGGCTCTTTGATTTTAACACGGCCTTTTAACATGTTCCCAACTGCTTCCACTTTAATACCACTAACAGTTGACCATGGAATATTTAGTAGTGAGGAAATTTCACGAATGGACTTATTGCACAGGTGGCAACCTATCACAGTACCACGATTGAATTCACTGAACTCCTGAGAGCGACCCATTCTTTCACAAATGTTTTTAGAAGCAGCCTGCATGCCTAGGTGATTGATTTTACTGTGGCCATGGAAGTGATTGGAACACCTGAATTCAATGATTTGGAGGGATGTGTTTTGGAAATATACCGGTAGTGTATATGTACAGTATATACATTAATTGATATTTCAAATGTTATCTGTATTGTTTGCGGTATTTTCAGATAGGATAGGTGATATATATAACTTGTTATAAGAGTCTGAAGTGAATGTTGGTCAACAAAAAGACATCAGGAAATAATATACACGCTTCATAATTTATTCAGAGAAAGGTCGCTGACTGCGTATGGATTTAAAGACATGAAGCTTTATTTCCAAGCATTTCTACTGTCGCTCCGAGCAAGATGATGTATGGTAAACTTTTGTAATATAGAATAGTATAGCATATGTTGCACTGACAGTCCATATGTGTATTCTCCACATGTTACCTCCCTTTGGGCAAGATGTGACTTCCGCAGTGTCCCTCTCCCCTGGAAAGGCACGCGTTCCCAGTGTTATCCAAAGAGTTCCACTGTGTGGGGTATAACGAAACAGCAGTTTGAACTCCCTCTACACAGGCCTTCCGCCCCATCCAATTGGGGGTCTGAGAGTCTTGCGTAGGGTGCTGGATGTGGCAGCAACCGTGGCGTTTTCCATGGGGATCTCAATTACGTCATCACGTTGAAGTTACGTTGAACGTGAGCGACTGATAGGGAACGTCTAATGGTCGTCTCGGCACCTCAGCAGAAAACAATGTGTGTGTGCCCGCTACCTGTTTATACCCGCACTGCGGGGCGGGGCGCTTGACTCGATTCACGCACACCAACGTTCATTGGCTCGTTCGGCAGACACTCAAAGTTGATAGGGCTCCCTGAAGTGATCCCAATTACGTCGTTACGTCTTCCGTTCACTCCTTTAGGGAACGAAGGTTACATTAGTAACCAAGACGTTCTCAAAAATTGTTTACTGCACCTTTAATAACACATTGGCTGATGCATCATCAACCTGTACATGCTAAACTTATATCTAAATATACTACAACAAAAGTAAATGCACATTGTTCTTAAAGTGAGCATCTTCACCCTACTCAAAACAGAAACAAATATAAAGTACAAAGCATGCAAATATGCACATAATATACAAATAATGCAATGAAATAATAAAATTACAAATAGCATACATGTAATGAACAAGTCAAGAAATAATTTCAGATTGAATAAACTTTTCGCTCTGACTCATTTGTACACATACAAAAAGAAAAATACACCTGTCACCCCAGCAGAAAAAGCATTGAGTGTTGCTCACAGTACCGCCAGTGCACAGAGTTTTAAAGTAGGGGCTCCAGACTCATGGGATAGATTAATGTGGACGAGATGTCAGCATGATGTGTCTGTATGATAAATGCGGCCGAGCTCGATTCTCATGTATCACTATGGCTCATGGTACGTTCACATGCTAGTTTAGCATTCATGAACTAGGTCAGAATGGAACAGGAAGAGCACACGTGGATGTCTGTGCATCTGCAAAGCCCGTTTTTGGTCTCCTAACAGGCATGTCATGATGTTAGAGCTGTTTGAGGTCATGAAAATTCCCTCTGGCTGAAGCACTGATCCACACTCCCTCCACCTCATCACCTCACGTGTTCTACTCAGGATCAAAATCCATTCTGATCTGATTTAATCACGTAAAACTACTGTGTGTTTATGAATATTACTGTTTACCTCCACAGATTATGACTGAATGGACCAGTGTGTTTATTGAGAGAATTTATTCCTGGTTGTTTTTTTTTCTTCCACAAATTCTATTTCCTTTGAGCAGCTCAGTTCAAAGTCTCTCCTCTAGCCATGCCATCTGGCCATGTTGTTTATGTAACCCTCTGGACACACACACACACACACACACACACACACACACACACACACACACACACACACACACACACACACACACACACACACACACACACACACACACACACACACACACACACACACACACACACACACACACACACACACACACACACACACACACACACACACACACACACACACACACACACACACACACACACACACACACACACACACACACACACACACACACACACACAGTCTTAATGTAGGCCAGCTTTCCATGTCTGCATCAGGGGGATTACCATTGAAACTGGACTTTCATATCTCCTCATTTTACTGATTCCACACTGAGCTGCCAAGTGGAGGAGTCTACTATGATGTTCTCAAACACAGCAGCATCAGTTACATACAGTTGCGATGAGACGAGAATGTGAGACGAGGCCTGTGCACTGCCTGATTGGTGGTTTACTTAACCATCAGGCATGTAACCAAACAGTTATTTAGATTCTGTATATAATGTTATAATGGTGTCATGGCGGCCAAGTCAAAACCAACCACATATGACAGGGTAATGTAATGTCAACGCAAAGCTAAATAACTTCTTTAAGTTTGATAATTAGACCTGTTATGACATATTTGTGACAGGTTAACAGGTTATGATTTCTTGGTTAATGTCAAGTTGTCATAACAAAGACATTTTAAACTGTTAACTTTGCATTAAAAGTGTCATAATTTACCGAATGACAGTTAATGACAACAGTCATAAACATTCATAAAGACTCCTTCATGTTCATGACAGGTGTTACGTCATGTTTATGACAGTGTCATGTCAGTCTTATGCACACCCCTTCAAATAAAGTGTTACCCAAATTACTTTGGGTAGCATTTGCCTTAACAGTGCAGCACTCGTTCAGAAATCCTCTACCTTCCCCAACTCCACCTGTATAGATCTTCTACGGGTAATTCAGGTATATTGTACAGCAGCAGCATGCATGCAACAACAGCATGTCTTACATGCTCACAGCAGCGTGTCGTGTACTGGCAGTAGCAAGTCCCGTACAGTACTTGCTCTGCAGCAGCAGCAATAACATCAGCAGCAGCGTAGCAGATCTATTTCGCCAAGACCAAACATAAAACATTGTCATTCTCATTACCATGCCAATCAGAGTTGTCATGACAGAACTGTACGCATACAAATATACATTAAATAGTTCAAACAGTTTTAACAAGGACTTCATGTTAACTACCCATGCTTTAAAAAAAGTATATGAAGATGAACGCAATATAGTTGAGAAACATTGCAAACAATAGTATAGGGAATGTGGAGATGACGTCACGCCGTGTTGCATTATGGGTCCGCCGCCATATTTACAGGATCGCGCCCAATACCGCTGTATTTAAATGCATGTGTTGGAGGCTGTGTTTGAATTTTCTGTCGAGATTTTAATAAACGTCGATATGGTTGTTCAGTTCAACTGCCATAGCAGGTCACGCGATCGTTCAGGGAGGAAACTGAACAACGGAATACGTTTTTTCACCTTTCTTTCTCGGAAAAAACAACAAGGGAAGCAGGTCGAGGAGCTGACGAGAAGACGCCGGATCGCCGAAATCATGAGGAAAAACTTACTTACTGTCCTCCACTGCATACTACGTTTGTTAAAAGTTGTACAAAGCAAGAGGTTGTGTATTGTATATTCATAGATGACTAAAATTTAGGAGGATAGTTGATGAATGATGTTGAATTTGCGGTTAATGTTAGCAGCTGATGATAAAGCCAGGACACATTGCATGAGTCAAATTATATTTATTTTCAATTAACAATTTGCTTTGATGTTCTGTACATCTTTTTACATGCCTTTTTAAAAAATGTCTGTGAATCATGATTTTATATATCTGCTTAATAAATACATTAAGTGACTTCTCTGTTTCTGGACTGATTGCAACCACAAAGACCCTTTAAGTACACATAACAATGGGCAAATATACATCAAACGTTTAAAATAAACGATCAAATACTCTCATTTTTACACGTGTCAACATTAAATGTTGACAATAAGGCACAGTTGTATTTAACAAGTTACCACATCTTGTGGCATTATAAAGTAATGTACATTTTTTTTTTCTTGCACAACCTATGAAAACTTAACATATGCGGAAAATAGCAAGCTAACATTAACTACGAGAGCAGCTTTTCAGGTAAAATAGCTTGAACTTCATGTACAATAGTAATCAACTTAGCATAGGCTTCGAACACCAACACTAAATCAGATGTATCAACATTTTTTATCGCGGATAGTTTGTCCAAATAGTTTTTTTGACAGTGGCATTTAGTTTATCCCAGTAGGGCCCCTTCTCTTTTTCTTTAAACATCTCCATTTCTTCCGTTCTTCTTCAATTTTACCTCGATTTAGCCAAACACCCACTATTATACCGAAGGTAAACAGAGATCGTGCCTGTAAAGATGGCGGCCACGTCCCATAATGCAACACGGCGTGACGTACCTCCGCATTCCCTATTGCATTTCAGTCACATGACTTCATCGTGTATGTTTAATTCAGAAATGACCATGATCCATTTGGAGGTTGTAGCAATCTGACCAAACAATATGTCAATAAAGTGATGTTAAAAAATCACAGCTGATGATCTTCTGGTTCATTCATCACATTGAAGGCCAAGCCAAGTGAATTGCATTATGTGATGAATTATTTCACACAGTCTGTTCTGGTTATATAATATAATATAGTGCACATTTTGACAAATGTAGTTGGTCATACGTATGCTCTGTGCATGCAGAAAATTTGCATACTGTGCACAGCAGACATTACATACTATGTACTATTTTACTGGAGAAATAGTACCAGTACTGTCTCCTATCAAATGCCTGCTTTTAGGAAGTACAATAAATCAATCTACGCTGTCACTCTCAACGAACTAAACTCCTAAACTATGAGCTGTCTGTCATGCACAAATGTCAGTAAGGGAACATAATGTACGTGGAGGTCCGGAGATTTGCCTTCAGCCCACAGGCGCCCCATGATCATGAGAAGTTTAGAGGCGATCAGGAGGAGTTCATTGACGGCTGACTCATCAGACCTGAAGATCAGCCAAATAGAAATCTGTTGCCTTGCCTGACATTACATTCAAATACAGACCCTCAGAGAAGGAATGCAATGTTTTTTCCTCACTGCATTTCCATGCTAGTAGCTATGCATTTATATGCCTCTACTATGGTGAAAAAACGAAATGTTTTATTAGTTAACCTGAAAATGGTCTTTATGTGGTAGCATTTAAATTAGCTGGATTTATTCAAGTCTAATTATTTTGTATAACTAAATAAACCTGAATTTGGCTACACCAATGAAAATAATTTTTAAATGGTCAGATTTAGTAGAAACAGCTGATTCGGGTCACTTTTTTTTGTCAGAATATACATTTATATATTTTATTTTACAATGAGGTATTTTTGTTATATAATAATATTTAAATTAGAAATATTGGTCCACCAATGTGGTATAACCAATTTGCAGGAAGCCATTCTGTTCAGAAAAACACAAAATAGTAAATGATATCATGGAAATCACTAGTGTAATGACTGTGTTATGATAAGTTTGTCCTATAGGTAATGTCAAATTGTCAGATGGAATAAAACTTAGTATAATTGATGATTAATTGTGAAATTTGTAAGAAAGCGAAAAAATTAATGTTATCTCCAAAAACGGGGTTTGAAATGGAACAGCATTTCATTCAATGATTCACAAAACAGGCAGGAAAAACTCAGGAAAGACAACCACTAACAGGGAGTATATATGCACAGACTAAATGAGCTAATTTATTGGTGGAGTCGAAGGGAAAGAGAGTAGAGGTGTAACCGGAAGCCAGGATTCTCATGGTGGAACCAGGGTGACACTTGTCCAAGGTGGAGACAGGGGGACGAGGGAGCCCAGCGGAACTGGTGGGATGACGGGTCACGATGAAGATGAGGGAGCATGGAGTCAAGGCTGAGCCGATGGCCTACTGGCTTTGGTAGAGGAGGTGGGAATGGAAGGCTGGGAGGGATCTCTGTAGACTTCGAGCTGGATTCTAGCAGGGACACGGGAAACTCTGAGCTAGATTGGACCAGTGGAGAAGGCAGATTAAGAGGTATTACCTCCTCAACTTCATCCAAAATATTTCCAGAGGCCAGGCAAGTCATTCACAGGGGTGGGAGTGTGGGTGGAACTTCCATCCATGCCAGAGAATTCCAAAAGAACTAGCTTGGGGATGGGCGTAGTTGCTGGATCACGTACCTGGTCAGAAATGCCCTTGGGCTCAGGCTCCAGGGTGGGCTATGGCTCAGATGCGCCTTATGGCTCGTTGTCCGTGGCAGGCTCTGGTTCCTTGTCTGTGGGGGGCACAGGCATCGTTCCGTCCAGCGAGGTGAAGGCTGACTGAGCTCTGGGTGTAGAATGGGGCTGGTGTCGTCTCCTGCATGGCTAATGGTGAACGCCCACTATAGGAATTCGGCAAAGTCCTCACAAGGACTGGTTCCTGGAAAGTGTGCCCTAGTCTAGATAGTGCGTTTGGCAAGCCAGCTCCAAAAAATCCCTGGTGTGAAACTCCAGGTCCGGTCTTCTGTCATGAGTGGGTGCTGTAAGTAAGAGCACAAGACGAATAGTTCAAGGGAACAGTATTTAATTCAATAATCCATGAAACAGGCAGGAGAAACTTAGGAAACACAACCTCACTAAAATCGACGAGACTGGACAAAGAACTGAATAAAACAGGGAGTATATATACACAGACTACATAAGTGAATTAATTGAACGACAGGTAAACGGAATCATAATCAAACACACTGGAACTAGGTCAAGTGACAGGCAAACGGGAACAGAACCAACAAAGCCAAAACAGAACATAACAGAATATAATCGTTACAATCACTTTTTAATCAATTGTCACACCACTTGTCATTTTGTGAGACATTAAATAAAAACATTTGGAAAATGGTATAAAATGTTCCAAACCAACACAAATACACAGATTACATTTCTAAGAATCAGTGCGTTTTAAACTAGATTATAAAAGATTTCTCATTAAAACAATTTAATTATTGCTTAATGCTTTTTATCATTACTATATCCAGAGCCATATACCTGTATTAATGCTGCACTGTATTTGTTAGGCAACTGAGATGACAACGAAACCAAATCAATATATTAGAGTCAGCATTAACAGCACTGAACGTTGAACAACTATTGCTCTCAAAACGATAACCACCGTCACTGTGAGTGTATCATGTTCTAAACTGAAAAATGTAGCCATGAAATCCTGTGCAACATTAATGAGCTTCTCTTCTTACCACCATCTCCAAGGAAACATTATGATACCGGACTCAAAATGTCATATGCTGCAACTTAGCACATAGGGTCACTAGAAATAACAGTGTTGATGTTGTGGGATCCATTCGTGTCACACTAAACACAGCAAGAGCACATCTTATGAACCTTTATGGCATACAATTCTCACAAAATAATCTTTGTGCAAAATTTAGCTGAGCGGAATAAATCAATTTATCCTGCACATCAAAGTGCCATATCTTGTCAAAGTGGCCAGTGTGGTGGATCATGGATGAATGTACACACACACACACACACACACACACACACACACACACACACACACACACACACACACACACACACACACACACACACACACACACACACACACACACACACACACACACACACACACACACACACACACACACACACACACACACACACACACACTGACCTCGGATATAGAGGCCTTCTCAAGGGGCTCCACAGCAAACAATGTAAGATGAGCAAACACAGGTCTGAGACGTGGCCAGGAAGGAGGGAAAGACAGTGTGGACGTGACTGCGATGGGATGAGCGGGTAAGACAAGGAGGAAAAGACACCCAGCTGTGTTTGTCAAACATACCTCACCCTGAATAAACAGCTTGACATGAAGCTTTTTGCAGAAATCATTTGATTACTACAGTAGTAATAAGAGCATGTTAAAGTGATAGAGAAATTACAATTCTGCCATCGTTTAGTCACCCTCATGTCGTTCCAAACCTGTATGACTTTCTTTAATCTGTGGAACATAAAAAAGGGATATTTTGAAAAAGGTTTTTTTTTAGATTGAATTTTCTAGCCCCAATTGACAAAAACAGTCCAAGCTGAAGTTGTTTTACATTTTAGTGCCTAGTTCAAATCTAAAAAAATGGTAAAATAATTGAAAGCATAGTTTAACTTTTTTAAGACAATAAATATCGAGTTATGACACATTTGAACCATAAAAATGCTAATGGAATGAAGTTTGATGAGATTTGTCTAAATATGGTAAGTCTCGGTTCAGCCTCAGTGGATTTCCTCATAATGAACTATCAGTATTTAATTTATGATTGTATCTACCTCTTAAATGCTCGTATAAAAGCTATATTTCACACTGCGTATGAATACAAATAATGAACACACATGGTGTTTTATGGATAGCTGAACGTGGCTCCACAAACACAGATTAATGTGAAATGCTAATGAGTTTGAAGAACCTCTTTTGATGTGCTTGTGTCTGCGAGTCGATCACAGAAGCCTCGGTCACGTTTCCTCTAATCTATCATTATGGAGCTTTTAAAATGAAGTTGTCATAACAACTGTGCCGCTATCAGCCACCGCAAATATGAAGCTGATTGACTTTCTCTTTTTGATCTTCTATAAAGCTTCATTTCAAAGCTCTTCTCCTGGCTGAGAGAACAGTGATTTTTTTCTAATGGAGTCTCTTATGTAAGAAGAGTTCACGTCTGAGGAAGAATACCACTTTAAGTGTTTGTACTCTCCTGTTGACATTTCCATTTATGAAATGCAATCTGCAAATGGCAATAGTTAAAACAGACAAAGGGGGGAAAACCTTCATGGATTGAACCATCACGAAAACCGTCTGACAGCACTTGCAATGTTCTATTTTAAAGTTCAATCTCTCAGGTTCTATGTTGGTATGTGTTGTGTTGCTATTTGGACGCTACATTGAACAGCTGGCCAGCTGAAGACGTTACACCTTTAGGTTTAAGCGTTATCTGTCAAGAACTACCCAACAATTGGCACAAAAAAAAGTCTAGCTAGTAGCTATACCCAAAACAACTATATTTGACACAACAGCCACCGAAGCACAGTGTTTGGCAAATAATAAAACAGACTTTTTAATTCTAAGGTTCAGAGGGAGGGTTAAAAAAATGCTTATGAAAACAAAAATAGGAAGGTTTTAAGTAGAGCCCAGGAGAAAAATGTAAAATAAAGACCACCTTACCACTGCCAGATAATTAACACAAAACAAACAAAAAGATGTCATACACTGCAACTACTGGAAATGCAGTAGGACAGACTGAATGTTTTCATCTCCATTTTCTCAGAGACAGGAGAAAATTTTAATAAGCACTTTCATGTTGTCTCTGAGAATCCTGTCCAGTCAACAGATTTGGCCTCAGTACACCACAAAAGGCAATGACTGAGGAGCGTGAAAGAGATAAAGGTGAGCGTAACATCAAAAACAGCTTTTTGAAGAAAGTTGCATCTCAAGGGGAAATATAAAATCCACTGGACTGTTAACTCTTTCTGTTCCTCCAGATCAAACCTGCATTGCATTTCTGTGGGTCATTGTAGGTATCAAAGTACTTGATTATCCTTGTCCTCATTTTTTAAATCTGACATTACAGTTTTTCTCAGTCGCTCAAAACTACTTGTTCAACCTTCACATCATCTGAGCACACCATAAAAGCAATTTCTCATTCTTTTTCACAAATCGCTTTGGTACATTCATGCATTTGATTATGTACAATTGTCTGATGTTTCCTACATTATCAATTGCTTATGTTGGTTTCCTGTTGAATAGTCTTACCTTCTAAAACATTTAGGCAGTAGTTCATAAAGTTATTAAATGCAAAATGGTTGAACTAGTTGTCATAAACTGACACAGCGTAGCTGTGAATCATGTCCAGTCTCTTGCAATAGTACATTTGCACTGTTGAAATTGATATATGTGATACAGATAAAGTGTGGTCTTGTGCATTTTCAAACAGTGTCATCAAAATTGTAGCCATCTGAAAATACTGACAGAGTACACTAATATGTTGACAACATGGCTAAGCATTTTGACTATTTTGTTTGTGAACAATGACACTGGCACTGATCATTGACATAAATACTTACTTTTGAGAGCTGAAAGGATTTTGAGCAAGTAACAGGCTTTTGCAGGTAATCCATTATGCTGTGCTGTTTGTATGAATTGTTTTGAGGAACCTACTTACTGGTTTGCAAATCTTAAGGATGATTCAAGAATTGTACCAAAGTGACTAAGACCAACTAGCCTGACTACGTCAGACTTCCTACTTCCGATAATTTCATTTTCGCTCCTGTAGTCAGTCTGAGATAGCAGCCTATCTTTCAGTTTTCCTCCGGCCTGAAAACAGCCGGGCCAATCAACGAACAGAAGGCGGGCTGAAAGCCGTGACGTAGTCGCTAAGCGCCGAGTTTAAGATTAGGTCAGGGAAATCGAAAACGACCACGGATATGGAAACACGGATGCAATTCGCTCTGTTGTGGAGAATATTCCCTGCATTAGCAAACTGAAGCCCGAAGAAGAAGAGTCTGTATTAAACATTTTGAATGGAGGTGATGTTGTGGCCCTACTCCCTTTGGGAAAAGTTTAATTTATCAACTATTGCCGATTGTCAGCGAGAAACTGGGGAGCCTTTTGACAGGTCAGTGTCTCCTTTCTTTTCCAGGTCTTAAATACCGTAAAACTTCAAATAATAGCCCGGGCTTTTATTTGCCCAAATCGTCGAACTGCACCGGCTTGTATTTGAGACAGGCGTCTATATGAGACAGGCCTTTATAATTTAGTGTTGAGATGTTGTTCATTGAGATGTTGTTCCTAGAGTCTCTAATCTCTAAAAATCTCCAAATGCTCCAGGAGTAACTGCGGTCTTCCGACCTTTTACTATCTTGTTGATTGATTTTGATTAATATTTGCGAGGGAGAGAGAGCAAGACAGCACTCGTGTTGTTTGAAGACGCGAGAGTGCGCCTCTCTCTCTCTCTCTCTCTCTCTCTCGCTGTCTCTCTCTCTCGCTGCTAGTTTGCACCCTGTCAAGCACAGCAGTCATTCTATTACATCACTCACCGATCAAAAAAGTCGTTCACAGCCATGTTCACTCCAGTATTTCACTCGCACCATCAAGTGTTTAAAGCAGGTTTACAGTGGAAGTTCGATCATAGATTTGAGTTCGATGCATGCATGATGTCTGTGGTTCGATGCGGCTGTGTCGGCGCATAACATACGTCATAAAAAAACTTATCTGATTGGCTTACGGGTAACCAATGATTTTAAACTTCAGAAATCCCTAGCGAGAGAGAAAACACTTCTCTATTATGCTATTCCAGACTCTGTCTACGAAGTAGCAGAGTCTGGTATTACCAGGATAAAGAACAACTGTAAGTACAAAAAAATTATGCAAATGAAAATGAATTGAGGTATAGCAAACATGATTCAATTTTGAATATAAGGAAGTTGAATTAAAATATATAGGAATTCAAAGAAAAACATCTGTCATTTTTTACTGTCAATGTTTGAAAGTTTTGCAGACAGACAGACAGACAGACAGACAGACCGAAAAACAACAGACAGACAGACAGACAGACCGACAGACAGACCGACAGACCGACAGACAGACAGACAGACAGACAGACAGACAGACAGACAGACAGACAGACAGACAGACAGACAGACAGAAGACAGACAGACAGCGATAGATAGATCTAGCTAAATAGCAAAACCGTGACCCCTTGAATAACTGCACACATACTCAATTGTTGAAAAATGCTGGTGCACTGCAGTATATCAGTTTGCACCATGAACCATATAGTCTTTATTGAAGAAACAATTGCTGCCTATTGATTATTTCATCGTTACAATTTCAATTAGAGTCTGGAATGAGTGACGCTGCTCAATGCATCCAGTGGGCCTGAAGGCAAGTCTAATGGGATAGCAGTAAAAACACAGCATTATGAAAACGATTAGATCATTTGAGTTTCACACGTCTACTATATATGCTTCACTGGTGCATCACAGAGGTTATAATCATGATTACTTTTTGATAGTAAATATTCATTAACATTTTTTCTAGTATATTTGGAAAAATATATGAGTTTGGTTCATTTTTCCTTCCAAACACAAGCACATTCTTGGATTTCTCTGTTCTTATCAAGCCAAAAATAAACAAATTGCACTATTATTATGACAGCCAATCAATGGCACCTGGGAAAACAGTTTCCTTTCTGCATCTCCTATATGTCGGTGGCTCTGTTGCTTTGGAAACTATGTTGTGGCTTTGTGTCAGAGCCCCACGTGAACATATCTCGGCAGGATGCAAAAAACACAGCGATTAGCGACACACTGCGCTTTGCTTCCCATACCTCCATAGAGTCCATACCCCATACTGACTCAAACTGCTCCAAGCACTTCACCACAGGAGCCGACCACCTCCTGAGCTCACAGTGCCTCCAATGCATCGTCGTAAGACGTTTCTCCAAAAATATATTTTGGATAGGGACACCTGTAGAACAGCTTTGTAGAGACACTAGGTCTATACTGTTTAGCCCCCGGTGTTTTGTATCCCTCTGAGATAAAGCCCTGCAATACAGAAAGCGCTTATCAAGGTGAATTGTTTAATTATCTTATAACAATGTTTGGCTTCTACTCACAGTTTAAAAAATTGGTTATACAAAAGGATAATTGTAAAGGATCATTGTTATGTGCATAAGAGAAACCTACTTACACAATATGCCCTGTTTTCAAAAATACTCTTTCTTTCTGAGGCAGGTATTATTTGGCATAATTAATAACTGTGTTAGCTCAGTGGAGTATTTTGTGTGGCCTCTCTCATCTCTGGCCTCCATTTCCATTAGTCGCATTTTTCTGGAGGGGCGTCTTTGTCGCAGGACTAAATGAATGCAATATGTCATTATCAAGCGGGGCACGGACCATATTTTCCAGCAGTGTTGTGGAGAAAAACATGTTTGTATCTTACCGCAGTCAGATATCCTAGGTGGAAATGTGTGATTACTTCCTCCCCAAATCCAGCTTGACACCCGTGAGCAAAGGTTCATTCAATTGATTTTCATCAGTTAGATACAAGGCAGAAAGTTACATAACCAAAAGAAAGGTAATTTAAATCATTTATCCTGAGCTGATTTCTATGGATGGGTTTGTCTCACGAATGCTAAGATCTGATTTGAAAAAAAAGTATTTTTTAATAGTAATTTATGAATATGTCAGCTTACACTTATAAATGCATCACCTTTAACATTAAAAAGTTCAGCCAAAAATTTTAATTATGTCATCATTTACTTACCCTCAATTTCCTTCTTCATAGGAAGACAAAAAGTTGTATTTGTTTTTTGCTTTCGTTCACATTTTCAACCTCCTAAAAAACCCAAAACAAAACCATTATTTATTAAAATGTGTAAAACATCTTATTTATTAATTAAAAATCATTATATAACAATAAAGTAAAATTGTAAATACTATAAAAGATTTCATGCTTAAGCCCGTTTTACACTAACAGAAATTAAATCACTGGAGGTTTCTGATAACCACCCCTTTCAGGCAAGTCGCTGTCAGTGTGAATGACACTTTACTAGTGGCCAAAGTTGGTACCACATCCTAATGTCAGTGTCAGTGTCCTTAACTACTAGTGTTCCTAGTGGTCGAAGTTGGTATTGCGTGCTAATTTTATAGCCAAAGTCATTGGCTGCGTCTGAAATCATCCCTTATACCCATAGAGCTCCGGAAGCTGACGTCACGCAATCTAAACTCCGCCATTTTGGCAGGCAAATCAGCAGAGCGCCAGAGCGGTTGTAGCAGTGATATCGATAGCGGTCGAATGATTTAATGTCTATTTGAAATTAAAAACCAAATTTCAGCATGGTGGACAGCTGCTGTGCACCTGAATGCCAGAACAGGCGGATGAAAGCAAAGGGGAAATCATTTTATCGTATTCCTAAGGGTCCTGATAGACGACTGAAATGGCTCACTGCAATAAAAAAGAATTTCTTTACATCTTGATACTGAACTTTAAGCATGATGGAAGCTGTTGGTCAAGAAAAATGCAGATTATGACGCTGGTAATATTAAAGAAGTTGCAGTGAGCCGCTGTTGCAAGAAGCTCAATTTGTCACCCCACAAATGTTATATTAAAGTGAAATTGCAGCAAATTATTTCGTATCTACTCATTGTATACATTGCATATGAAGCATAACGTCAAAAACGCGCGTATCATATGATGAGCAAACATTAGTTCAGTCATACATTAGTTCATGCTGACAGAAAGTTCAGCAAAACGTTTCCTGCTTGATTGTCTGATAATTTATCTCTGACTTTTACCTTGCATACAAGAGTAATCGCTATAGCCTACTTGTAAATTCCTGACCATCCGAAGCTGCGAGCGTTCAAAGTCCAAGTAAAAAAATAAATAAAGATTTGCGCGTAACTGCTGCTCACTTAAACAGTCAGAGATTATTTAAGGAACAACGCGTTGTACTAAAATTTAGGAGATAAAAAATTAAAAATGCATTACAAAGCTATTATTTGGCAGCACAAATAACTTGAGCCCCAAGAAGGGGAATATGGATGCTGCGTAACGTTAATTTAACTCATTAAACAGTTAAGTTAAACACATCACAGAATTACCGTTATCTATCCCTGATTCTAAAATATAAGAGCTTTTAAAGAGTCTCCGGAGTAAGACGAGGGAAAGTTGATGAGGTAACTTAGTTGTAGATATCAGGATACTGCAGGTCAGGAAAGCTATCAGTTCCTTTATCAATACACATGGAAAGCACCCCGGGGACATTATAGGGATCTGTTGTGTTTAATCTATTAAGTTTTGTTATGTACAAGTCTATGTCTTTTGAATTAAAGTGCGCTGTGAACTATGTTGCCTTGAAACTCATGCTGCCGTCATTCATTCATTCGCGTCCCGGACCGCCTCCTGCCTGCCAATATGGCGGTATAAACAGAGTAGGTCACGTGACGTCCGGAGCTCTATAGACAGTATAAGAAGTGGACAGAGCCATTGGAACTCAGTTGAGACAGTTGAAGCTCATTTTTAGCGATTTTTGAGCACTTCCGTTCCTGACGCGCAGACTCAAACCGACTCAAACTAAATGTGATGACGTGAGCAACCCGTCTGACAGATGTAAATCTTCTAGTAGCTGTGCATGAAAACTGCCAACGTTAATCTTGCAGAGACGGCGAGCTTGAGCAAAGAGTTCTCTGGTGTGTGTGAGCAGGACTAAGTATTTGTTATAGTATTTATTTTAAAATGTAACGCCAGTACGCCATATTAAGTTAATGAATTGATTGCCTGTGAGCTTCTCCTCCTATCTTTACGGTCATTCCTGTACTGTGCTACAGAGAGTCGAGTGGTTATGACGCTATCGTTAGCCTATTTTTACAAAAAACTGTTTCTACGGGGCCATAATGTAACATAGAAGGTAATGGAGCCCTCTGTACAGTGTCTTTAGAAATAAATAATGGACAAATGGAGTCTTTAAACGCCTCAGATGTAAAGTTATTTGCTGTCAAAGTGACGCCAAAATGAATGGGAGTCAATGGGAATGCTAATGCAAGTGAAGTTCTGCTACAAGATGGCGGCTCCCGCGAGGCTTCAACTTCCAGTCGATGGATTACCCCCTTGCTTATACGGTGTAGCGCAAATCCAAGTGCCCCCCCTCACAAACCACAAGTCCATGGCCCCCTTGATAGAGATAGTGTTCCGGGGTGTGGTTATTACGGGCCCTGTGTACCTGTCCGCTAGGCTGCTGTTATACCCTGATGTACACTCAACGCCTAGCCGCTAGAAAATACCTATGCACTGTGAGCGTCCACCAAATGAATTCCTGTGTCTCGCCAGATTCTTCTGGTCCACTCAGTGTCCGAATTCGCTCATTCACTTTTATTCACTCAGTCAATGGACTATGTTGAGTAATTTAGGGAATAGTGGGAGGAAATACAGGGCTATTTCGGACACAGCCATTAGCCTCTTTCGCACCGGGTAGTTCTAAGAACTTAGTTCTAGAAACTAAAAACCAGGGTGGTACCCGGAGAAGAAAATGTTCCCCTAGGCCATTTTCCTGGATGTATTCGCACCACCAGGAACTCTGAAGTGACGCAAGCCACATTTTGACTTTTATTTTCCGGCGCAGCATACATTACATTTTTGCTGAGAACGCCAGTACCTGAGCACACATTCTCCGTCTTCATTAGTTTATGATCTGTCTAACAGTCCAGTCTAATAAGTTATTAGATAGATCTGCTATACAAAGAAAGTAGACGGTATATAAAAAAATGTATTAGCGTTTTCCATGTGGTTGATGTCCAATGTCGCTAGCTGAGCAGAAATACATAAACATGTTTCGCTTGGTCCCCTCAAATTGCGTTAGATTTTCTCCTTAGCATAAAGGTTGAGAGGTTCATCTATCACTGTTCTCCAAGTTTGTGGAGTTAGTTCTTGGAGTAAATTTAAAGGCTATAATCTGTGCGTGTACACGGCTTTTGAAAAAATGGCGGGCACTGGTCTTTCGCGTGCATTCAGCCAATCAGTGTACACTTACGTCACTGGTTGTTCCTATAGCACTGGTTCAGACCCCACTCTGAAGTAGGAGCTAATTTAGTTACTCCCAAAAGGAGTACCTATAACACTTTAGCGCAAGTTCTGCCAGGAAGATAGCCTGGCAAGCCAGACCTACATCAGATGTTAGGTCTGGGAACTCACAATTGGCATACCTCAATCCAAGGGGCGGGATAAATGGTTGTCTTTCAAATTCTGTCTACACGCAATTGGATAGCCCTACAACCAACCAGAGCAACGAAGAAGGTGACGTAGTCAGAGCGAGTGTTTCGCTTATGGTGTGTTGTGAATAAAAGTTTGATGGAGAGATTCCTGTAAACTACCAAAGTTATGGTAATAGAGCACAATGACTGTTGCCGTTTTTGCGAAAAATATATAAGAATTGAGGGTGTGCTTGTACATTCATCAAGCATTTTCGAGAGAAACGACCAACGTTAAGTATTGCTGAGAGATTACTGCATGTTGGACTGGCGGCAGTTAAAACATCGGGAAAGACGGACAGGATTTGTCAGCGGTGTCTCACCCTTTTATCGAGACTTGAACGTGACTTGCCGGTGTACTGGCCAAAGCCGAATCGAAAGACAGCTGTTCGCCAGCAGCAGCCATTCTTTGTTTTCATGTAGCAGTGAACCGTCGCAACTCTGTCGTCATTATGTTAAGCGCCCGCCCCGCCGACTCTATACACGATGTGATTGGCCTGACCAGTTTTTGGTTTTTCCAGTTAAAAAGTCTATGGAGAGTTGCTAGACCACAATTTGCTGCAAAATAATTTTTGCTGCCGCTAGGGTGCGTCTAGATTTCTAGGCTACCAGAAAGACTCAATTGTTACCCAGTTCCCCCTTCCCAGTTCCTGCGGTGCGAACAAGCCAGAAAGCGGGTAATTTCACCAATAGTTCTAGGAACTATGAAAAGGATCCTTCTGTGTGAAAGCCCCTGTTGGCCTTGTCCCAAATGCCCCTGTTGGCCTTGTCCCACTTCATTAAGTTTTGTTATGTAGAAAGACTCTCTTTAAAGTGAACTTCGTTTTGTATAAATTGTATCATAATTTTAATAAATGTTTCATCAACCAATTGCCTGGATTTAATAAATAAGAAGCAAATATAGCAGACAATATTATTATGACATGGAGGCGCCGGCGCGGTCACTTGCATTGCATGTGAACTGAAGCGCGTCTCATCATAAATTAAACGAAATGCAGCATAGGCTATGCCTAACAGACATGAGAAATACAGTATATCTATAGAAAGCTTGAAATCAGTTTAAACTAAACAATTCAAAATGAAAAGAAATCGGCTCTCCTATTATGTAATCCATTATGTGCATTGCTCTCTATAGGCGCGTTCAGTATGGAGAAGGCGATCGACTTTGCAGCCGACACTGACACAGAAAACACTAGTTTATTAATAAAAATCAATGCACGCGTGACGTGTCACCGGATTTACAAATGCACATCTTGTTTGTTGCAAGCACACATATTATGTCAAAATAACGAGATATTATGTTGAAATAACATTATTAATAATGATAATGATAATTATAAATAATTAATAATTAATAACAAATCTTTATACATATTTGATTGAATGCTGAATTTTGTGCTTGTTCAATTTATAAAATTAAAACTTTAATTGTTATAATTAAAATAATTGAATATTAAATATTGAGTGGCCAAGTTTTGCTCATTTATTAATAGTATTTATACTATATATATATATATATATATATATATATATATATATATATATATATATATATATATATATATATATATATATTGCGCAGCTCCCCCTGTCTGTCACGTTTCAGTGTGTTTAGTTATGTTTTGAGATCTTGTTTCCCCCTGTCTTTGTGGTTTTTGGTTTAGTCCTGTTAAGTTTTCCTGCTCCTCGTTTGTGTTCAGTTTTATCACCTGTGTTCTGTTAATTATTCAATTATTCCTTGTGTATTTAAACCCTGTGTTTTCCCTCAGTGTTGGTCGATCGTCGTCAATGTATGGTTGTGTGTTAACCCTGAAGTCCTGGAGTTCTGTTCTTTTGTTCTCGTTTGTTTTTGGACGTTTAAAGTTTGTTTAATAAATATATTATATTGAAGCCCTTGTCCTCGTCTTCAGCTACCTGCAGCAACCCTGACAGAACGATCGACCAACAAAAAAGAAAAGAAAGTGAGCCCCATGGAAATACCTATCCTTTTCCAACAAGAGCGCTCACTTGAGGAATATGCGGGACTTTATATGAAGTTGTATTATGATGTGACTCAAGATGAAGAGGAACTAAAACGGAGTTTCTGGGGTGGTCTGAAGGACCCGCGAGTCCAGATATTTCTGGTAAGGGACCTCCATCTATCCTTCCTGGAGTTCGTGGATCACACGCTGTGGTCGTGTGGATCTGAATACCTCGTGGAAGATCTCCCACTCCAATCAGTTCCAAGCCCGCCAGCCCCTGAGCCCATCACTTGCACGCCAGCGCCTGAGCCATCACCTCCGCTACACCTGCACGCTCGCCAGAGCCGACCATTGCATGACCTCCTGAGCTCTGACCCAAGACGTCCATCCTAGACCGTCTCCCCAGAGACCGTCCAGCCAGAGACCGTCCAGCCAGAGACCGTCCAGCCAGAGACCGTCCAGCCAGAGACCGTCCAGCCAGAGACCGTCCAGCCAGAGACCGTCCAGCCAGAGACCGTCCAGCCAGAGACCGTCCAGCCAGAGACCGTCCAGCCAGAGACCGTCCAAGCCAGAGACCGAGCCATGAACCGCAGCCCAGAGCCAGAGCCCGTTGACCCAGCGCCAGAGCCAGAGCCCGTTGACCCAGCGCCAGAGCCAGAGCCCGTTGACCCAGCGCCAGAGCCAGAGCCCGTTGACCCAGCGCCAGAGCCAGAGCCCGTTGACCCAGCGCCAGAGCCAGGCCGTTGACCCAGCGCCAGAGCCAGAGCCCGTTGACGCCCAGCGCCAGAGCCCGTTGACCCAGCGCCAAGCCAGAGCCTGGACGCCCAGTCAGCTGCCCCGCCTGGCCACGCCCACAGCCTGCACCGCCCGTGGCCACGCCCACAGCCTGCTCCGCCCTGGCCACGCCCACAGCCTGCTCCGCCCTGGCCACGCCCACAGCCTGCTCCCCTGGCCACGCCCACAGCCTGCTCCGCCCTGGCCACGCCCACAGCCTGCTCCGCCCTGGAGGCTTCCCGGACCTGCACCATGCCCTCGTCAGCCTCCAGGGCGCCCACCCTCCCACCCCTTTGGATGTTATACGGCGCGAGGACGCGCCTTCGGGGAGGGGGGAGGTACTGTCACGTTTCAGTGTGTTTAGTTATGTTTTGAGATCTTGTTTCCCCCTGTCTTTGTGGTTTTTGGTTTAGTCCTGTTAAGTTTTCCCGCTCCTCGTTTGTGTTCAGTTTTATCACCTGTGTTCTGTTAATTATTCAATTATTCCTTGTGTATTTAAACCATGTGTTTTCCCTCAGTGTTGGTCGATCGTCGTCAATGTATGGTTGTGTGTTAACCCTGAAGTCCTGGAGTTCTGTTCTTTTGTTCTCGTTTTTTTTTTGGACGTTTAAAGTTTGTTTAATAAATATATTATATTGAAGCCCTTGTCCTCGTCTTCAGCTACCTGCAGCAACCCTGACACTGTCAATGATCTAGCACGTATGTAGGATGGGACTTGATTTTGAATTGAATCGTTGGATCGGTTGCTGTTGATGTGATTTCATGTGAGTGGCAGGATGTCCTGCTCTTGGACCAGTGAACTCATCATTAAAGAAAATAAGAGATGTTAATGCAAGAGGGAGGGGATGTTATTATGATTAAAGATTATGAGAGCACGTGAATAAAAAAAAGATAAATAATTAATAATAAATACTGCAAATACTACAAATATTCCATAAAAAAGTTCAATTTTGATTTCATGGTGACTTTAAATAACATCTTTCTTGCAAATTAAGAAAAAAAGAGACATAAACAAATATTAAAGTAAGTAACAAAAAACAAAACAAGAAACAAGTAAAGGAAAGGATGACACTACAGAGTTTTAATTTGTTTTCATCTTGCAGTTCCGGGCTTCCAAACCTTGACGTACTTCAAATGTCTAAAATAACATACAGGTTTAGTTAGTATAAGATGATACACAAATTCTCCCTCACTGATACCTTCACAGAGCACCAACAACACTTGGAGCAACACTCTGACTGGTTTGGGAAAAGATCTCCCTCCCTCTGATTATCACAGCTCCACGAATGACAACATTTACACATGTGCTTGCTCTACTACTTAACCATTCGCCTTGTCCGAGACAACATGGACATCCACATCGGAATGGGTTGTTTTGTTTTAGTTTTCTAGGTCTTCCTCGACGGACATCACCAGTACGGGTTTGTTCTGTAACGTTAGAAGAGACAGAATGAAATAAGTATCTTGGAACGAAGAAACAGCGCGAGTACAAACACTCCGACGTGCGCGAGGACAAAAACTTCACAAAAAGAGAGAGAAAAGATGTGGTTATAAGAAAATAATCTTTCTGAACAGGTAAATATTCTTAATATATTAAAATTTTCTAACTGTCAGTCTAAATTCCTTCACATATCGCTATCAGTAAGGCTGTGTGCGCGCGCGTGTGTTTTATCTCATCCGCAGTAGCGGTGCTCGCATACTAACTAATATGCTGCAGTGAACGTGCATAATAACGCATTTAAGGGCCTAAACAACACTAATTTTGACTTGTATTATTATTTGACAACTCCACCGAAGTCTATATTCGCAGACGTTCAGAGTGCTGCTAAAGGGGAGAGGTAAACTAAGTGTTTTCCAGATTTGTGTTTTTCTCGTTAAAAATGAACTTATAAAGTCTGGTAATCTCTTTCTCTCACATCTTGACAGTTTAAAAGATCAGATGTGTTCTCTTATGCATTATGTTACTAAGTAGGTTATTTTGCATGTAGCCTATTAGTCATGCTTTTAATGTGAAGATCTGGAGAACATTTGCATACTTTGTTGACTGGTCATAATAAGCATTTCAGTTTGGACTCAGGTAATGTGCATGATGCGCTTTTGACTTTCGATGTGAGCTGCTTGTTTCTGTGTATAAAGCTTTGGTGGTCAGTTGCCTCAGTAAAAGCTTCATTTATCACCACCTTTGACACATCCATCATGTTAGACCCTCTATTGGGAAAGTGCTGTTTCTTTAAGGGATAGTTCACATAAATATTCTGTCATTATTTATCCACCTCTATGTTGTACCAAACCTGTGTGATTTTCGTTCTTTCGTAGAACAGTTTTGAAACCCTGCTTAGACATTTTTCTACCCATTGACAGTGCATAACATACATTTTATAGTTATCTTTATCTGTAAACGTTAGAAAGTCAAGCTATTATTTCTATTTTACATAAAGGCTTGTCTTGACAGCAGGTAAATCTCTGTTAAAGTCAGCATGAAATTGAAGTTGCTATAGTATTTTATCTTCTCAAACAATAATAAATGTAGGGTGGGACTTGATTTTATCCACTGGCTATCAATTGGATTGTTTTGGTTTGCTATTGTTGTGATCTCATGTGAGTGACAGGTTGTCTCGTCATCGCTCCAAAAATACATAATCAGAGAATATGTTATCATTGCAAGAGGAAGGGGAGAGTTATTTGATTAAAGATTTCGAGGGCACTGTGCATTTAATTCCACAGATAATGATTTGCAATAAATACTGCACTATTCAATATAAAAAGAATTGTCAATTTTGACTTCATGGTGAGACTTTATACATTATTTTACATTAAATGTAGGTTGTCAGACATTAAGTACAGGTTTAAAATTCTGTATATAGCACATGCATGTAATTGCATTTTTATGAGAACCGTAAAGGGAATATTGTAATAGGTTATGTAAATTGTCTGTTCAGTTGAGTCTGTGCTCCTTGTACCATTTGCACTTTTGTTTTTCATTTTTAATGTACTGATTTTTACTTGCGTAAAAATGGTAAGCAATCAGATTTTTTTTAAACTATGTTTATATTTTAACCCTTTCTGTAAACATAGTTAGGCATATGCTACATAGTACCTTCAAATTACGCATTGTTTTGAAGCCAACATTAGGCAGGATGTAGAATAACATTTATTTTTAAATAATGGATTCAAATTAATACACTTTTTTTTATTAGAAAACTCTATGCACCTATTCCATTACTCTCTCTTGTTATGCTGTAGTTTAAGGTGCCTTCACTGATGCTGAATGCCTGTAGTTTGGCGTGAGACTATTAAAATATCCAAGAATGAGTTTCATGATGTAGCAGCATTTGAATAGGCTACCTAGCGCTGAAAATGACTGGCCAAGCGTCACTGGCTGTAATCTTATATATATATATATATATATATATATATATATATATATATATATATATATATATATATATATATATATATATATATATCCAAATATCCCTCTGACTTTTTCTCTGAATTTAGTGAGTTACTTACTCTTGTCTGTGGTAGTCATTCATCTGTTATTTTGCTTGGTCATTTTAATATACATGAAAACACTGCGCAATGCAAAGAATTGATGTCTGTGCTGGACTGTTTCAACTTAACTCAACATCTAACTGTTGCTACTCACTCCAGGGGTCATATACTGGATCTCATACATCTGGCTTATATTATATTCTTGTTAGTGGCTCTGATTTTGCTTTCTCAGATCACAAACTCATAAACGTCAGTATTAGTTGTCCAATATCTATATCACCACTAAGGAAAATGCTCACCTATCTTAAAGTCAATTCTGTGAATCCATCTTCTTTCTCTGTTTCAAGAGTGTGCTTCTACCTTGACAGAATGTTTACTTTCTAACTGTCCGTCAGAAATCTGCTGTAGTTACAATAATGCTTTTTCTCAAATACTTGAGAGGCATGCTCCTGTTAAAACTAAACTGGTTCCATCTACTCGTGCCTCACCCTGGTACACTCCTGAAATTCAAACGATGAAAACTGAGGGTCGCCGCCTAGAAAGACTATACAGGAAAACTGGACTCATTGTGCACTCTCTGACTTTTAAAGAACATTTGCTCAACTACCGTACTGCCCTCAACAATGCAAGATCCTATTATTTCTCCTCTACCATTAGGACTTCCATGCAGGCCCAAATCACTATTTGCTATGGTTAAAAAACTCACTAGTCTACCACAACATGTTATTTGTAGCTCTGTGTTGCTTGCGAATAGCTTTTCCCAATTCTTTTCAGACAAATTGAAGTCAATCACTAAATCCATCACCAAAGACACCCCTCATACAAGTGACCCAATGTTCATTTGATGTTATCTGATTCAGCTCACTCAACAAACTCTCTCTCTGCTTTTACTCTGACTACTCCTGTTGCCATAAGTGATCTAATTGTGAAGTCTAATTCCACATCCTGCCAGCTTGATCCTACACCTACTGTTTTGCTTAAGATGTGTGTCCTCGAGGTTGCACCCTTCATAACACATATGCTAAACTGTAGTTTGGCTTTTGCCATTGTCCCAGCAGAATTAAAAAAGGCTGCGGTGACCCCCATTCTTAAAAAAACAGGCCTTGGCTATCTAAAGATGGACAAAACAGGCCAATATCTAATTTAACATTCTTAAGCTAAATCCTTGAAAAGGTTGTGGCTTCGCAATTGAAATCATATTTAGATGTTAATGGTCTTTTTGAACCTTTTCAGTCAGGATTTCACCCATCTCATAGCACTGAAACTGCTCTTATTCGGGTGGTTGACAACAGTCTTTTGTCCGTGGATTAAGAGTTAATAAACATCTTGATGCTTCTCGATCTAAGCACTGCATTTGACAGTCTGCCATGAAATGCTGATCTCTTGGCTTTCTGATATCAGCATCAGTGGTTCGACTCTTTCCTGGCTCATTTCTTACATAAGCGACAGAAAGTACTATATCACCATAAAAGGGTATAGATATGCCACTGCTTCGCTTACACAGGGTGTTCCTCAAGGTTCAGTTCTTGGCCCACTATTGTTCATCATCTACTCTATATATATCCACTTGGTGACATCGTACGCAGGTATGGACTTCAATTTTAATTCTATGCTGATGACATTCAAATGCATCTTACCACCAGCTCCGATTGGCCATTCCTGCCTGATTCACTCACTGCATGTATCAGGGACATCAAGCATTGGATGTCCCTGAATTTCCTCAAATTAAATAATAAAACACTGAGATATTGGTGATTGGCTCTGCTGCCTCAGTCAAAAGGATGGACCTGATATTCATGAAAGGATATTGAAGAAGTTCATGTTAAGCCTTCGCCATCTATTCGTAACCTTGGTGTCTTAATCAACTCAACTCTATCTTTTGGCTCTCATAATTTTTCTCTTGTTAATGCTCCTAAATTATGGAATTCATTACACCTTACACTTTGTAATATCTCATCTGTGGCTACATTCAAGACTCAGCTAAAAACATATCTATTTAACATGTATTTTGGATAATGTGACTATATGTGTCCTTATGTGATTGTAATATGTGTGCGGGTGTGTAAATGTATTGTATTGTATTGTAATGTACAATGTAAAGCGACCTTGAGCTACGGAAAGGTGATATATAAATAAAACTTCTTCTGTAACAAAACAAACAGGTTTCACATATTTGTAGGCATCCTGCATGCAAGATTATAGCAATAGAAGGAGCTTATTCACTGTATATTCACAACAGATAGTAGATTAGTGTCAGCCTTTTGACATTTTAAACAATCGCTAACCACCCATCAGATACGCATTAGAGAAAGTGACTCCATTTTCCTGCATTAGACTTGTCACCTTAATTACACTTTTTTTGAAACGCCTTACTACAGCAAATATAGCCTTGAAATGAGTCTGTATCTGATTGCATTGCAAAACAACACAGCAAAGCAGGTGGACAAGTGATTCACACTGTTCTTCTTGTTTGCACATCGGTGTTCTGACTAATAGCAACTGTTCCTTAAGATGTTGTGTGTCAGTGTTATGTATTCAACTAGGGCTGCAGCTAATTATTATTTCTTAGCTAATTAATCTGTTGGTTATTCTTTGATGAATCAATCCAATAAAAACAGTATTTTACATTCTTTTTTTGTGTGAAAAATAAATATTACACACCATGCTGCGAGGTCGCTCTCAGTCGACTGATTGGGGTCATGCTTAGGGAGCCTGTCATCTTCGAGTATTGATAAAACGAGCCAATGCACATTGGCGTGCGAGATTTGCATCTCATACTCTTCCCCACGGCGCGGGTATAAATACAGAAGTGGATGCACGCACCATTTGTCTTTCGATTCGGAGCCAATCAGTGTTGAAGTCTCTGAAGAGTGTTGAAGTTTTCAACGAGCGAGTGTGTCGGTGTTCTTCTGGAAGACTCTCCCAGTGCTGGTGGTTCTACAGCATGAGTGCAGCGGTGATCGCGATGGGTCCATGCATTCATCTTAAAGTGACAGCAGCCCATTAAACCCACATTAAACCCGAGACCTTTGGTGGCAATGGTTCTACAATCTACATAGACTTACAATGCTTTTGAGAAACGCTGCCCAGAACAGAAAAAGGTGCGGGAATAATCAGAAACTAATGACCAAGGAACACAGGCAAAAGGGAGGCAAGGAAACGAAGCCAAAACATGATGAAATTCATGTATGTATTTATAATTCTGTTAAAAAGGTTACAAATATGTACTTTATATGTTACATGTAGAATTTCAGTTAAATATGGTCTAGATTTAACATCCAACAACAAATATTTTATATTAGTAATATTTAGTCATATTGACAATATAGTCATTGCATTCAGTCCATTTTTAGAAAGCTTTGATTTCTGTAGACTGACTTCACAAATGATAGTAATTTCATTACACTTTTTAACTCTTTAGTTGCTGCAGGATATTCAGTTGCTTAGGGAGTCGGGCACTTCGTCTCATGGTCATGCATGACATCAGCAGCAGCTTTGCACGACCTGTCACAAGCAACTCACCTGGGAAACTCATACAGCTATTTCTCAGAACGGCACCCTATCAACTGAACAGCTTACATCAAATTACAATGCATGAGTGTGGGCGACTTGTGTAAACATATCTCTGCCGAGGGAAGTGAATATGACATTTTCATGTTAAGAGCATTGCCCCGGCATTCCAGGGTCTTACAGATGTAGCCAGCTATTCCCTGAGCTCTGCAGATTAGAGGATTAAGAGATATAGCCTAGAGTTTGTGCAATATCCATAATGCCGCAGCGGTAACACAGACACTGGTGTAAAGCGCGCGGCATGCTTCTCTCTAATGCGCCAAGAGACATTCACAACTGACCTCCGTGCCTGTGGCTTTGTATTTTTGGACTTTTGCTGTCTGACCCACTTATTTGTCTGTGGTATCCCTGTTTTGTTATTTGAAAATACTACAGCTGAAAGCCACAGTCAAAACATAAAAACTATATAAGGAAGATCGGGACTAGTTTGACACTCTCTTCCTCCAGCTTCAATTTCTGTTTCTGTATAGGCACATACCTTGAAGACTAATAAGCATGGACAATTGCATAGAAATACAGTTCATCGAACACAAGTTGACCCTTTAACGGGCCATGTTGTCATAATGGAATCTGCTATTTAAATTTTCTTTTTTAATTTTAAAAAGTAAAATAATAATGCAACAAAATAATTCAAGAAACATTTGAGGAACTGAATTCAACTGAAACATCTAAAATGCATGTGAAAACTTTTGAACTAGTCAATCCTGTTAGACAAGCATTGTCTGTCAGGCACGCAAACATTTGTGACAAATAGCCCCGGTCTTCTCTATACATTTATTTCAGAGTTTGGTTCGATTCTGTTGTGTTGGCTTGCAAATCATGAAATCCATTCGGCTTAATTTGTTAAGCACTCATTAGAGCTGGGAACAGGTTTTTGAATTAAGACTGGCTTACTTCTAGCCTTGAAAGCCAGACTTTATCTTTTGATTTCACGCTTTTATTCAATCCTTTGTACTAAATGAACCTTTGAACTAAATGAAGTAGCCAGTGAGCTTAAATTTTTGATCGGATGCACTGATTGCTTTTCTCATTTGCATTGTTTCTAAGGAGCGAGACTAAGAACTCTTCAGACAAAGGACAAAATCAAATGCGGCATGATACTCAAACAATAGAGAATTTGATGATGCATCACCCGCTTCCAGATTGTAGTTTGTTTTGAAGGCGTTTGCCATGGAAACAAGGTTATGATTTCATGATGTTTTCTTAAGAGTTATTAACATTAAGTCAACACAGTCCAAACTTCAGTAATAACATAAGAGTCATTCGTTTGATAAACCATTTGTTTAACTCTTCAAATCGAAATATCTCTTTTTGCCAAGTGATTACAAACAGCATGCAAGTTAATCTAAAATGGGGGAATATTAGTAATGTCCCAGAACCCTAAGCTGGATCCCTGTTCTTCATGTAATGGAATTTAAAGATCATTTTAGCTCATCTTAAATGCTCTGTCACCTGTGAGATAATGGCAGACTAGTTTTATCATTTGTACAATTAGTCCTACCATCTCAGGAGGCTTCATAATGATCCTTTTAAATCAACTTATCCCAAGAAACTGACAAGGAGCCCGGCCTGGGAGGTAATGGAATATTGTCTAAGTTAATAAAAGCATGCAATCAATTATTCGTGCTGGCTGTAAGTTGAAAGTAACTACTGAAAAGAACAGCGATTTCCTCTTTTTCTTTCTCTTGGTCATAAAGTAATAATTGAAACCCCATTTAAAGAAGTAGGGTTGCTAAAAATTCTTTGACTTTTGTAATATTTCACCAGTGAAAAAGAGAATTAGGAGACCGCTCATAGTGGATTCATTGCATTATGGCTCTGTGGCTCAATTTTCCTTTTGGTACATGTCCAGTTGATCGACTTTTTCTCTAATTTTCTACTTCTGTCTTTTTCGTCACCTTTCTCACCCTTCTTTCCAAAGCTCTGTATTGTATTTAAACTGAATAGCTATATTTCTTTAAAATAGTTTGATACGCCTGTGAAAAACAGGAGCTATAGCGCCAAGCAGAAATACATCAAATATCAACACTCATTTCTGATATTTAGACTGTATTGATCAGACAGCAAATATAGGCATGTATGCGTTGGCACCATTTTTACACTTTTAACATTATGCTCTGTGTTTAAATTGATGTTATTTGGCAAAATATTTTATAAAGAGGTTATTAAATAAAGGTTAATAAAGTTATATGCAGCAGTATAGAGGCAGTAATTGCAAAATGCTTAATTGTGGGCAATTGTTGTTATAAAAATATGACTGATTGAATTTGTCGACTTAATTACAGTGCATTAGTGTTGAATTAAGAAAAGTGTCATATGATAGACAATCCTTGTTATTAGGATGATGAGAGCAGATTTGTGGTGCTAGGTTTTTTGGCTATTAGCAGCTTTATGATTATTAGATTTGTCAGGAGAGTGACATGCATTGTGAGCTGTTGGCCAGGTGTTGGATCTTTCTAGAACAAAGTAATAAAGAATGGCAAAATACTGTTGACAACAAAATAAACTATGGAATCACTTTGCTTAATACCCTTGTCATTTGTGTGATTCAATATGGCTCATTTGTAAGTTTTGAGTGACTACTGAATGAAAGGTGTTTTTGTGAGGGTTGCATTGGCTATAGGAAAGTCTTATGGCAGGCTGGCAGGTTGTCAGTCATATTCTGATGGTTTAACATTGTGATGGATCATAGTCCGTCACAGAAAAAGAAAAGCACCATGAGTAAATTCTCGATTCATAATGCATTCATCTTACTGAACACCTTAATATTCAAGACTTATCAGTACTTTTCATTAAAGTCAAACTGTTTCATTTCAGTCTCAGCACATTACAATCTCGCTGGAAATATACATACTATCTGACAGCTTGACTTTGTGGCACTAATGGATTTGTTTTGCAACTGGCTTGATAATGAACTCTTAAAGTTTTTGACAGCTCATGATTTACATTAATTTTTGTAGCTCCAGTTGCAGTTTGCAGTTGATGTCATTCTAACAAACTTGTTCTCTGGTGCACACCAATTGGAACAAACTCTGACGTCAAATGTATTCATGTCCATCAAAAGCTGAAAAGGAGAAAAAGAGCATGTTCTTGTTCTCTTGTGGATAATCCAACTGTAAAAAAAATTGAGTTTAAGAAATTGTTACAGAACTAAACCGAGGTGACAGCCAACATGCAGAGAAAGCATTTCGGTACATTCCTTCATGAACACCCTAAAATTATAATTGCCTGGAAAAACAGCTACATGGCAGCTTGAGAGACATAGGTGTTGTGGCCCATCATTTCCTATTCTGCATTCAGGCAGTCCTATTAGAGCATTATATAGCACATATCTGCATCACCTGCAGACCTGATCCCTGAACAGAATGGAGCCTCTATTTTGTATAATGCCCTCTTATTTAATCCCTCACCCAGACAGTTGAGCTCCATGGATGTTGGCAGAGGTCTTGTTCTGCTGCTTTGCTCTAGTTCTCCCCCAAACAAGGTTAGGCCCATGTTTAATGATCTTGTGAATGAAGGTTCTCCCTCCAATGTTTTGTCTACATTACAACTTTTTTAAGCTTTGATTCAATTTCATTATTCATTATGTAGCTGTTGTGTAAAAATCTATTAAAGAATAACAGACACAACAGCAATCGTTCTTACCTCCACCATGATTAAAGTTTATGGACCACCTAGCGGTGGGCGATATTATAAAAATCTTATATCACGATATTCAATTCAATTCAATTCAATTCAAGTTTATTTGTATAGCGCTTTTCACAATACACATTGTCTCAAAGCAGCTTTACAGAAAGTGCATTTCAGAAATGTACAAAGAAAAATACAGTTAGTTAATCATGTATAAATTTAGGCATAACATATCGCCGGTGTTTAGTCGTCTCTTCACAGGCGTCGAGTCGTCTCTCCACAGGCGTTTAGTCGTCTCATCACAGGTGTTGGGGCATCTGAAGTCTTCGTGAGAGGCTGGATACAAACTGGAGCTGACGAACGCTATTTACCTCGGGACTAGCGTCCCGAGATAACAGCAGAAAGAAAGATGGGAAATAATTAGCATAGCTGATGTTCATAATATTAATGCATTCGAACTGATTCAGAAGTAGTATAAAAGGTAAGCATTAAGTGAATGCTTGGTTAAAGAGATGCGTCTTTAATCTAGTTTTAAACTGGGACAGCGAGTCTGAGTCTCGAACAATATCAGGAAGGCTATTCCAGAGTTTAGGAGATAAATGTGAGAACGCCCTCCCTCCTTTAGTAGACTTAGATATCCTAGGAACGACCAGAAGCCTCGAATTTTGTGATCTTAAAGAGCGCGATGGATTGTAGGGCGATAGAAGGTCTGTTAAATACACAGGAGCTAAACCATTTAGAGCTTTATAAGTCAATAGTAATACTTTGTAATTGATACGGAACTTAATAGGTAACCAGTGTAGAGATGATAAAATTGGTGTTATATGATCATATTTTCTTGATCTAGTAAGAACTCTAGCGGCTGCATTTTGCACTAACTGAAGCTTGTTTATTGAGGATGCAGGACAACCAGCTAATAAAGCATTACAGTAATCTAGTCTCGAGGTCATGAATGCATGAACTAACTTTTCTGCATCTGAAACAGATAACATGTTACGTAGCTTAGCAATGTTTCTAAGGTGGAAAAAGGCTGTTCTTGTAACATATGATATATGATTTTCGAAAGTCAAGTTGCGGTCTAGTATAACACCCAGGTCTTTTACTGTAGTGGATAAAGTAACAGGACATCCTTCTAAATTAAAGTTGTATTGTAAGGGATTTTGTGGGTAGTTTTTTGGACCAATAAGTAATACCTCCGTTTTATCTGAATTTAATAGCAGGAAATTACACGTCATCCAGCATTTTATATCTTTTAGACACTCTGTCAAGTTAGATAAGTTAGTGTTTTCATCTGGTCGTGATGAGATATATAACTTAGTGTCATCAGCATAACAGTGAAAATTAATTCCATGTTTTCTTATAATATTACCAAGTGGCAGCATATATATTGAGAATAGCAGAGGGCCTAGGACAGATCCTTGCGGCACTCCATAGTCTACTGATGTTATCTTTGATTTTTCCCCATTTAAACAGACGAAATGGTAACGGTCTGATAAGTACGATCTAAACCAGCTTAATGCCTGTCCCTGAACACCAGTGTAGTTTTGTAGTCGATCTAAGAGTATTTTATGATCTATAGTGTCGAACGCAGCACTAAGATCAAGTAGAACTAGTATTGAGATACAGCCTTGGTCAGAGGCTAAGAGTAAATCATTTGTAATTTTAACTAGCGCAGTTTCTGTGCTATGATGCGGTCTGAATCCCGACTGAAATTTTTCGTAGATATCATTTTCTTGCAAGAAAGAGTACAATTGAGCGGACACAGTTTTTTCTAGTATTTTAGACATAAATGGAAGATTTGAGATGGGTCTGTAATTTGCTAGGTTATTTGGATCTAATTGCGGTTTCTTAATGAGAGGTTTTATTACTGCCAGCTTGAATATTTTTGGAACGTGACCTAAAAATAAAGACGAGTTAATAATATTGAGAAGAGGCTCTTCCACTACAGGTAACACTTCTTTAAGTAGTTTAGTGGGTATTGGATCTAATAAACATGTTGTTGGTTTAGATGCAATGATAAGTTTATTTAGTTCTTCCTGTCCTATAGTTGTAAAGCGGTGTAGTTGTTCTAGAGGGGCCATAATTGAGGCCGAGTCATAAGACACCATAGAGGATTGTACATTTACAATTGTGTTTCGGATGCTTTCTATTTTCTCATTGAAGTAATTCATAAAATCATTACTACTATATTGTAACTGAATATTTTGCTCTGGAGATGTCTGATTATTTGTTAGTCTAGCCACGGTGTTAAATAAAAACCTTGGATTATTTTGGTTATTTTCAATTAGTTTGCGGATATGCTCAGCCCTGGCTGATTTTAGAGCCCTTTTATAACGTGACATACTGTCTTTCCACGCGATTCTGAAGACCTCTAAATTAGTTCGTTTCCATTTACGCTCTAAGTTACGAGTTTCTCTCTTGATAGCATGCGTAGCACTGTTGTACCATGGTGTTTTAGTTTTCTCTCTAACCTTTTTTAATCTAATTGGTGCAACAATATCTAGTGTACTAGAGAAAATGTTGCTCATACTGCTAGTCATTTCCTCTAGTTCATCTGTTTGTTTGGGTTTACTGAGCAGCTGAGATAGATCAGGTAAGCTATTTAAGAATCTATCTATAGTGGTTGGAAGGATTGTTCTGCCTGGTCTATAACGTGGTGCAACATGACAAATTTCAGCAGTGCGTATTATGCAAGTTACCATGTAATGATCAGTGAGATCGTCACTTTGCGGTATAATATCTATATCGGTTGGATCGGTTCCATATGAAATAATTAAATCTAGTGTATGATTTAGACGATGAGTGGGACCACTGACGTTTTGCTTCACCCCAAAAGAGTTTAATAGATCTGTAAACGCAGCCCCTAACGCATCATTTGTATTATCTACGTGTATGTTAAAGTCGCCAATAATTATTGCTTTATCGACATTGACCAATAGGTCTGAGAGAAAGTCTGCAAAATCTTTTAGGAAATCAGTATATGGCCCTGGAGGTCTATATACGGTAGCCAAGGCTAGAGATAATAAGGATTTCTTTCTTACATCTAAGAGCGTAACATTTAGCACAAGTACTTCAAACGAATTAAACCTATGACAAGTTTTCTGAGTAACATTAAGAATATCTCTATAGATTGTTGCAACACCGCCGCCACGACCGATCAGACGGGGCTCATGCTTATAACAGTATCCTGGTGGAGTAGACTCATTTAGACCGAAATAATCATTTGGTTTAAGCCAGGTTTCAGTAAGGCACAGAACATCGAAATTATTATCTGTGACCATTTCATTTACAATAACCGCCTTAGGTGTGAGCGATCTAATGTTTAGAAGACCTAGCTTTAGAAATTGTTTTTGTTCACTGATATTTAGATTTTCTGGTTTAATTACAATAATATTCTTGCTAGATCTTTCTGTAGATTTGTTGTTTGGCTTCACTAAGCGAGGAATAGACACAGTTTCTATATAATGTTCTACATTGATATGAGTAATTTTATTTCACGATAACAGTATATATATAGATATATATATATCACTATATAGTCATTTTTGCTTTAAATAAGGTTTTTATAATATACATTTGTGTATATATATAATATACATATACTATTTTGATTTCATATATCTTGTCACCAATATCAATATCACAAAAACGAATGCATGCCTAACTAAATAAAAAACAACAACTCAAGCTTTTCTGAAGACACACTCAAAAAAATGATATGTTGGCTTTACTTAACTTTTTTTTGTAAACAGGTTCCACCGGTTCCACATAACTATGTTTCGTTAAACAAACATAATATGTTCATGTAACTTCAACATCATGGAATTTGGTCATTTTAACAACCCAATTAAACTCTGAGCTTATGAGTTAATTAAGTCAATAACTGAGTGATGATTGAGCATTATTGAAGACACCTGATGTTAACAAGCAGAATCTCTGAAGAGAGAAAACCGGAATTTAAAGTCACCATTATGGAGATAAGTATTTGTTTTAGTTTGGCTCTTGACCATTAACTTTAGATTTTGTTGGTTGCTGTACATGAGTTACAACAGCCGGATGAACAATAAAGAAAGGTCACCTGATGGTGTTGGTTGTGTTTTAACATAATCATTATTTCACAATCATTTGACCTCAATCACTGAACTTATATTAAACATTGTTTTCTGAGTTAAGTTTACCTAACGGATAATAGAAGCACTGTCATTGCAGATCATACTATTTTTCGACTTTTCAATGAAATTCAAATGATCAAATCAAGAAATAAAAAATAAACTTCTTAAAAAATATTTTGAGTAGGCAAACACAGACATCAAGAATCAGCATATGAATCTCTGCAATGGTGACAAACAGATCATAAGCTCATTATTTATTCATGCAGCAATGCATGATGGGAGCCATGAATGAGATTTGATTGGTGGCACCCAGAATGCACTGCAACATGCTTTATAATTGTCACCATTGTTGAGATTCACAGGCTGATTCTTGATGTCTGTGTGTGCCTACTCAAAAATATTTTTTAGGAAGTTTCTTTTTTATTTATTGATTTGATCATTTGAATTTCATTGAAAAGTCTAAAAATAGTATGCTCTACAATGACAGTGCTGCTATTATCCGTAACGTAAACTTAACTCAGAAATTCAGTTTAATATAAGTTCAGTGACTCAGGTCAAATGATTGTGAAATAATGATTATGTTAAAACACAACCAAGACCATCAGATGACCTTTGTTTATTGTTCATCCGGCTGTTATAACTCATGTACAGCAACCAAACAAAATCTAAAGTTAATAAGTTAATGGTCAAGAGCCCAACTAAAACAAATACGTATCTCCATAATGGTGACTTAAACATTCTGGTTTTTTTCTTCAGAGATTCTGCTAATTACAAGCAATAGAACTAAAAAACTAGAACAGAGACAACTAAAATAGACCTACCTGAAAAAACTTCAAGCCCTAAATAAGAAATGCTACATAAATTGTATAAAGTAATCAAACTTCTTTTTTCAAAAAAACACTGCATGTTCTTCACTGTGTAAATTAAATGTACATTTGTTCTTATTAAAGTTATAAAAAGTGATTTAGTCAAGAGCAATTAGTGATTTTTCTCTCTTTTGTTGTTTGATCAACATGAATGATTGACAGCAGTAGTATTAGGCTGCTGTCGATGAATGCCAAAATCTCTACCAGTGGACAAATTTCTACTGGTTTATCGTTTAATAACCCACTAGCAGTTTGGTTTACTTTCAGTTTGGTTACTTCAGTTTGGTAACTCACACATGTGTGTGTCGACATTACTGTCAGATCCAATATAGTCGGCACCGCGTCAATCTCTCTGAAAAGCATGCTCTAGAAAATCACAGTAAAATGAAGCGGACAAACGAACAGTGTCTTGTTGATGTGATATGGAACGTCTCGGTTACGTATAGTTACCCTCATTCCCTGAAGGAGGGAACGGAGACGTAGTCGACGTGTCGACTGTTTGGGATCATGCAAGGGAGCCAGTCTATTTAGAGTACTATTGAAACGAGCCAATGGAATTGGCGTGCGTGATAACATTAACGGAAGTGGATGCACGCACTAGTTACTTTTTCGCTGAGGTGCCGAGCGTAACTCAGAGTTAGTGGTGGTCCAGCAATAGCGGCAATGGGACTACATCTCCGTTCCCTCCTTCAGGGAACAAGGGTTACATACTAAGCGAGACGTTCCCTTTCAGTCGCTCATGTTCAATATAGTCGACGTGGCGACTGATTGGGATCCCAATTAAAACGCCTCTAGTGCTGCCACCTTCCAGAGCCTAGATAAAAAGCCTTCTGATCTCCCCGCATTATTTAAGGCGGAGATGGGACAGGGCTTAGGCCAGGGAAGTCACTGCTCTTCCACAAGACCACTGGGACTCTTTCATTGGAAAGGAATATGCTGCGGAAGCCACATCCTGCCCGTAGGGAGGTAACATGTGGAGGATACACATATAGACTGGGCGGATTACCGGGCAGTACAACTTATGGAATTTCACTAGGGTGGCTCCAGCCTAAGACGGGGAGACTCAAACCGGACAGTGGCGTCAGAGAGGGAAGACACAGGCTCGTCGCAGGGAGCCATACCGTGGAATAATACACATATGGAATTGCCGTAGGGATCACAACATATGGACCCAATCTAACACAGGTTTCACCAGTGCATACGAGAGATAGGCCTGGCTTTGGACATACCGCCACGTCCGTTGCTGAAGGGTATGAAGGAACTCGACAGGGTTTGGCTAATAAAGGGCAAACGCTATCCAGTCCATAAGGGTAATGGCGAGCAGACACTTAAAACCGGGCTTACAGTGAAACTGGCTTCATGTGAAGGGAGCCCACGGGAAGCAGCGGTTTGACACATAGGCTAGATTTCTAGCGAACGAATAGGTGTCGCCCAGCCCCCAACTCTATTTAACATCTGTTCAGCGAGGCACTCTTTGTCAACGCCTAGGAGGGAGCAATACTCTCACTTAGGATGAGCTCACCACCCAGGTGGGCACGTGCATCTTCGGAATACTTTCTCACCAAGATGAAAGCAACTACATGTAGTGGGCCAACCCTGCTTGGAAACAGCCTTCCCTTCTGCTGGTCTATGTAACTGACAAGAGCTGGTCTGAGGTCCTGGCTTTGCATTCTGAGCAAGTTATTAAACCGCAATGGAGCGGACGGACAGAAAAAAGCCAGGGCTGGGTCTGCCTCCCCGGGGCAGCGCTGGCAGGCTCACCACCTGGTCCCGTAGGAGACGTAGGAAACTTGGGCACATATCCAGGCTTTCGGGATCTCCTCACGGAGAAAAGACTCATTTCAATGAATAGGTTCCACTTCTAAGGTGGAGCGTGCCTCACTTTGAGAGGGTCTCTCACAGAATTGATGGTCTCTACAGCATAAACATTCTTGAGGTAGTAACCAGAACCTTCGCATCCTGTTCTTTCTAGAACCAGACCTGAAACTCTCCATGGTCTAAACACGGGTGCCATCATTTCCCCATCCCTGAGAATGTACTCAGAGGAAGGAGTCAGGAAGGACTGTCGAGAGGAGAGGTCTGGTTGGGCCAATAAGGGGCAATTAGCAAGACCTGCTCCATCTCCTGTGTGCAAGAAGGCTCACTGGGAAACGCATTTCTGCGGGGGCCCTGGGCCAGCTGTGGCCAGAGTTTTTCTGTGTCGAGGGATGTCCACTCAGACAGGAGAAAAAACAACTGGCGGAGGGACAAGTCTGGAGGGGCAACAGATGTAACTGTGTTGCCCCGAAGTGGTCCCATACAGCTGGACCGCCTGGGGATGGAGACTCCACTCTCCCTGAGCCATAGGCTGTCGCGAGGCTTGTCAGCGGCACGATTGAGCAGGCCAGAAGTAATAAGAGAAACAAAAGGTCTAGTACGGACTGAGGGTTTGGTGGCAGGCCAGGGTGCTTTCACACGGAGCGTGCCGCTCTGCCACGGCCACCTCGGCACTCGGTCATGAAGTCGGTGATGAAGTCGGTCTTCATATGGAGGAAGCCGAGTGGCTGCGTCTACCATATGCCACAGGAGCCTCTGAAGAGTTTCAGTGGAACCCTTTCTCACTTCTATACAGCACTAACCATCCACATACTCTTTTTCAGAGATGCGGTTGACCGAATCCATCTCAAACTAGAAAAGAGATCCTCAGCCTGTGGACGAGTTTCCCAGTTGGTCAGGTCAACTAACCAACTGGCCAACTTGGTCAGGTCAACTGACCTCAGGTTAACTGTTTCCCAGTTGACCTGAGGACCCAACTGGCTATGAGCACTTGAAGGGTAGGACTTTGTACTGATACTTCACACCTTTCAAACGCACGAACACAGGATAGCCTGTGGTGCTGAAGGATAAGATCTGAAGTACATGTCTCTCAGGTCGAACGCTGCAGACCAATCTTGGGGACGGAGCATTTGGAAATGCATCTCTGTGTAACAAATTAAATGGAGGCTTTCGAAAAAGGGGCTGTCTCAACTAATACAGAACCAAGATGGTCGTGACCCACCTCTCTAGGGTACAATGAAGTACGGGCTTATAGAAGCCGGCCTTCATATCGGCTGGAGGGAGCGGCTGCATCGTGTCCTTCGCCAGTAGACTGCGATGTGCGCACACAAGACAGGAGCACTGCTCAATACTTAGGTGTGACTAAAGTCACTAATTTTAGTAGCATATTTGCTCAACATCCAAGTGTGATGAAAGTCACTAACTTTTAGGAGCATCTACGTAGGTGTGATAAATATCACTGATTTTAGGAGCATATCTGCTCAACAACTAGGTGTGATGAATATCACTGAGCTTGGGCAGAAGCTGAGCGAAAAGGAATCGCAAGCCAAGTCTGATGGTATAGTTTGGGGCCATCTGGACCGGTTGGGAAGGATTTTTGGCTTTCCACTGGACGTACCTGAGGTGGGGCAGCGAGCTGGAGGACAGGGACCTGGCTCGGAAAGCCCAAAGGCGCCCCAAAGCAGGGTCTGAATGTGGTGCACAACACTTAGCTGTCTCCACGAGACGGCCAGGGATGCGTGAGAAGGCAGATGGCTGCGTCCTCGAACCGCAACCAGCTGCCATGCTGGCGAACAAGAGAGGGCTGAGAGGTGCAAGGCTTTACAGTGTCGCACACCGCCAGACTTTCCCTCTTAGGACCCAGGAACAGACTCGTCCTTTGAAATGTGGGTACCTCTTGCTCCGCTTTTTTGGTAGGCAGCGGTGGAACAGACACACACACAAACGAAGACTTCACCTGGCACTCACCCGGGGGGAGGGAGTGGATCGGTGACCAACTCCAAGAGCATCCTCCTCCATCCCTGAGCGGCCCGCTTAGGAATGCTTTTGTGTCGCTTGCCACCTGGCTTTGCAGCACCTTGAGCGGGCTGGGCGTCCCTACTGTGCCCGGCTCGATGCTGAGGCCTGGCTGGAGGCTGCTGCGGAGGCCCAGCGGGAGCGATGGCAGGGGAACGCCCTTGACGATGAGCAGGGTGAGGAATTGCCACCGGCGGCAGGGTGGAGGCAGCAGCGGGCGGCCGGGGCAGGATGTGCCGGATGGCTTCTGTCTGTGCTTGGGTGGCAGAGAACTGTTGGGAAATTCCCAAACCTGGGAAATTTTGGAGACCATGAACCGAACCTTGTCCGCATCCGCCATATCAACCAGGCTGAGCCAACTATTGCGCTCTTGAACCTGTGCCAGAGCACACAGGGGAAAGACCGTGGCAACACTAAACAGTGAACTGAAACAGTGAAGCATTCACTTTTCTGCCCTCTAATCAGCCGTCACCAAACACAAACATTTAGAAATTTGTTGCTGTTAAAACAGCAGTTGAGAGCTTGAAGCTTGCAATCACGGCTGCACTCGCGCTGTAGAAACCACCAGCACTGGGAATGCCTTCCAGAAGAACACACTCGCTCGTTATAAACAACAGCAGCACTCTTCAGAGACATCAAACAATCGGCTCCGAAGCGAAAGGCAAGTAGTGCATGCATCCACTTCCGTATTTATACCCGTGCCTCGGGGGTGGAGTGTGTGATGAAAATCACGCATGCCAATTCCATTGGCTCGTTTCAATAGTACTCGAAAAAGAATGGCTCCCTGGTGGGATCCCAATCAGTCGACACATCGATTACGTCGAACATGAGCGGCTGAAAGGGAATTATAGTTAAAAAAATTTATACACTCTTAGGATCTCAAGGAAGGCAAAACAAAGACTGTGTTTTTTCACAACTTGGCACTTCAAAACTTCTTGTAATCCTAAAAGGCATCTCTATCATATTTGTTGCTCAAGCAATCCTGTTTGCATCTCTCTTTTATTTACTACTACATGTCATGCACTGTTTTTGGACTAACGGGGAAGTTTTGAGTTCTGAAACTTACAGGATATTTTTATAGTACAATTACCTCTTATATGTCAAAAGAGCAAGGAAAATCGATTACTTAATTCATGAGTCTCATGACTCCTTTAATTAAAGCAGAATTCGGCAACATCTAGTCTTCTTCGTGTGATTTTCCCTTTTGTTGTCGCATGTTTTCCCCACGAGCTCCCCCTACAGCTGTGGGCCGTATATTTCACAACACTATCGTAAAAAAAACTCACTTGCGGCACCCTTCTCCCCGTTCTACCGCTGCTCACGTGCATTCGGAGCCGGCCAACTTTACTTGCGGAGCTTTCTACCGAGGTGGGTAATACATCATACACATTATCATAGAACATTGACATGTACATTTTGTATTCTGTTATCAACACGTAAAGCAGTTCGTGTTTCTCGCTCGTTCTCGTTCTCGTCTCGCTTCTCACGAGACTTCCTATTTTAATTTTGCCGGGACGGTAGTCTGCATGTTGCAAGGTTGGTTTTCCGCCTGGGAACACTGGGGGGAGCTAGGAAAGTCACCAATATAACCAGAACAGGTTGTTTAACCATCCAAATGATTTTTAGACAGCTTTATTAAGATAAAAAAGTTACCAAGTTCTGCTTTAAGTGTGTTTTGAGACCTCTAGACTGTTTGTTTTGTTCTGAAACAGGGGCTTTACAATTTTGTCTTGTATTTTTTTTTTCTTGGTTCTGTTCGCTTTCACAAGGCAACAGTTCAAAGTGTAGGTCATGCTTTCTGGTGTAATATTCCTTTTTTTCTATCTCTCCATTATTCATTTCTTATTATCTCCTTCCTTCCTTCACAAATCAAGATTTAGGCTACACTAAATGCTTTTGCTCTGCAACAGCCTGCCTTAACAGTGCCCGTGTCAAAAGAAAGCCATTGTTCAGGCTTTCCAGAGCTGCCTCCCAGAGTCCCTAAATGTTTTCCCTGTCCTTTTAACCCTGCTGTCTGCAGCTTGTTGGATGTCACTAACATGTTGTGGTAGTTTAGCCATCAGTGGCCTAAGAGAACTGCTATTTGCCTAGCTCTAATGGCCTTGTGCATTTAGTGGACCTCATCTCCAGAGTCATTTCCTTGCTTCATAGGCAGTGGGCAAGGGTTGCTCACATATGCAGGAGTGTATTTAAAAGTTTTGCTTGTTCATGTATTTATTCTGCACGCTTGTGGACAGATCTGTTCAGGCGAAGTTCCGGCATGTTTCAGTGGCTTTATGGATTCCTACGCGGGTGTTCTGTCAACCGGAAAACTATCCGATGTTAAATGGTTGGGTTTGCAAAAATAGACTTGAGCACACACACAAGTATACAAGTGCATACAAGATATTTAAGAGCAGAAAGCGAGTGTTCAATTTAGCAGTAAATAAAAAATAAGAGCAAGTTTGTTTGTGTGCGTGTGTATATACAGTATGTTTGTATTAGCCTTGACTCTTTTTCCTGTTTCAGAGCCTGAGAGCAACCAAGCATGGTGCATTTCATCAGCCTCTAATGGTGCACCATTGCTTTTTTTCACATTATCGAATTAATTTACTTATAATAAATCACCACATAAATAAAGAACAAGAAAACTTTCACACTTCACTTGATGTATCACATTTCAGCGAAGGGTTTTAATGAGTTCCACCATTTCAGGGGGTAAAAAAAAAAAAAAAACTTGTTTGAATAGACTTTTTTTAATTGAAAACCCATTTCCACAACATAAAACTGCAGGTTGGAGGACCAGCTGGTGGTGGGGCTGGGTCTGGCTCGCTTGGCAGATCGCTGCCACTGAAATGGAGAATTATTGTAAAACAGAAGGGATGAAGAAGCACATGCCAGAGGGTGATCAGATCATGGCTCCCTTTTTTTTGCCCGACTGCTTCAGAAGTCTCATTCAGCTCTGAAACTCTCAGAGCTAAAGCTCCATATGGCGAGCAGGACCTTTAGTGATCTGTCAGGCCACTTACCATCCACAGAGCAACTTTCATATGTCCATTCTGCGGCCTTCGTGAGACTCTGGATCGCTGTACTGAGACAAAGAGCTGTTTGTTTTAATAGTGGCTTAGACGCTGATGTCTAATGAGCCCTTGGGGCTTAACAATTACACCAGCACTAGAATTAAGTTTAAATGAAGTTTTTAGATTACCTCAGTCATTTAATAGTGCAGTGTGAGTTGAGACTGTGTCGGCAAACCTGAAGTTTCACTCGTGATGCAATTATGATATTGATGTGGGTCAATGACATATAAGAGTGATAACGAAAATTAAAAAATCTAGTTCAAAACACGTTTAAGTTCTTAGAAATGTACTTTGTATTCATGTTGGTTTCATGTTATTTGCTAAACTTTAATACCATTTTTAAGAAAATTACATTGAATACTTGGTCTGACCATCAAGTAAAACGTAATAACACATTTTCCTCACACCTTGAATCATCAGTGTGCAAGAAAAACTACAACTCAAGCACACAATCTTTTTTTTGCGAAATAATAGGATCAGTAAGATTAAAAAGATAATTTTCTTTTGTAAAGAAATGTATGCTTTTATTTAGCAAGGATATGTTAATTTGATCAAAAGTGACTTTAAAGACATTTATAATGTTACAAAATATTTCTATTTGAAATAAATGCTGTACTTTGAACTTTCTATTTAAAAAAGGAATCTTGAAAAATAGATCACGGCTTCCACAAAAATTTTAAGACTAATTGATTGAGAGTGTATGGGCCACTATATTCCAGTGATCACTCATCATCACTAGGTCATGGAAAACACACCAATACAGAGTTTTTAATATCTCCTTTGGTGTAACTAGAATAGCATATAACATGTCCCGTATTTTTAAATGCCCTGCAAATGTTTATGAGTGTGAAATATCTTTCATTTAACAGCATGAGGTTAATGCTCCGCAGTTTAATAGGTTCATAACACAGATGTCTTTTTCTTAAATTAATCTACAGTAGATCTTTGTGTGCACTGTGGCGTGCTGTGTGCGTTTGTGCTATGATGTGTTCAATCTGGAAATTGCTATATATATATTTCCATATATAGAGTAGACAACGATGAGGTCAGCTATACCTTAAAAGACTCCAGTTCCAGGCCTTCTGAATTCCCTTGTATGGGCCTCAAAAAATTGTATTTTGATAAGAGGGCTTTTATGGCCTTTTTTCTTCAGACACATTGGGGAAAATAGACTTTGACTTTGCTCAGCATGCACAGCAAATGTGAAAATGTGTGAATTGAGTGAGACAGTTGTAGACACTATTGCGCTTTGTGAGTTCAAACCACATTGTTCGTCTTTTTTGTCATTCAGTCGTTCGATCTACAGGCAGTTTTAATATGGCATTTACCATGAATGTAGCTAAGATAGATATGAACCCGTAGCCGGTAACTTTTACTTAATGTGAGAGCCAGGCTGGGTAATGGAGAGAGTAAGTCATTTTTTAGCACGGTCAAGTACTGCATTTAAATAGCCATTTTCTCTTCTGTAATTTCCAAGGCATTAAAATGGCTGACTGCTTCATTACTTGAGTAGAATCTGATCACTTCAGTAGGTTGTATCTTACTGCTCTCTCCAGGGCAATCTTCCAAATAATGGTGCAGAGGCCTATCTTTCTTTTATTCCTATCTATTTTTCACTCTCTCTCTCACTTTAGTAGTCTCATTCCTTTACCTCACTAGACAAATGTAATCATGACATTTAAATGAATGAAGTTGGCCAGTGTAAGTATTACAGTAATTGGTTGTAAGTGAATAAATCTGAGATGGATACCAGCACTACGCCGGAGGAAGATATACTGTGGATGGATGGATATGATTTACCAAGTTCTGTCATGAAACTAGATGGCGCAGGCTGATGGGTCCTTAACGCAACCTGCTGACAATCGCATTAACTACATGGCACAAGCTGATTGGTTCATGTTTCATTTGTAGCCAGTGAGCTTGTTGCTCGAAAATTTGAATAGTCGGTCAGTGTTTGCTGTTGCAGTTTGTAGTGCACTTTCAGAGTTCCTCTGAAACCCTCCACCTTCCCCAGCTCCACCTGTATAGATCTGCTATGGGTAATTTCATATATGCAATTTGTGCATGAGCAGTGAAGTCTGTAATGTTTTTTCAGTGTAGCTTTGTGTGAGGAACGGACTGAAATTGAAGCCGTTATTCACTGATGTTTTGTTGCCCTCCATTTAGTCTGGGCCAATCTGTGTAGTAAGCTGGAGGTCTGATTGATTTCTGTCACACCAAGTGGCATCTCCTTCCTTCCCAAAACTATATTTACACCATCCATTCTTTCCTTCAGTCATCTCTTTTTTGTTTGGCCTGTGGGGGTGACGTTCCAATTACTGCCACGAGCTTGTTCCTTCCAGCTCTCTCAAACACAGCTGCTCTCACGCTGGCCATTAGCATGCTGAGAGGGTCTCAGGCCTGATAAAAATGCTGATTTATAGACCGGGATGAACATTAATCCCTGATTGCTCTGTAAATTGAGTCTTATGAAATTAATTATGTCCCAGCTCTGCAATGGCGATAAAAGAGTCCCCTGACACTTCAGACGCAAATGTGTAATGTGCTCCTGACTACCTTAACATGTTCTCTTCATATTTACACATGTAAAAAAAAAAAAAAGGAAGATGAAAAGAAAATGGATGTGTATGCACTGAAGATTACCAGCTTGCAGAACACAGTCCAGATCTGGACCCGAGTTTGCTTCTACATGGACCACAAATAATTTCTCAAAAATCCAAAAAGATTTCTGCATTTTTTTCCCCTTATATGAAGAAGCAGAGAATCGGAAGCTATGTATATGTAACATGTAGAATAAAACGCATGGAATCCAAGTTAAATAAAGAGAATCTTTTGATAAACAATGTGAAATTAACACACACTTTATAAACGAGCATGTAATGGCATAATGCTTTTTTGAATACAATTAAACATTTTTTTTTTGTTGTTGTTAAAAAAGATGCATTGAATTGATCAAAAGTGACAGTAATTTTTAATGTTACAAAAGATTTCTGTCAAATAAGCTGTTTCTCACAGTTTCCACATTAATAATTAATAATAATATAATAATAAACATTGATAATAAAAAGAAAAATATATATGTGTGTGTATATTATTATATATATATATATATATATATATATATATATATATATATATATATATATATTATATTATATATATATATAACATAATTTGTTAATTAGTTAAGTATAGGTCTTTATTTCTTGAATCAAGTCTGCAAATGATCAAGATGTGCCATTTCAATTACCTCAATTTAGAATGAGAGTGTGAAATGCAATATTTTCTTCTAAGTATATCAAGAGCAGGGCTCTGTTACTATTCTGAATTACAGAAGTCAACGTGTATACATTTCATTTTCCAGAAGGACTGATGAAAAACAGATGTTGCTTAATGTCAGCCAATCAGATTAGAGCTTGTCAGACCAAGACAATACTTTTTGTTTTATGAGCAAAAAACATCACGGTCAGCGAACAGACTATCTCTCATTTATTAGATCCTGTATGCAATTAAATTAGTTTTTTCAATTTCTTTATTCTATTTGTACATCTTCTATTGACTTTAAATGGCCATATATTAAAATCCCCCATTAAAAACTATTTTATATGTCATTTTGGTGATCAAAGATGAGTTTTAAGGGATAAAATTATTGACTACAGGGGGACTTTACATTTTTTTTCTGTATGAAACAAGAAACAGCTAGATATTTTTCTTTTAAATGTATTTTATAGGATTCATGTAGTCTTTGCCAGAAGTAGGCGGTATGACTCATTGTCACTACACTGTTTTTTATAACAAAACTGTCAGTTTTATCTGCATCACTACATGTCTAAGGTGCTTTTGTAGCTTTATCTTTTTGAACTGGATCAAGAGAATAGGTTGAATGTTGTGGCAGCGAGATCCTACATTGGTTCAACACTTGTTGCTATGGTTATGGGACGTCTTGAAGGTTTCAACACTTCCTACAAATAACCCCATGGAAATGGTAGAAGTGAGATGAAAATGCTGAAATTCTGTTTCAAAACTGTTCTCAAACTCGTCACATATTTCAAACGCACATTGTAGCTCAAGGACATGCTTTCCTTTGATTTCCTTTTCGGATTACTCAGTAGATTGATGAGCTGTTTGATGAGCCAGCTGTTTGTGTGTATTTGTGCTATGATTCATTTTTGTCCTTTGGCTAAAAGCGAGGGATGCCACAGACAGTAATAAGTAGAGACAGATGAAATGTGCTAACAATACGTGTAACTAGCAGCAGTGTAAAAAACTTGATCTAGTACTTATTTGATTTACTTGTTTGATTGTACTTACAGAATTGATTTCGAGAGCCTCTTATTCATTTTTATATTCGTTCATGGTGCTGCTAATTCTGACTTTATTTTCTTTAGTCTGCTTCCTTATGTGAATGTTTAGGCAGATTGCCACCCTGTGCATGGTGGGGATTTTTTCTATTGACTCTTTCAAGTGATACATTGATTTAATGATTTACTCATAAAAACATTCAACCAATTTGTTCAACAACTCTGATTTATTCGGGAATGAATCAAGTGACCGTCTTTATAATTGAGTCATTAAATCCTTCACTCTGAAATTCATAAAAAACACTGAATCATTCAGGAATGAATGAATTCATGAGTGAGAATGAAACTGTTTTTACTGAATGAATCATTCAGAATGCTTCATTCAATTGATTTGTTCAAAACACTAATTAATTTGTGACAAAACAAGTGACTTTTCTCTATGAGTGCATGACTGAAGTTACTCAGTTGAAACATTCACTCAATTCATTTGTTCAAAACGCCAATTCATTTAGGACCCCCCCCCCCCCCCCACCAAAAAAAAACAAAAAACAAACGAAAAAGAAATACACTTATTTTGCGTTTGCTCTAAGACACAACTTTTTATTCTTATTTGGGTTCATTCTGAGCTATTTTTGTTGGAATAGCAAAAATAGACAAAGTAACTGGCAATAAATATTAACTTCTTACTCAGGCTATGTTTACACGGAAACGATCTGAAGAGAAAACGCAAAAGTGGGGTTGTGTTTTCACTTTTTATTCTGTGTTTTAGACGAGCGTTATGGTTGGGAAATCTGTGTGTATATGGTGACGCAAAAGTGTGTGAAATTCGATGTAGTATGCACTCCAGGCGGCTAGGTGGCAATGTGAAGCACTGCCACACAACAACACCAATATCTGAGAATATTTTGTACAACTGCTGAAAAGACTCTTGTACGTTTATCAGAGCTGCTAGGGCAACTTGAAGGTCCGACGCATAGACATCATATAGAGACTAGATGCCCTATTGGCCGCTGGGCACCGAGAAATACGGCCGCCATCTTGAACCGGTCGTACTCCTAGTTGCATTGCATAGCAGCAGTAGATGCCGAGCACTGTGCAGCATATTCCTGCTCAAAACGGCGGACCATCGCAAATAGGGCTCGGGAGATTACTTTTCACGAGTAAAATTTAACATTACCGTAATACTGGTTGTATTTTGTGAATAGAATTTTACCAGAGTTAAGGAGCAAGGATCTTTGATATTACTGTACTGAAATCGTGGCCAGCTAGCTAGGCTATGTTTACTGCACCGGTTGGTGTTCACCCGGCTATGAACTGAGACTTAATAAGTCATTCCATAACACTGACTTAGATTACAACTGACACAATAATGCTATTGTAGAAATAAAACAAATATTACTGCGAATTTTACACATACACAGTGGCACAGACTGTATTATCAGTGTTGGGCAGTCACTACTTAACTAGTAACGTTAATTTAGTATTTTGGTCGTAGCTTCACTATTTCGTGTGTGTGTGTGTGTGTGTGTGTGTGTGTGTGTGTTGGGACTCGGGAGGCGGGCTGCTAAATGTCAAGGGCTGGGAAGAGATGGATGCAGAAGAACGCGGTTGTGTGTGTGTAATCATACATTGTTTATTCAACTTATTAAAATATCTGACTTTACTGCCACTATCTCTTTCTGCTTCTCGATCATATTTATAGTGTGTGATTTGCAAAATACCTAATGTTATTATCATAGCCTACATCACATATCAGAATATTCTATTACTGTTAAGCCCACTATGAATATTAAAATACGCCGAACCATGTGTCCTGTATCATAGCTACCTGTTTGACCGTTCCAGAAAAAACCCCGCGTGAAAATCAGTTGGGTATTCAGTGAGATATGATTAATTAAAGGCGCTGACAGCTCATTGCGCCTGCTAAACAGATTACACTAAGTGGAGTGGGTGACCGGTCTAAGATGGCGGCCCCACGGCTCGTCCGCGCCAATAGACAGTAGCGGTCGATAGGGCGTCTATCTCAAGGGGGTAATCCATCAGGCGGAAGTTGAAGCTGCCTCCGGGGGCCGCCATTGTAGCTGGCTATCACCTGCTGTTAGCATCCCATTGACTCCCATTCATTTTGGTGTCACTTTGACAGCGAATAACTTTACATCTGAGGCGTCCAAAGACTCCATTTGTCCATTATTTATTTCTAAAGAAACACGACAATGTATAAAAGGCTCCATTTCTTTGTATCTTACGTTATGGCCCCGTAGAAGCCGTTTTTTCAAAATAGGCTAACGATTGCATCATAACGCGCGACTCTCTGTCGCGCAGAAGAGACATTTACCATAAAGACAGAAGTAGAAGCTCGCGAGCAATCGGGGGGATGTGGAGGCATAAAGTCAAGGGAGAAGCCCATAGAGAGTTATAAAGTTGCTCCTGCTACGAGCTCATGAACAGCTAATACTCACGATCTCCGGCTCTGCAAGTTTCGGAAGGGAATGATTCAGATTCCTCTTGGTACCGCTACTAGAAGACGTACAACTGTCAGTCAGGTTGCTCACATCGTCAAGCTCAGTTTGAGCATGCTTGGCTATCAGGAAGTGAGTGCCCATGTTGGGCTTCAACTCTCTCCGTTGAAATCAACGGGGTTGCTGTGTCCATTTCTTTTACTGTCTATGGTCTATCTATATGATGTCTATGGTCCGACGTATGGAAATAATCCGACATGTTGGTTGTAATTTTCCTGTACTGCATGCCTGTGAAGTAAACGCATACACGACGAGAGCCACCACCATAAGCAGATTTGCCTTTTTTAACATTTAGACAGGAACGCGACGGTGGAGTGTTTTTAAGATTTCCACTCTGGAGGGTGGTTTCACTTTTTTGGGTTTTTAAGCCTCCAAAACGCCGTCGCTGTGTAAATGAAAGGCACATCCGATAACATAACATATTTTTACGTTTTCACCCGGAATCGCTCTCGTGTAAACAGGGCCTCAGTATTCACTTCTTGTTATACTGTTGTTATACTGAACTTATTTTATAATGTTGAATAAAAGTTTATATATTTCTTTATATATAAATATATATAAAAGCAACAAATCCCTCAGCAGAATCACTTTGTTAACAGTTCTAAAGCTGTACAAATAAAATATTATTTAATTACTAATCTTCTAGTGTGACCTAAATATGTATCCCTGCTTTTCATAAAAAATATTAGTTGAATTAGAAAAGTGCAGGGAATGTTGATTTCTTCCCTCAGTGAGATATACACCGGCTCCACTCTCCGACAAAACCTCCTCTGAACCCCGTTTTATTCCTAATAGCATACAATATTTCTGACATCCTTGTGAACAATCTATAGTGTTTATTCGATTGAAGACCTAATTGGAGTGAAAAGTGCCATGGCCTGGGCCGTGGATTAGCCGGGCTTTGTGTCCAGTGCCAAGTTTGGACCACATCCAGTCAATCATCTGTTACTGAACGTGAGGATAGTGTCGAGAGCTGGACTCATGCCAGTGGCTTTTTACTTAGGGACTCCATCAATATCAGGCCTGGCAGATAGCACTTTCCCTGCAGCTCTAATTCACTCTCTCCCTTCGCTGCAGAACAAGCCTGACCTGTTTAATCAGGGGAAGCCTGGTCAGCGTGTATATCTGCATCTGCTAATGCATGCCTCCTCACAAAAGTGCTGTTTGTAGAGGGAGTATTGACCTTCTCTCTTTCTCTGCTCACTGCTTGTTGGAAGACTTATCCGTTCGGCTGGGGTCTGGCAAGTGTGTGTGGTCCGAGTGCAATCCCATAAGAAAGACAAATCACTATGAAATCTCTTTTGTCCCTCCTAGATGGTAATGAGATGAAATGGAGCACAGTTGGAGACAAGTTTCCTGCTTTTCATTTTTTTCTTCTGAATTAAATGTAGTCTTGCACTTGTCTCGTCTTGTTCAGGAGGTTTCAAACTGGAGTTTCAAAGAGGTTCTCCAGAATATTTGAGATTAAAAAAAAGATACAGAATGTACTTTAAGGGCTGTCAAACATTTAACAATTTTATATATTTATTTTTTGTCCCAGTTATTTTATTTTATTTTAACTATGTATAATTATAAAATATTATTGTTTCGCCATAGTTTTAAAAGTGAGAAACAAATTTGCATATACTTTTGTGCAACAAATTATTAATGTTTTTTTTTTACGTTTTATTGAAGCAGTTTACAAATACATTTGAATTATATTCTCTTTAGATTTTTTGATCTTACATTAATTGTGGGTAGAAAAAAACAATATACATTTTTAATTATTAAATTGTTTAAAAATGTCCTTGGTTCTTTAGTTCAATGACAATATAGAATTATGATAATATATTTTTGTAAACAACATATTTTCTTTAAAATCACAATACAATATGTGTATATTTCTTCACATAGTATACATATTATTTTTTTTTTAGAAAGGAGGCTATCATATTTGGTCCATGGGAATAACAAGGTTGAAAACTCTTCTGCAAAAGTCATTGCAGTAATCAAAGATTTTAGGAGAAACTTCTGAGACTGAATTTCTACTAACTTCAAACATAAGCGATAACTGCTTTAAGTCTATTGAGTAAAGAAGTGTTCCTCTGGAGTGGAAGTTTGTTTTTGAACTCATCGTGTTTGAATCTACCAGCCTAATGGATCAGAAAATTAGCTTGAATTAAGAAGCAGAGTCTTCATTTGACATTACACTTACATAATGTATGACCATCCCATGCCGCATTCAAGCAATGGTGTAGATGCAAGTGTGACAGCATCTCAGTGATCACATTGATTTTCAGGAGCTAGATGAGCCATGATTCGGACAGGATGCTGGAGTCAGGTTGGAGTCAATGCTGATATGGTTTCTCATTCGGTAGTTTGCAGCACACTCTTCTATCTCCCCCAAACTTACACTTGCACACACCCCAAAAAAATCTGCTTTGTGAAGCAAGTGAAGCTTTGTGAAGCAAGAATAAAGATGCATGAAGTGCCTTTGTAAGTTTGTTAATGTCTTCTAATGGACTAAATTATTCCCATTCAAGTCAGTGTGTAGGTGTTGCTGTAAATGCGAGAAAACATATGTACTACTCATTTTACTCATTAAGAGGAAAGCAGCTCCATTTATAGTTTGTCATCTTTATAGAAATCTGAAGATCAGTGCTGAAATGTTACTATTGTATACTGCAAGTTATTATGTTCTTAACTCTTTCCCTGCCAGCGTTTGAAAAAAAAAGTTGCCAGCGTTTTTGATCATTTAAAAAAAGAAATCATGGCCCCCAGAATATTTGTTTGTATGAATATCTGAAAATGCCATATATCAAAAGAAAGAAAAGACCTCTGATTAAAAAACAAACAAACAACAAAAAAGCATTATTTTTTATCAACATTTGAATATGGGTAAGTTTCATAAAAAAGGCAATTCTTCATGTCAAAGACTACGTCTGGATCAGATTCAGAACGATAATCAAAAATCGGGGAAGCGTTTTCTCACAAATGACCGTCAATGGCGGGGAAAGAGTTAACTGAAGTATGAAATCATAAACTTTATGGCTATTTATTTCATTCATTTCAGGGTCATATAAATAACATTTTCTTTCACTTTCCAAGTAAATGTATAATACTATAATTAATCAAGGATATTTCACGGTATGCTCAGATATTACTAGATTCATATTAGTCAAGACGTCCTTGTAATGCCCTCAAATACATTCCCTCTGCCTGAAAATATACAGTTGCCTTTGGCAGACATTCTGCCAAACTAAATGTGTGGTTACTGTGCTTTCCTGAGCACAGCTGCTCCCCATTTCATTAGTGTACTGATGCAAGTCTTTTTCCTCTTTGATTAAAACTAAGAGCATGTTGGCCACGGTGTCTAGTGCGCTCCGTGCTTCCCAAAACAAATCGCCGACTGCAGGAACCAGCAGAGCACGGAATTGGCCTCATCTCCTCCTCCTCCTCTCGTATCCGAGGCCCACAAAACCCCACCTTCCTTATCTGCCTCGTGTCTCCTTAAAGGCTGCCTCGGCCTGGGGATTTGTTCAGGGTTATTTTTACCATTAGAGGCTCCATTACAAACATGAAAAGGTCAAAAAGCTCATGTGCACATGTAATTTGGGGCCTGACCATTGTTAGCACGGCGGAGAAGAGAGAGCCGCCAGCAGCCTCCCTCGTTTGTCCGGGGAGTGTGAGCTTTTAATTATTTAGCCTGAACCTATTTGATCGATGCCGAAGAACCGCACTTCTGTACCTCCTGTGGCACAATACCAGCATCCCGGTTCCGTGCTTAAATATTTATGAGGAAAGAGTGTAAGGAGTTCGGAGGATGGTTGAAAGGGTGGAAATTGAAAGAGGATTCCTCAAGGATTTGTTTTTTTTCTCTCTCTTTGACTCTAATGAATTTTTGATTATCAGAAATATGTAGACATTTCCATAGAAATGAAGTGGATGAAAACGGCCGATGATTGTTTTAAGATCAATGAAATGGCGGGTATCAAATACTGAAATTCTAGAGATGGCTGGGTAATAGTCAAGAATAGCTTTTATTGCACAATTTATTGTGCTCACATGCTCTTAATCCACATCTCTCGTTACTCTATAATCACTTATCATGCCCTTTTATACTGCACTCCATTTTGCCCTTTAGAAGCTCAGGATTCTCTGCCATTCTCGTATAAAGCTCTATCTAAATAATTGATCCCGATTCCATCCATCAATGTCTTGTCTCAGTGTTGCGTCAATATTAAAGGTCTCTCTGCTAATCCTCCACTTCTTTCTGTGTTTCCAAATGGTTTTTGGACCTGTGTGAAGCTCTTGTTTACATTTCCACATGGGAAGTTGGTGATGCCTTCTCATTTTTTACCCACCAATTATAAGTGTACTGTACATATTAATTGTATATGGTCAAAATAATGTAGATATCCGGACATAACACCTATATTTATTGTTGGGCATTTAATTTATTTTCATTCCATCAGTGTTATTATTGTTGCCCACAAAACTATAAAAAATAATTTGCATTAAATTAAATAGTTAAAAACGAAAACATAAAACTCTTAGGGACACGAATTTAAAAATAAAATTTTCCTTGATCTTTTGGCATGTAAGTTTCATTGTACTATAAAAACATCCTTTAAGTTCACAACTCAAAACTTCCTTGTTAGTCCAAAAACAGCTTTTATTGAATCCAAGCTCAGAAAACGACTTATGAATTTTGTCACATTATAGTGCGACGAAAGACCGCCTCTGCAGAATCAAATCAATGCCTACTTCATCATCGGAACTTTGGCCCCGCCCACTGGCACATTAGTGAGTTAAAGATACAGGATCAGTGGAATAAAAACAGCATTACAGTCCAAATGATCCTAATGCTAGGAACGTGGTTATTTACTCTAAATATGCAAATGTCTCAGTAGTGCATTGATTGTTTGTTCGGCACATTTCACTGTGGAGTCTTTGGTAAATCAGTCGCATTTCAGCGTTGGCTTTGCAACAGACTTTAACTGCAAGATATGGACCTGCAAGTACCACAACTTATAAGTAACACTGTTACTTCTAATGCCTAATCTGTGATGTAATGATTCATATTCAGTCAGATGTTCTTTGTCTCAAAATCATATATTGCTGTTTATGTGTCAGTAAACCAACTCATTTAAACAACCAGTAAACCAGTAAACAACCAACTTCACATTGTTTCTCTTAGTAGCATGAATATAATCTGTTATTTAAATTGTGATTTAAATTATATACAGAAAGTGATCATAGAACTCACCCTTTATAATTGCTGGAGCTGTCAATCACACAGCGTGACTTTATCAGTGACTGAGTTTGGACTCTCGTCAACTTCTGTTATAATCAATGGAGTGTCTACACTGTACAATGAATCTCTAATTTACGTCTTATTTGAACTATTAGTTATGATGAAAGCATTCGTGAGAGTGCTGAAATCAAGTTGCAATGACAAGATCACTGCATTCACGCGCTCAACAGGCATATTGTCATCGGCTAGAATCGCTGCAACCTTTCATGCAATGCTAGTAGATCTAAATATAATGCTATAATCTACATTTTTTACAACTAATCTCGACATCTGTAATAGTAAAAACATAGTACAAGATTTTGAGAGAGTTCTACATGTAATACTTATTTCATATGTAATCATAGCAATGGGCATTTACACTGAAGTCTCACAACAGAAACTCCCCTTCCAACAGAGCGTTCAAATAAGAGGGCTAAAATTAGGCCTTTTATTTCTAAATTATGAAAGTTTTTGATATACTACCATTATGTGCACCTCAGGGAACATTATAAAATAATAAAAAGCAGTTTATGACCCCTTTAAATCTAACCTTTCATTGAAGTAAAATAATTGAAAGTGGGGGGGAAATCACATTATAAAATAAACGTTTTTCTCCAAAACAATTTTTGGCACCCCTAGAATTTTTTATGAGTAAAATATCTCTGAAGTATATTCCCATTAATATTTACCTTTTTTAGCACACCAGTGTGACTAGGAACATGTCTAGCTATTACTTCTTGCTTCACAGGAGTTTAAACATGAGGAAACACAAAGGCCAAATTCCCTTAATCATCCATCACAATGAGTAAAACCAAATAATATAGTTCTGATGTGCATCAAAAGATTGTTGAGCTTCACAAAATAGAATGTGGCTGTAAGAAAATAGCTAAAGAATTGATAATCCCCATTTTGACCATCATGGCAATAATTAAGAAGTTCCAATCAACTAAAGATGTTACGAATCTGCCCGGAAGATGACGTGTGTCTATGTTGTCTTAATGCACGGTGAGGAGGAGAGTTTGAGTGACCAAAGACTCTTCAAGTATCACATATGGAGAATTGCAGAGATTAGTTGAGTCTTGGGGTCAGAAGCCTAACAAAAAAAACAAACAAAAAAATACCTAACTTCCTCATGTTGTTTGGGAGAGTTTCAAGAAAAATCATCCTTGCTCATCCAAAAACAAACTTCAGCAAATTTAGTTGTCAGACACGACTGAAACTTAATGTGAAACTAAAAAAGTGCTTTTTGGCAGCAAACACGCTAGATGGGTTTGATGCACACAAGGATAACAAGTACCCCATGTGTACAAATTTAATATATTGTTGGATCTTTAATGTTGTTGGCATATTTTTCTGCTGGAGTTCCTGGACATCTTGTTCAGATACATGGCATCGTGGATTCTATAAAATATCAACAGATAATAAATCCAAAACTGACGGCTTCTGCTAGAAATCTTATAATGGGCCGTGGTTGGATCTTCCATCAGGTTAACGATTCAAAACAAACATCAAAATTTGTTACGGAGCACACAATAAAGCTTCTGCCATGACCGTCCAAGTTCCCTGACCTGATGAGCTGAGTGAACTGAAGAGAAGAAGCAGTAACATGGATCTGGGAATCTGAAGGATCTGGAGAGATTCTGTATGGAGGAGTGGTCTCTGATCTCTTGTCAGGTGTTCTCCAAACTCATAAGGCATTAACTCAGAGCTGTTATCTTGGCAAAAGGAGATTGCAAAAAGTATTTAACAAAAGGGTGCCAAATATGTGGCCAATGTGTTTTGGAGAAAAACATTTATTTCATAGGGAAGTGGTAAGTCCCAGAGAGGTGTATATAAGCTCAGTCCTTACTGTACTGACTCAGAGAAACATAAAGGCATGACAGGGAGAGAGGAAGGAGAAACATAAAGGCATGAAGTGGTGAGGGAGGTGAAACACAGAGAAACCATGTTTTATAAATAATACATAGAAATCTCTTGGCGAATATATCTGGTGTAGCCTCCATGATTCAACAATAATGGGGGAACATGAATTTCAAATCTACATTTTTAATGAAAAATCAAAAGGATAAACAATGCAGATTTTTTTACAGCCATTTTTGATCATATTTACCTGGGGTGCCACTAATTCTGACCACAACTGTAGTTTATAAAGTTTTAAATATGGAGTCGAATGCATTACTTTGATGATGGATGAATGTGCTTTTTAGAGCTTCAAAAAATTGAGTACTTTTCATACCATTACAAAGCTGGGAAGAGCCAGGATATGTAATATCACTCCGATTGTGTTCAATTGAAAGACGAAAGTCAAATACACTTATAGCTTAAGGGTGAGTAAATTATAGGATGATTTTAATTTTTAGGTTAACTATTTCTTCAAAGCTATATAGAAATATTTAGCCAAAACTAATACAAATGTCAAAGTACTGTACATAAAATTCACAAGCTTTTTTTTTAATGAAAACTGAAAATATAAACATTAAATGCAAATTCAACATATTAAAAAATACTATAACAGTATCTAAATGACGCAAAACAATTGTTTCTATTTGTTGGATCATTGCTGTTGGGATTTTCTTAAGAGCATTAGTTAAGTCAGCCTTGATGTTGGGTGATTTGACCTGGCTCTCGGTTTCAATTCATCCCAAAAATATTCAGTAGAGGCCTATGTGGGCTTTGACTGATATGAAATATACTAGTTTTTAGAGTTAAAACACTGTTTATTACTTACTGATTTGAAATATGTTAAATTTTATCTAACTAAAGAAAAGATACCTGGATTACTTAGGAGGTGTATTTGGACGGCTGTAGCTATAACTGCATTTCCAAGATGGTCGCAGGATGACCTGACCAGCCTTGAAAGGGACTTTAATGCTATAAAGCACTTTGGACTCGAGCCCAGTAGGTGGTGGAAATGTACATTTTACATTAGTACAGAAAAAGCAGGTGAACATTTGTATTGTATTCATCAAACTGGATATTAATTTTCCTTCTGCAGAAGAAAGGAAGTCTAACGGGTCATAAATAATGACAATTTAAATTTTTAGGTGATCTGTTGCTTTAAGATTGATCTTCTTTGGATTTAAAGGTGCCCTAGAATGTTTTTTTTTATTATTATTTTATAATGTTTTCTGGGTTGCCCTTATAATGTTAGTATGTTTTTTAGATCAAAAATAGTCATAATTTAGAAATAAAAGGCATTTTTCCTAGCCTGATTTAGCCTCTGATTTGAACACTCTGTTTGAAGGGGCGTGTCTGCTGTGAGAACCGGCCACTGCTGTGATTGGCTGACATGCTTGCATATGAAATGTGACATGTGAAACTCTCTCGAATACTTTACAGATATTATACGTTTTTACTATTACAGCTATCGAGATTAACGAATCGGAGAAAACAATGGTGTTTGAGACTCACTGTATGTCATGTCCATGTACTGAACTCTTGTTATTTAACTATGCCAAGATAAATTCAATTTCACATTCTAGGGCACCTTTAAGGAGACTAACTAAACATGTTTATTACATTTGTGTGGCTGGGTACTGTGTAGTGTGTATTTTTAATATTTCTGTGTCAACATAAGCGTAAAACATTTTTAAAAAAGTAATTTCACTGGTTTGAACAACTGTAGTTTTTTATTTGTTGACACATTTCACTATGTAAATAAAATTGCTACGTGGCATTAATTTTAAATAATGTTGAAAAGGCAGTGATTAGCATAATACATTTTTAAGTGGTGAATTGGTTGTTGACTGTCTGAAACCCCTGTTTTCAAACAATCAAGCAAATTTGGAGCTATTGTCGGTGGCAAAACAATGTTTAAGGCGGAACGGTTATTAACATTTTAATGAAGTTTTTGCTCAGTGGGTTTTCATTAGATGACTCTGCTTGACTTCTTTTGTTGGGGTTGCTGACAGACGATATTTAATGGAAGTGCTCTACCTGCTGAGTCCGACATCAAATGCACCTGCCTGATAGTACCAGCTTCTCAGATTCGCTTTATTTCCATGTTCATTTGGTCACTGTACTGAGACCGACATTGCGATAATGATAAAGTGGACAGGTCATTCTCTCTCACTGCCTCTCTACTGCTTTGTAATTGGTCGAAGTGTGGAAAGTCTCAGACGCTTTTATCTCTGAGCACTTTTATAGGACAGACAAATCTGATTACTGTCAGCCCTGCTCTTCAGATGCTGAGAGAGTCCATTAGAATAGACTGAGATTAAGAGAGGGAAGAGGTAAAAGCATGTTAGGTGTTTTTGTCAGTGGTAGTCATGATGTAAAGGTCACAGTAACAAAATTTCCCAGTATACAATGCATCTGTTTGTTCATTATTAGCACATGTTATTCTTTTACTTTCATTGTCATTTTGTTCAGCATGATCTGTTTCCTAGCAATTAGCACAAATGCTCAAAAGACATTGTGCGTGTGTCAGAGATTTGAATCTATTCAAAGGCATTATTATATTTCATTGTCATATTTCATAATATTCAGTGAAGATTATGCAAATAAATTGACTCCACTTAAAGTTTTTCAATGAGACCAGTGTAATAATCTTAAAATTATTACCGAAATCTTGCCATTACTATCACTTGGCAAAGCTTACGTCAAAGCATCTGGCACACTTTCCATAGCCATTTTGTCGTGTGTGTGTGTTTGTATTAATCAATAAACACAAAAACTGTAAAAATCTTAATACATTAATAAAAAGACTAATCAATCTGGGGGAGAGTGCTGAATATTGAAATATTGAGTAATAACATGCTTGCATACTGTTGATGCAGGAAGTGGACACACGTGTGTTACGGGCATTTAATGCGATCCACGGGAATATAAGTGTATTTAATTGTGTGACAGTCTGCTTCACAGATCTTCCCAATCCACATTGCTGATCACTTCAAGAACATTCCTTGAACAACATATTTCGTTTGAGCTTGTAAAGTGCTTCTTCCTGTACAGAACTAGCTGGTTAGTTGCTAAATTGTGCGCGGCAACTGAGCACCCCATGTTCACTCATTTCAGCCGGTCTGTTTATGCATCTGCTCACCTGTAACCAGTTCAGTGGCTGAGTAATGCTGCGCCCAGTCACATGAGCTGTGTTTGATATGCCCATATGTCTTTAGCATCTAGTACAGGGATGCACATTGACTCTCTGGGACAGATCACATGTTGGAGTTTCTCTACAGGATGTCTCATGGAGTGCTTACTGTTTACTGCATGGTGAAACAACCCCATTTCAATACAATAGAGTGATTCTCTGAAAAGTCACCCACATGGTGGTACATGTTTGCCAGTAAAACTCACATTTACCACCTCCTCCAGCCATCTGCTGAAAGAGATCACGCATGAACTGTGACATCGACGACAAATCCATTGTAAAAATGTCACACAAATGCGGGCCAGAAACAGTAAAACCTCACGGGAAGTTTATCAGCCTGAATTGCAGGATCTTTTGTGACTTTGACCCTTCTGATGTCTTCTGTAGTCGTTCGCTTTTTTTGTTCTAACATCCCCGAAAACGCGAACAGTATTGAAATAGCTGTACTCTTCTGTAATTAGCTCTTTTGTCATTTCCTGACCTCAACTTCCCCTCTCAGCCATTCTGAATCTTTCACAAAACAGGAAGGAGAGCTTCCTTTTCATCTCTCAGTGGCGCGGCGGCAAATTGGCGCTAATTGTTTTGAGATAATTAGGACTCCTAGAAGAGGTATGGACGGCCTTGACAAAAATGAGAGGTCAGGAAAAAAGACGTGCGTTTAAAGAGAGGAGGGAGCAGCTTGTGTGCTACAGTATGTGCCGTTCATCTCATACAACAAAACGAGGCACCTCTGATTTTATTTTCTCCCCCAAACAGAAAATTGCACACAAAAAACACACCTCATACCACAGCAATGTTTTAAACACCTGTTTGAAGAAACCAAGGTTACTGTGTTGTAATATTGTTATATTGTGTTATTGTGGGTGTAATGATACATGATTCAATACAATTCACTGAACTCATGATATGATACTATCGCGATACTTTAAGCCAAAATGACAGTATTTGGTAGATTACAGTAGATTAAAATGCTAAATTTAGTATTAGCCTACATCAGGGTTGGACTTGAATAAGCTTAGACTTGGTCCTTGTCTCAATGCACAGGGCAATGGTGACACCAGAATAAATATTTTAATTCCTGAAAATACAGAACTATGTTAAACACATATGCTTTTATATTTACTGACTACATTTAAAATAATGTAGTCCCTTTTTACTGGTAAAATTAAATATTTGGCATTATCAGGACCCACACATATTCATCCATTGCATTATTATACATTATATTCAACATTATATATAGTAGTTTAAAGACACAATATGTAAGATTTTTGTATTGAAATATCCCAAAACCACTAAAACAATGTTATATATTTTGTTGAGTTGTGTACATTATCCCAACTGTTTCCACAATGTTTAAATCCAGATAAATCAGCTATTTTAACCAGTGTCATTACATCGCGGGTCAATGACATTTTATCTGCGCTACCCTTTTTACTTCCGTAAAAAACATAGAAACAGCAAAAACTCTTTAATATACTGTGTTTTATTAGACAGGTGAGCAATTGTTTGTAAACCTTTATTGACAGAAAACTAATCATTGTTATATAGATCAACGCGGTTTGTCTTATTGTTTGAATCTCTTGTTTTCTTGATTTTAGCATTTAGCAATACAAGCCATCCAGCTTTTATGAATATGATATTCTAATACCGATCTAGCTTACTGCAATGTGTAATATGTGTCTCATACCAGCCAACGAGTGAGTAACGTTAACATAACTTTCAACACAACTATTCAACATGACAACTCCCATGATTCCAAACTCATTCACAGCGTCATCAAGCTACGCCTTTGTTTTGTTTTGAGTAAGCAACCTCTAGTGGCCTAACTTACGTACTGTGCCTTTAATATAGAACTGCCATTGAAACTCTGTAAACTTAAAAAAATGTTTCATGCATGCCAATGTTTCTTGCAATACAGGAGGCTACAGTTTCAGGAATCCTAGGACCGCATTTCTAGCATCTTGAAATTGGTTAAGGATGGGAGATGCTAACACAAGGTGGTAGAATAATCTCAAGTACAGATGATCTAACAACTGGGCAGTTTAAATAAATCACTTAACCCAAGGATGCTCCAAAGGGACTGTCCTACAATTGGTATATTCTGAGGCTGCTGTTCTGTTAGGCAATTTTCAATTGGAAGCTTCATTTACAGTCATTCAAGAATCAGAGGAAGCGTCTCTCGGTGGGGAACGTTAACAACCCCAGTGACTCAGTTCCCTGCTGAGTTAATGGCCTTGCGTCTAAATCACAACATCTAGAATGCTTGATATTATTACAAGGGGTGGCTGGGACAGACTCTCGTGGCCTTGACAGTGACCATTGAGCTTCTTGTCACATTGAAGAACTGACAAGCACATTGTGCTACTCAGATCTGATACAAACTTTGTCCTCCGCACAAATCACATACTCTGATTGCATAACCAATATTTTTTTTTTACTGCCCATTCTCCTACACTAATGACTAATAAAATAAGAAAGCGGAGGCAGAGCAGTCTGTGTGTATTGAATATACATCTTTTTCTTGCTGAAGCGGCGCATGACTTATAATGGCCCCAAAGGGACGAATACACATCCATATCCTAATTCAGTCTATTACAATAATTTGCTTTTTTTTTTTTTTTTGCGTGGTGCCCCTGTTCTTATCTTCACATTGATTTGCTGCCAAAATGGGCCGTTGCAATACGTGAGGGATTTGGAGAGACCTCCCAGTGAAAAGGGTGAGATTTCAGTGAAAAACAGTCGGTAGGTGTGACATCTCTACAACAATCTGTAGTTGTTTGAGACAGCTTTAGTGGGATGCCGCCTTTAGTTGCTTGGATGAAAAGTATCTGATAAATGCTAATTAACCAAAACAGTTCCCGCATATAAATCTGTTAATTTAGTGGCAAACAACCAGATTTTTCGTGTTTTGCAGAGGCAGTAATTGGGTCTAATTCTACACAAGCACATCTCTGTGATCTGCTGTACCTTCTGTGGTGATTGGGTGATAGTTGCTACTTAGAGCTAAAGAGACTTTACTTATGCATGCACAACCAAACATCTCTTTATTTTTGCAGTTTTTGAGACATTTTAGAATAAAAGTATGAAGTCTACAAAATTATGAATTGATGCAAATAAAGTATGGCAATTATATAATTATATAAATTACTTTAAATAATAAAGTAAAAAAAAATAATAAAGCACTTTATTATTTATTAAAATACTCTGATATTTGTTTTATGGTGGACTAAAAGTGTCAATTAAAAATAAATTGGTGAAATCAATTATTAATGTAAAAATAAAATTAAAAATAAATTACATTTGAAATTGACAAATAAATAAACACAGTAAAAATGCAGTTTATAAGAGTAAAATTAATATATTAAACTTTTTCTAAATTTGTTTGTATTTATTTTAAATTTTCTAAAGCATAAACAGATTGCTTTTTTTATTCTGTCAAAAATGTTTATTTATATCTATTTATTTAGTTAAGTTGAAAAGTTTCTTCACATTTGTATTTTTTATTTAATAAATGTTTATTTAATAAATTAATGGGCCTCATTCATGAAACATGAGCAGAACACATTTTTGTGTAAATCATTTGTAAAGACGTTCTGACGTATTCATATTTTTAAAATGTTAGTTGGTACGAAAGAAATTTACACCTGCTCCCTACCACACATAAATAGTGCGTAAAATATTAAAACGTTCTGAGTTCTTTTAGACAAACTGACGCATTTTGGTAACACCTATATCATTTTTTTTCCATGAGTATTAAAAACTGTTCAACTTTAGGTAAAACATACGGTACGAACAATTGCTTTACCTCCTTCCTGTTATAATGTAGGGACACTCGTTGTACATAAATCACATAATATAAATCATACATAAATCGCGCTCAATCCACTCCGTGTGTTTTGCTTATCAGCTAGCGCACAGCAGCTAAATAGCTGTTTAATATTCTGTTAATTAGAAACATTTACTTCATAGACATCTTTTTCTTATTTATACATTAAGCTTATGTTTGCTCTGTTGTCAGTGTTTCTTTGTCTATACGCAAACACTACACCCCTGTGTGGTATTGGTTTTTGGTATCAGAGTATGGTATCATTTTTAGTGAGTACGAGTACATGAGCGCAGTGTCGGGATACTGGTATCAGTGCATCCCTTTGAAAAATTGTCTTAAACTGAATAAATGTCTTTACTGTCTCTGACATGAATTTGCCCTGTGTTAGTCAAATAAGTCCAAATGTTTAATTGGGCTGGCTTTTAGTGGACTTTACCAGGACACGGTGTGCTCTGACTCACTTTGTCCATGTTTTTATAATGGTCAAATAATTCCCCCAGAATACAACTGTGCTGACTGAAAAAGTGAGAGGAACATTAAGGGAAAAGGAGAGCGAAAAAGCTCTGTCCATTCTCATTTTTGAAAAGCTGGAGTGAAAAATACACTTCCATGTTGTGAATAGGGCAAATAATGAGATTGTGCAAGGGAAAGAGATGCGCACAGAGTGTGTGTTGAAGCACCATGTCGTGTCTGCATTCTAATTTTATGGCATTTGGGAGTACAGACTACAGGCCTCTCTGGCCACTTGTGCTGCCCGCCTGCCATGGAATATAATGTGTTTTGAGAGCAGCCCTATTATCCAGGCTTGGGAAGAAGGAGGCTGAAGTGGCCAGTGGAGCAGCCCTTAGACAGTACTGCAGGTCTATTTGTGTGTGTGTGAGCCACTTCTCAGCGCTGCCTCAGTCTTTATTAGAGTCGCTCCTCGTAACAGCCACTCATGCTGCGGTCGAGTGAGAGCCAACCAGTGAGAGAACACCTCCGAAGAGCATCTCGATTTCTCCTGATCTCTGTCTCTTCCTTTAATTCCGCATTTGTTGAAACATAGTGTTAAAACTATTACAACATACAAGTGTATGTGAGTGTATTCTTGTAAAATCAGGTTTTGTCACGCTGCTCAGACGTTAGGCACTGCTGAAACGGCACTGAAGTGTCATTTGTTATTCACAGGAGAGCTAAATGCCGGGTTATGTTGGATGAGATAATAGAGGGCCGTGATGAGTGACAGAGAGAGGCAAACTGAGGTATTCAGCCCACTTTTTGGTAATTTTGTGAAAAATAGCTGTTATTCACTGAAATGTTTCTCCCAAAGTTATTGTATTTTAAGCAGACAGATTTAGCGCGTTGAGGAGGTCTATAATACCTGGAGAAATACCAGTAATACCAGACAGTAATACCAGGTGCCTACTGTCACCTGAGGCATTAATGTGCTTTTTTTATAGCTATTCTATAATAAAATGAATAAATAATTAATTATTCATATTTGTATGATCCATTCTATATTATAATTTAATATAAGTGATTCACGTTCCCTATCAGTCGCTCACGTTCGACGTATTGGGATCACGTCAGGGAGCCCTATCATCTTCGAGTGTCTACAGAACGAGCCAATGGACGTTGGCGTTGAACTCTGTTAAACTCTGCAGCTTATAGTGCCAGAAGCCATCCTAGTGGCTCCTCCCTCCTCACCACCCTCGATGGCGGAAAGGCTAAGGGGTATGTGGATGTCCCGCCGGTGGAGCGTGCCATTGCGATGCAATTGTGTCCAGCGTCCACTACCTCCCGGCGGGGCAATCCACGCCTCCTTTTCAAGGTATGTAAGTTTTCGTCCGGTATTACGGCGAAGGCTTACAGAGCCTGTGGACCGGCTGCTTCCGCTCTCCATGCCATGGCGCTCCTGCAGGTCCACCAGGCCCACCAGGCCCAGGCGCTCATGGACATACACAAGGGTGGTCCTGACCCAGAGCTCCTCTGGGAGCTCCGTGCAGCAACTGACCTCGACCTCCGGGTAACGAAAGAAACCACAAGGTCGGTCAGGCACGTTCCACTTTTGGCTCAACCTGGCGGATATAAGGGCCACCGACAAATATCGGTTCCTGGAATCCCAGGTTGGGTTATTCGGCAACGCGGCCCAGAGCTTTGCCCAGCAGTTCCCGGCCACCCAAAAGCAGACGGAGGCCATCCAGCACATCCTGCCCCGGCGGACCGTTGCTTCTCCCACCCGTCCTCCGGCCGCAGACCCTCCGTCCACTCGTCGCCAAGGCCGTCCTCCTGCACCATTGTCCGCTCCAGCTAAGCCTCAGCAGCAGCCTTTAACCTACGCCTCAGCGTGGAGCAAGCCGTAAGAAGTCGGCCCTGCCTGTCCAGGCCGCTTTCAAACCAGGAGGCAAGCGGAGGTGCAAACGACCCTGAGACGGACGACCTAGAGGTGGATCAGTCTAATCTTCAGTAGATGGTTAACATGCTGTTCCTTCCCCCGGAGAATCTTTTATTTCCTTTTGTTTTTTTCCACCACTGGGCCCCGAGGTTCTGGTATTTCTGGGGTTTGGGGTCCCACAATTTCAGAGCAGTTTCTGAAACCTCTGGGTCCCAAGAGGGCGCGCTTGGCGGTCGACGACGCTATGGCTTGTCACCCTCAGGCCCCTCTTTCATCGTCAGCGAGCACCTGTGGCGGTGTCCCGGATGACCTGACGCCTCCGCACACTCACTCTGCCTTTTGACGGAAGCAGGTACGTGCGTGTTGCGCCACACACTCAGACGCCACTCCTGGCCACTATGCCGTCCTAGTCGTGTCCCTCCATTCCGCCGCACTTCCCCACCCCGGGTACGTCTGTGGTGCCGTTGGTCCCGCTTGCACAGTGTCTTTGGAGCCTGGCTAGCGCTTCCCAGCCCGTCCCGCCCAGGTTGATAGCCCACTCCACTAAGAGTGCTGGCACAAGACGCCTCGCTGACAAATATTTGTAGAGCTGCAGGCTGGGCGACACCTAACACGTTCGCTAGGTTTTATAGCCTACGTATCGAGCCGGTTTCTTCCTGTGTGCTCGCTTCAAACAGCTGGTAACGCCGAAGTTCCCGCTCTAGTGTTGGCTTGCTGCGCCACTCCCCTCCACATGGAGCGGATATGTGCGCTTTTTGCTCCATTCGAGTTCCCCACTTGGGCAAACCCTGTTGAGTTCCTCTGCACTCCTTCGGCAATCAGATGTTGCAGAGCGTCTGACACCAGGCCTAGTGGTCGTATGCTTGTGTAACTTGTGCTAGGCTGGGTTCCATATGTGGCGATCCCTGCGGCGATCCCATATGCGTATTCTTCCATGACCAGCTCCCTGCTGTGACCCCGTGTCTTTCCCTTCTCAGGCTGGCATCCCAGTGACATTCCATATGTTGTACTGCCCCTAATTGGCCAGTCCATATGAGTATTCACCACATGTTACCTCCCTTCGGGCAGGATGTGGCTTCCGCGGCGTTCCTCTCCCCAGTGTTATCCAAAGAGTTCCACTGTGTGGGGTATAACGGAACAGCAGTTTGAACTCCCACTACGCAGGCCTTCCGCCCCAGCCAGTTGGGGGTCTGAGTGTCTTGTGTAGGGCGCAGGATGTGGCAGCGTCCGTGGCGTTTTCCATAGGGATCCCAATTACGTCATCACGTCCCATCGCCACCGTTGCTGACCATCGCTGTAATGGCCGTCACGATCTTGGCTCCTCAGCGAAAAACAATGTGTGCGTGCTCCTGCTTCCTGTTTATACCCACGCTGCGGGGCGGGGCGCGTGACGTGATTCATGCACGGCAACATCCATTAGCCTTTACGCCGTCACATCGACGTTACTGCTCCCGTTCCCTCCTTCAGGGAACGAGGGTTACATTAGTAACTGAGACGTTTTTATTCTATTTTTTTTATGTGATAAAATATCAACATATTATATTATTTCAATATTATACTTATTACACAAATATTTACTTTAGTATATATTATACTATTATAATATATGCTTCAATATTAGTGGATTACATTTTTATTATATCCATTCTATAATATAAATAAATATGAACTATACATATTTTTATTATCTATTCTATACTATGATTTAAATAGTGATTAATGTTATTATTAAAATGATTCTATAATGTAATTAATATTATCAAATTATATTTATATTCTAAAACATACTTAAATATGAATTAATTATAATATAGAATAGCTATAATAAAAATATTGCATATTAGCTAATCATATTTTTATTATCTATTCTATATTATAATTACATTTTAGTAATTCATATTTTTATATGGATCTATTAATAAAATTCGGTATTTGCAAAATATATTTTTATTCTAAAATATTCAAAAAAATGTATTTACATTTTATATCATAGCTATTTTATAAAAAAATGAAATATGAACTTTTCATATTTGTATTATCTATTCCATATTATGATTTTATATATTAATGATTCATGTTTTTATTATATTTATTCTATGATGAAATTAAATATTAGCTAATTTTATTTGTATTCTAAAATATACTTAAATATGAATTAATTATAATATAGATAAAAAAAATATTATTATATACTATAAAAAATAGAACTAAATATTAGCTCTTCATCTATTCTATATTATAATTTAATATTAGGGATTCTTTTTTTAATTGAATACGATTAATCTATTAAAATAATTCAGTTTTTGCTAAAATATATATAAAAATATCCTGTTATATTTAATTACAAATTTTTCATAGCTATTTTATATCATAACTAATATATATATATAGTGTTCACAACTTCTATTTTTATTTCATCAGAATATACAGCTACTTAAAATGTCCATTGACATTGACAAAGATGCTTCAAGGTAGCAGAATAGCACAGTAACACAGTTTACACAGCCAGCAGGGACTTATCGGTCTGAGGAAGTGTTTTTCTAAGTAATAAATAATCAGCACAGAGCAAGAAGAAAAAGAGAGTGAGAAGGAGATTGCTGAGAAACCAAGTATAAGTGGTGATTATTAGATCAGCTATTAAACATTGGCTAAGCTGTTCCCACTTGTTAAGCCCTTTTGCACATCTCTTAGGGTCTCTAGAGCTGTTTCTTTCTTTCTTTTTCACTTAAAAAACCCATCCACTAGAGATGCTAGTAAAAATAAATGGAGAAAACCCCACCGTCCCTCTCCTGATCTATCCCAGCCCAGGACTACAGAGTGCACAGCAGCCCCAGGGCTTTAGGTTCAGCAAAATGGTTCTGTGCTCGCTTTAGGGTGTACTGCGCTCCGGCTACATGCTCTGTACCGCGGTACTTTACCTTCAAAGACTTCAGAACCGCACAAAAGAGCTCAACATCGCCTCCGGTGCCCGCAGAGTGGGAGGAGATTTTGACATTGAGTTTGCCATGTTGAAAATAGACACTGTTCTTCTCCTGGAAAGTTCTTTAGAGATTGTGATTCCAGAAGAGGAAGAGCAGCACAATGTATTGCCTTCTCAGTTTGACTAATATCAGTTCCTACATTTGTGACATTTTTTTGCTGAAATGACAATTTTCGTTAGAGAATAATCTGCATCTTCTCTCCATCTCAGACCCTGTAACCCTGGATGCTCAAATATAGTTATTTTCTTCATTTATGAAATGGTTTTGTGTCAAATTGAGTATATGTGTCAATACAGTGTATGATACAGTATATGATACATCATATAGTGTTTCCAACAGTTTTAAAACCCTTTTCTGTAATGGAACACATCTCTTTAAATACAATTTACAGCTATTGGCAGCTTTAAAAGTGAACGATGAATCAAAATGAATGAGAGAGGGCCATGAAAATAGCCATCCTTTATTCACCCTTGCTTCATTCCAAACCCATCTTTTGTGGAACCAAAAAGTAGAAGTTTTGCTGAATGTTCATGCTGCTCTTTTTTTATACAAAAAATGGGGACCAAGGATTGTTATTTTACTTACAGTTATTTTACCTGTACAAAACAAGTCCGTTATGTTGCTTTAACAGTCCGTTATGCCGCTTTTTTAAATTTATTATCATAAACACACTGGTTTGTAGTGCAAATAGTTTTTCTTTTCATTGCACTTTTATGTTATTAAAGCTATTAATGGATCAGAAGTCTTGCATAAAATATAGTACTTTAGTGTTGCAAAATAAAGTGGATACTTAAAATAAGGTGGAAATAAAAATGTATCATGAAAGGATGAAAGAAAAGACGTACAGGTTTCAAAACTCATGGAAAAAGGATTTACATTTTTAGTTGAACTCTCCCTCTATCTTTAAATTGAACCCATCAGGCACTTTTCTTCCTCATCACGCCACCAACCTCTCACACCGTTATAAATCTCTCCACTCTCTCCACCAGCTTCTCCTGCTATAATTATCATTCCCTTCCCCGCCGCTTGATCTAAGCATTTCTAATTGAACAGTCACAGTTAACAGTTGGTCACCCTGTTCCAGGCGCAAGCACCAGTCAGTCTCAGCGTGACGTTCACTGTGGCCTTTTGTATCTAGACTGATTAAGAGGCTTCTCTGCCCAAGATGGTTTTTGGCAGATTATCTTTAATGGAGTAGCCCGATACGGCCTGCCTTTCTGTGCCACTGAGATTCCCGAATGGATAGGGAGGTTGTATCAATTATTGACATTCAGCAGTTTGCGTATGGATCGCTGTTGAAGTGGTCTGTATGCAACGTCTCCAATGCTGCAAACTTGACCCGTCCTTTAAAGGTCCCCTGACATGGGGTTATTTTATTATTTTATAATGTTTCCTGGGTTGCCCTTATAATGTTAGTATCTTTTTTAGATCAAAAATAGTCATAATTTAGAAATAAAAGGCATTTTTCCTAGCCTGATTTTAGCCTCTGATTTGAACACTCTGTTTGAAGGGGCGTGTCTGCTGTGAGAACCGGCCACTGCTGTGATTGGCTGACATGCTTGCATATGAAATAGCTACGTATTACATGTGAAAGTCTCTCGAATACTTTTACTACTGCTATTATACGTTTTTACTATTACAGCTATCGAGATTAACGAATCGTGAGAAGTTTTTAGATCTATTCCCATCACATAAAATGTTGCTGTGATGAGCATTGAGCAAGCAGATGACAGTCTGTTGATCGCGAGACAACGCAGTTTCTTCACTCTCTCTAATGCTTTCACCAATCCAAACACAATGATGTACATACAGTAAGAGCTTCGTTGTGCAGTCACGTGCGTCATTGATTTCATAACGAGTTGTCCAGATAAACTCGCGCTGTGTGAAAAAATGTTCTTTGATCGATTCCTGTATATAATAATTTGTTCACAATTTAAATAAGATTATTTTCATCCTACTAAAAGAAACGATGTGAAGTCGATATTTTAGTCACTGGCTTGACTTACTGATGCATTAACAGTATTGAACGATTTTGAAAGAAAGATTACCTGTCTGAACTTGAACTTGAATTGTTGCTTGGTAGCTCCAACATGACATCATGACTTTTGCGTAAACATACACGCCACTTTCAAGTCAAGTGGCGTGTTATTTATACGCATTTTGAGCTATCCGCGTGTATGCGTGTATATCTACGCCGTTATGTCCGAGTGATTCCGCGTGTATGTACACGCCGTTAAAAATCCGACCGAAATAAAGCCAAATTTTGATATACATCAGTGGGGAGCGATATTTTTCTTACTAGGATGGTAGGGAAAGACTCATAAATGGTATTAACCAGTGACGGGTAGGTTTAGGGACGGGTTTGGGGTAGGTCATATATTTATATATACAGTAATGGAACGTTAAGTCAACGGCGTTCATAAACACGCTGAAAAGTGATTATGCGTGTTGATAGCACGCCAAAAATGGAAATACGAATTGGCGTGTCATACATACGCAGTTTCATGAGATCAGTCGATGATTTATTTTCAGACGTTCATCGAGGCCAGCTCTGTATTGGGCCAAGTTGAGGAAACAGTCGTCGGTGAAATGTTTGGACCATCCTTGGGAAGTTGTGTCGGCGCATTTCCAGAGAAAATAAAATGAACCCATTGTTTCTCCAGAGGCTCGGATGAAGGAACTAAAAAATACTTTTGTGTTCATTTATTACATCCGAACACTGATCAACTCCCATGCTTCACTCGTTTGCAAGCCATTATATCTCTCTATTCAACTTTTGTGCTTCGATCGGTCACACGCCATGATATCTCTCGAGGATAAACTGAAATCAAGTGCGCGCATTCGTTCTTCCTAGCTCGTTTTCTCATGGGCGGGTCAAATTCTCTGGGCGGGCAAAGCAGAGAAGGGGGAGGTAACCTTTCCCCCATATGACGTCATATAGGGGGAGATTCAAGATCAGCCCGTCTGAGATCTCATTTTCTCACAGGCAGAGAAAGATAGCCAAAACTCGGTTTACACCGACTGAAATTTCTAGACACGAGGGGACCAAATACAGGCTAGGGGAACTAATATTAATGTTAAAAAAACTCAGAAAGTGAAAATTTCATGTCAGGGGACCTTTAAAAATATTATAAAGCACATACAGTGGATGTAGTTGCACTCTGAACGTGTTTATCTGAAAGCTGTAATGGTTGACCTTGGTCAAGTCATACTTTGACTATTAAGTGTTACATGATTGTCATTTTGCTTGCTGTGTAGGGTACAACGGGGTTTTTTACTACTCCCATGATTGCAGAAAAAAATTATATGTTAGTACTGAACATTGATGGAGCAACAGATTTTGTGTGAATATAGTTCATCATTTTTTTAAGTTTATTTGTTTGAAAATCTTATAAATGTATGAGGTGGCAAGGTGGGTCTTTTACCCCCCACGCAGGTAAAAGACTCACCAACATGGGGCAAAAGGCAGACAGTATATAAATACTTTAGCTAAAATAATGTTTTTTAATAAAGTTAATTGTTCAAAACAATCACTTGTTATTACAAGTTATTAAATGTCACAGTTCATTTGAGCACTTGACTTTGACAGCGTGCTTGAGCTCTTCCTCAAATCACTATTTGATTGGAACTTACTGATAGAAACTCAATGTTTTCACTTAGCAAATTAATTGAGATGACCGCTTAAGGATTTGTGGGCTTTTCTAATCATTATATTATTTTTTAAATGTGAGTTTTGATTCCGTAATGTGTGAATACTAAACTACAGACCTTATCTATGAAGCAATGGATAAAATCTAAATTTAAAAACAAAAAATCCCGTTCAATTATTTGTGCTTTACCTAATTCAAATTCATAATCCAAGTGTCATGTTTTTCTGTGTGTAAATAAGGCAGAAAAATGAGGAGCCTAAATATATACAGATAACGAGCTAAAAGACTAACAGAAGGAATGATCAAATGAATATCCATCGCGCCATAGTGTGGAAAATGCGGACGAGGAGCAGGCGAAGGGCTGGAAAACAAACAGGCAGGCAGAAGAGACCAGGGAGGAGCAGGAGGGGATAGAAACCAGGGATGAATGGATGGTGGACTTGACCAAGACGAAGTAGACGGGGTAGTTCAAAGTTCAACGCCACCCTGGGGATGAACAACGGAAACAATGCCGAGGGAGAAGGAGTCCTGGGAGCAGACGAAGGGTTGATGGATCCATGCGAGAAGCATCGTCAGCTGCGACGGAGCTGCCACGATGACCCACGAGTTGGAACTGGAGAACCGGAGGGCTGCGGCGGAACCGGTGTGACTGAGGACTGATGCTGAGCCTGAGGGAGAGCAGAGCCAGTCTGAGCCGAAGGGCCGGAGATGTCCAACACAGGTGAATCCCAGACGTGGTGATGAGGCAGATGGTGAACAGTGGGGCAGACAGGAGAAAGTGAAGACTGGGCTGGAACTAGAAGAGGTGGTGGAAGAGGAAGGGAGGCTGGGACTAAAATGTAACACTCACTCACTGCTGAGAGGTTGTGGGTGAGAAATTTCTCCATTCCTTCGATTCCACTTACACTCCCTCCACTGTGGTCAAAATGGCGGCTCGCACGCCTGGGCAGAATTGTGGGATACAGGCTCCGGGGCGATGTTGGGCTCATTCGCATATCCTGGTGCTGGCGGCTCCATTGCGGCAGGCACTGGTACTCCATCTGCCAGGTGCTCCGGCAGTCACTTTGTGTGGGCTGGGCTCTGGGTCCGGTATGGATCTGGGGTAGACTCTCTCCAGACATTGAAAAATCGCATCCCTCCAGCAGAGTCTTTGCTTGTCTGGGACATCTACTTGATGATAGTAATTTGCCCAGATCCCATACAGAGACTTGAGTGTCTCATCATCATAATGAGAACGCACAGCTAGATGGCAGAACTGTAAGGTGTGTATCCATTCAAGTGAGGCCACTCTGGGCAAAAGCAGTAAACCGAGCTGCTAAATCTATTTTGTGGTCAGTTATTCTGTCACTTTTTTCTGTGTAAAGTCCACAGATGATGAAGAGTATAGATGAATAAAGGTATTTTAAATAAAACAAACACTGATCCACAGGTAGCGTGCCAGTGTGTTCTAGTTCAAACACTAGCACAAACAACAACCGACAATCAAGGCACAGAAACAAGGAACTTAAATATACGCAGATAATGAGCTAAAGACTAACAGAAGGAATGATCAAATGAATATCCATAGCAACACATGGTAGCGGGACACATGAACAAAGACAACAGGAAATAATGAGGAGCAAACTAAAAGTCCACAATAATGTAACTAAATGTACAAATGACCTAATATCACTGACACCAAGTCTACATCTTTTTGTGCCATCACAACCAGCATGTCTGTAATGCACATGATTAAGCCAATGTCTACACTTGGTAAACTCTCTATTTTCATGTTACTTTATCAAAGGCCAGATTAATGGCAAGGGTGACCTTAAACACATATTTATTTTGAAAATTGTACATTATGAAACTAATGTGTAGGCTATGTGTCATTCTTATTGTTCCAGAAAAAAATGATTTGCATTGCCTGCACGTCCCTCCTGCCAATGAAACATTTATTAATGTAAATACCAATTGTCAATCAATAAACATAGAGCGCCTCCCCTTATGTAAACACTTTCCTCATTGAACATATTGACAGCGCAGTGCCCTGTCCAACCTGAGCAATCACACAGCTGTTTCCTGCTGCCTTGCTCGGAAATTGATTTCTCTTTGAAGTTTCAAATTTGTGTTTTAGCATTGTAGGTTTAATGTTAAACTAAACAACCTTTTTATCAAACTTTGTTTTCCTTTTTTTTTAGGGTCAAATTGTCCAGTCATATGTACCTGAAGTTGACTGTCTGATGCTAATGGTAGCAAAAGTCTGGCACAAATGCAGATTTGATATTTCCTGTGTTTTATATATGAACAGTATATTCTTCCGTTCAAAAGTCTTTTGGTCAGTAAGATTTATTTTAAAGAAACTAATAATTGTATTCAGCAAGGGTGCATAAAATTGGGTGACAATAAAGACAATGATAATGTTATAAACAATTTTAAATTGAAATAAGTGATTATGAACTTTCTATTCATCAATGAATCCCAGAAAAAAATCCTGCTTCCACAAGAATATCAAGCTAATACATGTTTCTTGAGCACCAAATCAGCTATTAGAATAAATTCTGAAGGATTAAGTGACACTGAAGACTGTAGTAATGGCTAAATTATGTTTGTAATATTACTGTTTTCAATGTATTCTGGATAAAATAAATGCAACTTTGGTGGTTATAAGAGACTTCTTTTAAAAACACAAAAAATTAACGACCCCTTCATTTTGAATAGTATAGTGTGTATGTTTATGTACAATTTACAAAATTTGTATGGTAATAAATACATTCTACTCCTATAATTTTATATTGTGTGTGGCACTATCTTGGAGATAAGTCTATTTCTTCATTCAGGATCTTCAAGGTCATAAGACAAAGTTAAGAACACTTGCTGAATGTGATTCTGGACAGATGAAGTCAGATAAAATTGGCCAAAAGAAGTCCACCTCTTCATTCACATCATGTAAAATAATAAATTCAACTTGTAGTAGTTCTCTGCCAACTTCCACTTTAACTATTGTACGTGAAACCAAGTGGTAATTTACAGTAAGTGGATGGTATAGCGTAGGACGGTACTTTATTAATCCTCTGGGGGAAATAAAAGCAACGTCTCCCTTAGCTTATATTTTAAACATTGAAGTGAAAATATTGGCCTAGCTGTAGAGTTTTTTAGTAGAGTAATGAGTCCTAAAAGAGCCGATGGTAATTTACAGAGGTGTAGTATCTCTTTAATTGCCTTTGTTTTTCACGCATGTAACATTTGAAGTGGTATTTTTCATGACTAAATGATGTCCTAAACAACAGGGTTTCTGCCAGAGATTCAATGTTTTGATTGGATCCTCCGGTGGCTCCCATGCCTGGCTAACTCAGCACACCAACACAGATGTAGAGTGGGAGGGTGTGATAGAGTCTCTCTGTCTCTACCTGATAATAAGACATCATAAGGATACGTCTGTCTCGAGCTGAAGATAGCACATTCTGTTTGGGAGGCTTGATATATTGTTGTGATGTTTAGGATATGCATTTCTCCTGCAATATGACATAAATGGTTGATCTGCTTACAGAGTTTTCACAGGTTATCGGCTTGATCTAGTGACAGTGAGGCATTTGGCATATCTGTTGCTTGGGAATTGGCTAATAGAGAAGCGACTGTTGGTTTTAACAGGTACAGATAGACATATTTTCCATTTTGCATTTGTGCATCACTCTATAGAAGCTTTTAAAAGTGCAATTTTAAAGGAAAATCATGGAATCATCATGTTGCCTTGTTGTCTTGAATCATAACACTCCCAGCTAATTGCTAAGACCTATATATCAATTCAAAAATGCAAAAAAGGTCTGCACTCTAAAAATATAAAATATCTTTATCTCCTGTCTACAATAAAATATTTTTATGTTGTCTCGGCAATGTAAACATTTTTGGGAAAATTGCTGCTATCAAAATGCTTTAGAATGACAATAGGATATATAGCTGAGGATATATAAATTTAAGTGAATAATTACAGTATACTACTCATGTAAAAAACAATGTACTATCGCAAGTCTCGGCTGTTTATAACATTACAAAAATGTATACTGTATTATAGTACGGTTCTATGTATAAAGTATATATTATATCCAACATTATTAGCATATATAGAAACCACACTCAAGTAAAGCGATATATTGTCATGGCGATAGAAACAACAGGAAGCAAGCGCGAGTTAATCCTTTATTTAGAAGGAAAATGAAAGACACACAGTGCAGCCGGTGGAACAGTGACACAGGGACTTCGATGGTCAGGATCCGTGCGCAGCAGAGGTGAAGACAACCGGTAACTCAATCCACATAAACACAGCGACGCCCCAGTAATCCACACGAACACGGTGATAGTCCAACAATCCACACGAACACAGTGATAGTCCAATAATCCACACGAACGCGACGACGATGATGAAAGGCAGGTACACCAGGCGGAACAGGACGCGGGACACAGGAACACCAACACCGAGGACATAGAGACAACGATCTGACAAAGATGAGGAAACAAGGATGAGTATATATAGGGTAAAGAGATTGCGTGCAGCTGGTGGTGTGATGATGATCAGCTGGAGCGGATCCGGAGTGCCAATCATTCACGCCCACACGCACGTGCAGTCACACAACAACATAAACACGAGACTAGAAGAGACCAGAGAATCTCTCTACCGTGACAGTACCCCTCCCTCTAAGAACGCCTCCTGGCGTTCCCAGACCCCCTTACCTGTCGATTGTAATCATCGATAAGGGAGTGATCCAGGATGTCTCTAGCCGGCACCCAACTTCTCTCCTCCGGACCGTAACCTTCCCAGTCCACCAAGTACTGAAATCCGCGTCCCCTCCGCCTTGAGTCCAGAATCCGATTAACCGAATACGTGGTCTCCCCATCTACGAGTCGCGGTGGGGGAGGAACCGGGACCGGCGGATTAAAGTGTGAATGAAACACGGGTTTAATTTTGGATACATGGAACGCGGAATGAACCCTCCTGTACGCGGGAGGTAATTTGAGGCGAACTGCCACTGGACTAATGATTTTGGTGACAGCAAACGGGCCGATAAATTTGGGAGCAAGTTTATTAGAAACGGTGCGGAGAGGAATGTTCTTAGTTGAAAGCCACACTTTTTGACCAACGACGTATACGGGAGGCTTAGACCTGTGGCGATCGGCCTTGGCCTTGGTGCGCGCCCCCACTTGGAGTAAAGTCTCCCGGGCTCTAGTCCAAGTGCGGTGACACCTCTGGACAAAGGCGTGAGCGGAGGGGACCGCAACCTCGGATTCCAGACTGGGAAAAATAGGTGGCTGGTAACCTACACTACACTCAAACGGAGATAGGCCCGTAGCCGACACTGGTAACGTGTTGTGTGCGTACTCAACCATAGATAGTTGCTGGCTCCAAGAGGAAGGATTCTTGGAGACCAAACATCGCAACACCTCTTCCAAATCTTGGTTGGCTCTCTCGGTTTGGCCATTGCTCTGGGGATGAAACCCAGAGGACAAACTCACCGTCGCCCCCAGTAATCTGCAAAACTCTTGCCAAAATTTGGACACGAACTGGGGTCCCCTGTCGGAAACCACGTCTGTCGGGAGGCCATGTAACCGAAAGACGTGGTCTACGACTGCCACCGCTGTCTCCTTAGCTGAGGGTAATTTGGGTAAGGGAACAAAGTGGGCCGCCTTCGAGAACCGGTCCACCACAGTTAAAACCACTGTGTTACCCTGAGAGGGTGGGAGGGCGGTAATAAAATCTAGAGCGATATGGGACCAGGGTCTCGAAGGCACCATCAGTGGCTGAAGTAACCCATCTGGAGGTCGATTGGAAGTTTTACCCGTGGCGCAAACCGAGCAAGCCAAAACAAAACTGTGAATGTCACGAGCCATAAGAGGCCACCAGAATCGTTGCTTAACTAAAAATCTAGTCCGATTTACTCCTGGATGGCAAGCTACGTTGGAACCATGACCCCACTGAATAACGTCTGAACGTAATCCCTCCGGCACAAACAATCGGTTCGGTGGGCACCCGGGCGGAGGCGTTACCCCTTCCAAGGCCTTGACGACCCTCGATTCGACCTCCCATGTGAGTGTTGAAACGAATAGAGTTTCAGGTAAAATACACTCGGGAGTAGACGGGCGCTCGGAAAAATCAAATATACGAGATAAGGCGTCGGGTTTGATGTTCTTGGAACCCGGACAGTAAGACAGGGAAAAATCAAAGCGACCGAAAAACAGAGCCCACCGAGCCTGCCTGGAGTTCAATCTTTTAGCGGTTCTGATGTATTCGAGATTCTTATGATCGGTCCAGACTATAAAAGGTACCCCCGCCCCTTCTAACCAGTGGCGCCATTCTTCCAACGCTAACTTAACTGCCAACAACTCTCTGTTACCAATGTCGTAATTGCGTTCGGCGGACGACAATCGATGAGAAAAAAACGCGCAAGGATGCATCTTGTCGTCTACGGGGGAACGTTGGGACAACACTGCACCTACTCCCACCTCCGATGCGTCGACCTCCACCACGAACTGACGTGAAGAATCAGGGGCGACAAGGATGGGGGCTGAAACAAAGCGGCCTTTCAGTTTGGCGAACACAGCTTCGGCTGCGTCCGACCACCTGAACGTAGTTCTGGGGGAGGTCAAGGCAGTCAGAGGTGCGACTAGTTGGCTAAAGTTGCGAATGAACCGCCGGTAGAAGTTGGCGAACCCCAGAAATCTCTGCAGGGCCTTGCGGGAATCTGGGCTTGGCCACTTCACCACAGCCTTAATTTTCTCAGGGTCCATACGAACTCCCTCAGACGACACTATGTAACCTAAGAAAGGGACAGACTGTGCATGAAAATCGCATTTCTCCGCCTTGACAAAAAGCCCATTCTCTAGCAACCTCTGAAGCACTCGTCGGACGTGTTGCACATGTTCCTGGAGAGAAGAGGAAAAAATCAATATGTCATCCAGGTAGACATATATGAACTGATCTATCATGTCTCGCAACACGTCATTGACCAGTGCCTGGAAAACAGCCGGGGAGTTAGACAGCCCGAAAGGCATGACCAAGTATTCAAAGTGTCCCCTGGGGGTGTTAAAGGCTGTTTTCCATTCATCCCCCTCCCTAATGCGAACCAAATGATAAGCGTTACGCAAATCCAATTTTGTGAAGACGGACGCTCCCTGCAACCTCTCGAAAGCTGAAGACATCAACGGCAAAGGATACGTATTCTTTACCGTGATGTTATTCAACCCTCGGTAATCAATACAAGGTCGCAGAGAACCGTCCTTCTTCCCCACAAAAAAGAACCCCGCCCCCGCTGGAGAAGAGGAAGGGCGAATGAACTTGGTTGCTAGAGAATCAGAAATATATTTCTCCATAGCCTCCCTCTCAGGAATAGAGAGTGAATACAACTTGCCTTTGGGCGGAGACTTACCTGGCAGTAAATCTATAGCACAGTCATAGGGACGATGCGGAGGAAGAGAAGCAGCCCGAGACTTAGTGAACACCTCCTTCAGGTCTAGATACTCCGCGGGCACGTTAGACAAATCCCCTGCTTCCTCCTGAAACACAGAAACAGGCACAGACGAACAAGCAGACACAAGACAAGACTTATGACACTCCTTGCTCCACTCCAGCACAGATCGGTGATGCCAGTCCACTCGGGGGTTGTGTTGGATAAGCCAGGGGTGTCCCAGGACGACGGGTGCAAGGGGTGAATCCAGAATATAAAATGAAATTGTCTCAGAATGATTGCCAGAAGTAATGAGGGTGATATCTTCGGTGCAAAGTGAAATGGTGGGAAGCTCTTGTCCATTGAGTGCGTGAACTGAAATCCTGTGAGTGAGGTGTTTGAGGGGAATCTGAAATCTTTGAGCAAACTTGTGGTCCATAAAATTACCTTCCGCCCCAGAATCCAATAGTGCCAGACAGTTGTGTTGGTGGACTGACCATCTTAGTCTTACCGGGAGGAGCGTGGAGGTCGATGTGACAGCTGATGAGGTCTTCCTGGCGGAGATCCCACCCGATAGTAGCCTCAAGTTTACTACCGGGCTGGGCCTTTTACTGGGCAGTTGTAAGCAAAATGTCCCGATCCTCCACAATAAAGACAAAGGCCCTGGGACCTCCGCCTCTCCTTCTCCTCCCGGGAAAGCCGAGCTCGGCCCACCTGCATGGGTTCGGGATCGTAGTTAGGGCTGACCACGTCCCTGCCACTGGACCGAGAGCCGTCGGTGCCTCCGAAGGTGCGGGTGGACTGAGTACGACGTTCTACTCGGGACACTCGAGCGTCCACCCGCAGGGCCAGGTCAATGAGACCGTTCAAGGTGGTGGGTAGGTCCAGGGCGTAGATCTCTCTCTGGACGTGGTCAGCCAACCCATGCAGGAACATGTCCCACTGCGCCTCCTCGTTCCAGCCACACTCCGCCGCCAAAGTTCGGAACTCAATCGAATAATCCGAGACTGATCTTCCCTCCTGTCGCAGCTCTGCCAGGGTTCTGGCTGCCTCTCGCCCAGAGACAGCCCGATCAAACACTTTCTTCATTTCGGCGGAGAGGGTCTGGAACGAGGCACAGCATGGGTTTTGGTTCTCCCACACCGCCGTCCCCCATAGCGCTGCTTTACCCGTCAGCAGTGTAAGGGTAAACGCCACTTTCGCTTCCTCCGTGTTAAAAGTGCACGCCTGAAGTGAAAAGTGCATCGAGCACCGGGTGAGGAATGCTCTGCAGTGGGAGGGTTCACCACCATATGCCTCAGGTACAGGTAATCGCGGCTCCGGCTGAAATGGATCTCTCGGTGGTGTGGGGGGAACGGCTGGTGTGGGCGGCGCAGTGGGAGCACGAAGGCGTTGGATCTGCTGGGTGAGCTCGGACACCTGTGTCACTAAGGCTTGCACTGCGCGACCCGTACCACCAATCTCTCTCTCTTGGGCGTCCATTCTGCGAATACTGTGCTGAATGAAATCCTGCAGGGTCGGCTGTGACGCACTCGCTGCTCCCATTTCCAGGTCAGATCGTTCTGTCATGGCGATAGAAACGACAGGAAGCAAGCGCGAGTTAATCCTTTATTTAGAAGGAAAATGAAAGACACACAGTGCAGCCGGTGAAACAGTGACACAGGGACTTCGATGGTCAGGATCCGTGCGCAGCAGAGGTGAAGACAACCGGTAACTCAATCCACATAAACACAGCGATGCCCCAGTAATCCACACGAACACGGTGATAGTCCAACAATCCACACGAACACAGTGATAGTCCAATAATCCACACGAACGCGACGACGATGATGAAAGGCAGGTACACCAGGCGGAACAGGACGCGGGACACAGGAACACCAACACCGAGGACATAGAGACAACGATCTGACAAAGATGAGGAAACAAGGATGAGTATATATAGGGTAAAGAGATTGCGTGCAGCTGGTGGTGTGATGATGATCAGCTGGAGCGGATCCGGAGTGCCAATCATTCACGCCCACACGCACGTGCAGTCACACAACAACATAAACACGAGACTAGAAGAGACCAGAGAATCTCTCTACCGTGACATATATACAGAACTATATAGCAAATCTCAATTGCCTGATTTATTTCATTGCAAAACATACATACAGTACAGTACACTCACATAAAATGATACGCTGTAAAATCTTAACTGCTTGATTGCTTGTATCATAGCAAAAAATAACTATAACTATTAAATCTGCTAAATACGACATGAAGGTATTAAAATAAACAGTAACATTATTTTTTTTGTAAAGTTGATTTGAAAGTATGTGTATTGTGAAAATTGCTATCTAAATAAAATTTGCATTCTACCAAAAATAACAAGCAAATCTAGTGGCTAGCTAGTTAACACTGTCTAAATTAACATGTGGCAACTGTAAGGAACTGTAAAGAACTGTAAGGTTAGTTACCTGTCTAAAACACTGTCTGATGCATATACTGTATTACCAAGTTTTTGGTTCTACTTTTAAATAGCTGACAAAGAAGAAGTGTTTGGTTGTATACTTTAAATACTGAAATTCCAGAATTATCTATATCTAGACAACGCTGTGAATGTGTATATTGTTGTCAATGAATGAGAAATGCATGTCTAAATATCATATTGGCTTTAATAATAATTTCCCCAATAAACAGGCAAGAATGAACTTTTGGGCAAGAATAAACCATGATTGTTGTTTCCCGACAACAAAGCAATTGAATGCCACAAGCTTGTAATCACAACTTCAGAGGACATTTCCGATAGAAAGTGAAGGCAGCATTAGTGCACATTGCAAAGCCAAGTGTGATGATATTGTTTTTGTAGTTGCTTGTTTTTTTCCACCCTAAAATAAATCTAAACCCACAACACATTTCCTCTGTGTCTTCTTCTGCAGGTAATTGACATAATTGTCCGTCAGCTTCTGCAGTGATGGATTTGAAGGACAGACAGCAGCGCTCTCTGACACGGGGTCCGTGCCGAAAGGATCTGCACTACGCTACATGCTCTCTGGACAATGAGAACTGCCATGTAGTGTCACAGAAATCGTACAGCTCCAGCAAGAGGCTGAAGGCCTACCAGCAGGACGGACGCTTGCGCTATGGAGGATGCGTTGCGGAGTTAGTGCACCAGCAGACAGAAGAGTATGTCAGACAAGGTAAGATTGTTACTGTAATTAATATATTAATGAAAGAAATCATAATGGTAAATAATATGGCAGCTACGGGTACATCACATTAGCTACATTTCGACCAAATTTGGCAAGCAAAAACAATGTCTGTTGTCTATTTTAAGCAGTGTAGAGATGTATAAAGCACGGGTCACACAGAAGTCACTTTTAAACCAAAGAGCTTTCTATTGGTCAACGCGATGAATTTTTGTGACCAACTTGACCCGTTGTGAAATGCGTGAAGGGAAATCTTTCGCCCTCATGCGAAATTCCCAATAGCATGGATTCCTATTAAAATGACTGGATTTCAGTTGAATTAACTTGATTTGTTTTATGTTTTTGTTTGTCTTTTCATTTTCATTCAATATAATACAGGTTTAAAGCAAATAGAGGACTATATAGTATGTGCAATTCTTAAGTGCATGTTGGATACAGCAGTCTTTAGGTCAGAGTTTTCTCATTAGTTGGGGCTTTAACACAAATGCCATCATGGATGAATATTATCCATTTTAAACCTCATAATCCCTCTATAATAAAAACAGAGAAGATTTTCTGTGGTAAGTTTTAATTTGCAGCTATTGAAACTTTTGATCTGTGTGCACAGAAGTATGCTAAAGTTTCAAGACAAATATTTGTTGAAAGCTATTGTTCCTTTCATACAATTGACATTGACCTGGTATACAAACTGGATTGGAGCAGAGTGATTCTGAATAAAGGGGTGGGGGTGGAAACTCAATAAATATACTAATTTAGGATAAATTAAATAGCTAGATTAAAGGATTTATTTTATATCACCAAATGAACCTGAATACAATAGACCAAAAAATAATTGTTTTAATTTACACGAAAGGACCCTGCATCTATGTAATTTGATTGTTATTAACATTCAATTATATGCCATTTCATTTTTACATCAATGCCATTTATATCAGGAGGGATTTCATGATTGCCATGTGAATATTGAGCACTTTCAATCTGTTTTGTCTTCATTTTAATCACAACCGGGAATTTTTACAGATTATCTTCTTTCTGACAGAAGTTGTGTTCTGTCTGGTATTTAGCCGTGACTTTATTTGCCTGTTAGGGTCAGTTCATCCAAGAACACAATCTTGCAATTGGGTGGAAAAAAATAGAAATTGAAAATTGTGCTGCCAGGTTTTGTTTTGCTCAAATTGATTTTGCTATGAAGTGTTAACCGGTTATAATTACGGTTCGACCAACTGACCTTAATTTCCTGCACAGAAAATTGATTGTAAACATGAAGTTTTAAAAACTTTGAGCCATGTTGAAAGATGTCCTTACAAACACACCTTTAGCCAGGTTAGTCAATATCAGATAAAGAGATAATAGAGGTGAGCTGCAGTGTTCGATCTGGAACCTTCATCCTTTCAGTATATAAACTAACTTTACTATTTTCATCTATACTATAATAATCTGAGTAGGTTTATATATATATATATATATATATATATATATATATATATATATATATATATATATATATATATAGTTCTGTCAATCGATTGAAAAAAACTGATTAATCTGACATTTTTCTGTAATTAATCTCGATTAATCACACCTAACATTAAAGTTTTTAAACATTTATTTATATTGTAAGATTTTCACATATGATCTCCATATTAATGTAGAAACAACATAAACACAGTATATTTTAAATATTTAATCTAACAGGAAATGTCCAGAAATTAAATAAAATTATTAAACACTTAAAGGGATGCTCCACCCAAAAATGAAAATTCTGTCATCATTTACTCACCCTCAAGATGTTGCAAACCTGTATGAGTTTCTTTCTTCTGCTGAACACAAAGGAAGATATTTTGAAGAATGATTGGAACAGTTGTTTGGCACCATTGACTTCCATAGTAGAAAAAAAAATACTATGGAAGTCAATGAGACCAGAAACTGTCTGCTTACTGATATTCTTCTAAATATCAGAAAATCGGCTGAATGGATTCGAAAACGGTAAAACTGTTTAACTCTGGGGGAGTTGTAAAATGAGCCTATTTCCAAAATAAAAGTGGAGTATCCCTTTAAATCTTTTTCAAATGCTGTTCTTTTGAACTTTCTATTAAAAAAAAGTCTTTCTATTAGAAAAATAGCTTTTTCTAATAAAAATAAATGATAAAATATAAACATCAACTGGTCACACTAAGAATAAGGCGAACCACAAGTTTGATGTTGAATAAAACAAACTCATGTTATTCATCAACTACCCTTTATTATTACTCTTGATTATATTTGGGGTTTTCCACTCTCAGCCCAGAATCAACATGCGTCTGTTTTGAAGCACAATATTTCTGAGGAGACTCAGCCAAACTCACAATACAGCCTGAAGCATTTTTTTCCCTCTAGTTTTTTTAGGTTTTGATTCGGGAATGTCCAGGAGAGGGATACTGCCTGTCATTCTGTGTTTTTTCCCCCCCTTTTCCACAGGCTTCTGTGTTTTTTTCCATAGATGCTGGCTCAGGTGTAGTTCAAAGATTGCATGAAACCGAGAATCTTTTAATAGTCTGAGATGAGATGTGCCCCACTAGCAGTGCCCACATCTCATTATAGCAAAGTTTCATCTACCTAAAGCAAGAGGTGACCTTGTCGTCACTTTTCTCCTTCACTGTGTGCTGTAAAAATAGCCCAAACCAGTGAGACCGAGCTACACACTGCTGCCTCATCTTGAGAGTGGATCAGACAGACTGAGACAGAGAGAAAATGATAGACACCGAACCAGGACTAGCAGTCTCTAGCTCTCAGTAGCCTGAGGTTTCTGGTCCACGTTTATTTATTTATTTTTTACATGCCAGCTGTAGCCTGCTCCACATTACATCTGAACAAACTCGCCATCAATATGCTCATATGGCTTAGGGAGGAGTTTTTGGTTGTAGGACGCTTCAAGCTGGTGGTCCATGGCCGTATTAGATGTGCAGGGCTCTGCAGGCAGCTTTGCCTCAGTAAAGGCCATATGGCGAGGGATCTTCGGAAAGTACGGGAGCACTCGTTATGGACATTTGCGGGAAGGAGTGCTCTGCCTCTCAGGCAGCCCAGAACCCCCTTATGGTCCCTTTAGTGCACTTTTTTCCAGCACAACATCTGGTAGCATGTGCTTATCGTCCTCCATCCGAGCCCTTACTAAGCAGAGCTGCTCCTAACATAGCGGAACATTGAGATTACAGTATACGGGTAATGTGGGTGAACGGGGAAGTGGGAGAGATGATGATGGAGGAAAGTACATCTGGAGGAAAGCAGAAACTATATCAATCTTTATGACCCTGCTTCCCCCTGAGATTAACATCCAGCTCAGATGACAGCCCATTCTCACCCCAAGGCGTCATCTAACTGACGCCTTGGGAATCAGTTTGACCATGCTTCAATATTCGACGCTAAAGGTACCCTTTAGCGTCAGTTAGTTGACGCGATCCCAGGGCGTCATCTAACTGACGCGTTACCCTTAGCGTCAGTTAGATGACGCCCTTCTACCCAGACCTAAACCTACCCGCGTCATCTAACTGACGCGTTACCCTTAGCGTCAGTTAGATGACGCCCTGGGATCGCGTCAACTAACTGACGCTAAAGGGTGCCTTTAGCGTCGAATATTGAAGCATGGTCAAAATTGTCAGTTAGATGACGCCTTGGGGTGAGAATGCGTTGCAGATGATCCTATCAGAAGTGATCAGACGAGAGGGATTACTGTTTATACTTGCTATGGACATATCATGTGGCAGATGCATCACTGGTGACCACTTCTGATCAGATTTAGTCAAGTGGATAGTCTCTGATCTCATGACTGCACACATAAAATCAGCCTGCCATTCAACAACATTGTCTTTTAACACTAGAAGTGCCAGAATTCCATACTAGAACTGCCACAAGCGGTCATTTTGACCACTAGATCTTTAATGATAAACCCAATTGAGAGATTAATGCATTTATTATATTAGGATATCTTTTAAAAACAAAACAACACCAAACTGTACATTTAAACAAGTTTAATTATACATTTATAAATGATAATATCATTAGTAGCCTACCGTAATTATTGCGTATTCACAACAGATAGGCTATATGTCCATATCCCTTCAACATAACTCAGAACAAGATAATAACAACTAAATGTATCTTATTTAATTATAAAATATTTTATTTGAATATAATAACAGAGAAAATCGGCTAATAGAAAAAGCTGGAAAAGAGCTGATCTAAAACAAAACAAAGAAGAACCAAGAGGGAAAGCGTAGGCTACTGAAACATAAAAACACTAGCCTATATTACAAATTGTATGTTAATTATATACATCAATATAGTGGTTGGCTATGTAAGCTTCACAGTCAAGGCAAGTGACCTCTCTTCTTCTCACACAATTTCCACACACGGGTGTGCGGCATTTGCAGCAGGTGTTGTGGGTTTTGTTTTGACTGCAGCTTCTCCGAACCTGGCACTACCTCTACTTTGGTGTCTGCTTCGGTGATTTTAATCGAATATAATTTTTGTTTGTAGAAATTAGCATATAATTATGCAAACACTCAGGACCGCTACTGACCTTTCTGTTGACAGTGAGAGAGACAATGGTCAATCGTGGGAAATGTAACAATAAAAAATACCACGAAATTCAGTGCGGTTGATATGACTGTTTATGTCCGAAATAGGTAAATATGTTCATTTGTTTTTTGCCTTATGTGTAATTTATATGAAAAACATTTTAAATGAAAATACAGACACAGGAAAAATCAGGTACCAGTAGGATTCTATTTATTTAAGTTATTGCAGATATAAAATTCTAAATGGTCAAAATGACCGTCATGGCCGTTCGAGTGTTAATGGATGGTACGATGCCGATTATTTTTTTTATCTTTGATAATTGACATGCAGAATTTTGGTAACACTTTATTTTAATGTGCTGTTAGACATAATACATGTATTTACTATGGTTAAACCTAATTCTGTAGTAAGTACATGTTAATTAAAATGACTACTTATTTGTGTAATTGCACTGTACAATGTCACAGTAAAATAAATGTGACCAGCATTTTAATTTTGTTTCTAAATAACCATTTCACTTGAAAATGAAAATTCTGTCAGTAATTACTCACCCTCATGTTGTTCCAACCCTAAGACTTTCGTTAATCTTCGGAACACAAATTAAGATATTTTTTATGTAATCTGAGAGCTGTCTTACTCCTTCGTAGGCTCCTAGGTAATTTCGTTCTGCCGGCCCAGACAATTTAGTAAAAATATTGTTAAAATAGTTCGAGTGACTACAGTGGCTCAACCTTAAGTTTATCAATGATGAGAATACTTTTTGAGTGCAAAAACTCCCCAAAAATAACAACTTTATTCAACTATTCATTTTCTTCTGTGTGGGCCTCTGACGTGAGTTCTCGAGAGCGACACTAAGACGCATTTGCGAGAACTGAGAAGATGAAGTAGATGGGTCTCGATGTAGTGTTCTAAAGTGTGCATTACCTGGATGTCCGAATCGTGAGAAACCAACAAGAAAAAGTAAAAGTGCCTTACCAATGCCGCAAAATGAATGGCTTACCTTTCACACTTTCCCATCAAATGATCGTGAGTGTCATCTTCTCAGTTCGCGCGCATGCGCTCTCGGTAACTCACATCAGAGGCCCACACAGAAGAAAATGAATTGACAAATAAAGTGGTTTTTTTCGTGCACAAAAAGTATTCTCGTCACTTAATTGATAAACTTAAGGTTGAGCCACTGTAGTCACTTGGACTATTTTAACAATGTTTTTACAAACTTTTCTGGGCTGGCAGATAACAATTACCTGTAGCAGCCTATGAAGGAGGGAGACAGCTCTCAGATTTCATCAAAAATATCTTAATTTGTGTTCCGAAAATGAACGAAAGTCTTACGGGGTTGGAACAACATGAGGGTGAGTAATTACTGACAGAATTTTAATTTTTGGGTGAATTAATGACAGAATAAACATAATAACAATCCAACACTCCCCCCGACTGAGCCTGGGTTCTCCCAAGGTTTTTTTTCTCCATTGGGTCATCTGATGGAGTTTTAGGACACAATTAGGTCACTTGATGGAGTTTTTCGGTTCCTTGCCACTGTTGCCTTTGGCTTGCTCAGTCGGGGATATTCAAATGAATTAACCAATCATTAATACCATTGATCAACTCTACCAAACTTGGATGTCTTTTTTCCAGTAATAAACAAACATTGTTAAGTTGTTGATTGATACTGTGAAGCAGCTTTAATACAATCTGTATTGTCAAAAGCGCTATATAAATATATTTGACTAGACTTGACAGAGGCAGAGATCATGACAATATGCCTTTAAAAAACTAAAAATTGTAGTACTTTTATGATGCTTTTTTTGTGTATTACTTGGTTAGCTCAAATTTAACTTGATTAATTTCAAATTAGCTTTATTACATAGATGTAAGAGCTACATTAAGCTTTTTTAAAACATTTTATTTTTATTTTTCATGTACAGGGTTGGACTGACATGAGGTTAATTACATTTTAATTTTTGGAAAAACTATTCCTTTAATTTTGGGTATAAACTGCATATATAGTATAAAAAGCTTACTAAAGGAATATCTAGTCTGTACTTTTCCATTTAGAAATTTGCTCTCCCACATGATGGCTAATTTTAGATCTGCATCATATGGACTTGTCGCTCAAGATCAATACCAATGTGACTGCATCACTTTCAGGCTTTCGATTTGTTTGGTCTAAGAGTAGGTAGTTTAACAAGCTCTTGATAGGATTTTCATCCATATTACAGCCGGCGGCCATCAAAGCCGACAGAGGGAGCTTGCGATAGTATAGCAGCACTCATGGTCTTTAACTGACAATGAAAAGCAGATTATGTTTTAATGCCGATCTAACGTATTCCTACACCCACCGCCTGTTAGAGGAACTTTGAAATATTGTGGGGGTCCAGGTGAGTCTCCATCTCAATTAGAGATCATTTCCATGTTGAAGAGGAACATTAGGCCTCTGCTAGAGAGTGGTGTGTAATGGGCAGTGCTTGAGATGTAATATTGATGGGAGCGCTCAAGTGGAATAAGAATGAGAATGCACTGGGAATGGTGAAAATGAGTTAGCTGGTGTACAAACACATAAACAGAACTGTCTCATTGGCATACAGTAGCTTTTGATGTCTGCGGTGGTTTTTCCCTTCATGGAGACGTTGACCTTGAGTACAATGTATTGCATTTACTATATGAGCATACTTTTTTCTCTACCTTCCATTATGTGATGCCATTTTATCTTTCTTTCTCTGTTTCTCATTTATTCTCTTCCGCACTCTCTCACTCTCTCTATGGTCAATGCAATCTTTGGTAGAATTATGTCAACATTTATTCTGAATGATTCAACAGTTTAAAATGTTAGTTCGAAGCAAATATTTTTCTTTTTGTAACTTGATAACTTGATCTTTCTTTGAAGCAAATTTGCCTTTTTACTTAAGTCATTTAAGTAGGATGTGGGCTATTAGATAAACCTTGTTATGCAGAAGTCACATTCGAACCAAGCTGCCTTGTGTTGGTCAACACGGTGAATCTGTGTGAGGAACTTTATCGAATTTCAAAATTTGAGTGGGAAAATATTTTGCCCATGCTGAATTGTGTGGGTTCCTTTAGAAATGACTGAATTTCGTCACACCTTAATGCCCACTTTTCACCATTCAATCAAGTGCCGGCCTACAATCATTTCACTCAAAATATGTCACAATAAGGTAAAGAAAAATTGCGAACAGTAATTCATGTTGACTTAAAACTACATCAAACTAATGTATGATATTGTAAGTGCACCTTGCAGACCAAATGGTGAAAGATCTGGAAACTTCAGATGGTTTTGTTGGTTCAACTCACACAAAGGGCAATCCCTGAGCAATGGGTTTAGCCTCAGGCTACTCCTGGGCGATTGTCACTGTAGATAGTGTGTGTGTGTGTGTGGTGTGTGTGTGTGTGTGTGTGTGTGTGTGTGTGTGTGTGTGTGTGTGTGTGTGTGTGTGTGTGTGTGTGTGTGTGTGTGTGTGTGTGTGTGTGTGTGTGTGTGTGTGTGTGTGTGTGTGTGTGTGTGTTTGTGTGCGCGCGTGTGTGTGTGTGTGTGTGTGTGTGTGTGCGTTTGTGTCTAGCAGTTTATTGAATTCGCCCCAAACCATTTTACGTATTTTTGCTCTTTTATTGCTGAGTTCTGGCAGATTTGTTTTTGCCTGGTTGTACTTTAGATTGTAAGAACAAAAAAGAGGACTTAATGGTGCACTTAAACATCATATCAACATTTAATTTGACAGAAGTAGTTTTAACTACTCGTCTGTTCTTCTTTTCTGCAGGCGGTGTCTTTTGTAACAGTTATATAACAGCATAATTTGTTGTTTGCATGTCACTGCATGTGTCTGTTGGATTATATTCCATGATGTTCCCGAGAAACGAGACATGTTTGAATGTGTAAACATTACAGCTATTTACCATTTAAATACATTTTGACTTTAAATGCAGGAGTAATACTGTACCATTCTGTAAGATCTTAAATATTATTTAGTCAGCCATATGCTCTCTAACACAGTGCACAGTGGCTCAGTGGGTAGCACTGTCGCCTCACAGCAGGTCCAGTTTCCCCACAATCCAAAAACATGCAGTATGGTTTAATTGGAGATGCTACATTTTCAGTAGTTGTGAAAGCTTGTGTGTTTGAGTCCTAATTAATGTAATGGGGAGGTTTTGGAAAAGACTGGCAACCTACCCTGTAAAAATCATTGCCAAGAAAATTCATGGACAGTCTTTTGCATATGGCAAAAGATGGCCCTAGAATCACCAAGAGTCAGATATGACTGAAATGGTAATAGATAGATGGATGCTCTCTAAATCTGAGAACACAGAAATAGGTCAAACTTTAGTTTGGTGTCCAATTCTCACTAACTAGTTGCTAACTAGCATGCTTATTATTGGCAGTTTATTAGTACATATTAATGCCTTATTCTGCATGACCATATTCTACATCCCTTAAACAATTCCAATCCAATACCTAAACTTAACAACTACCTTACTAACTATTAATAAGCAGTAATTAGGAGTTTATTGAGGCAAAAGTTGTAGTTCGTTAATAGTGAGAATTGGACCCAAATCTAAAGTGTGATCCAGAAATTTTTAATCAGTGAACTGAAAACTGAATCCTGGGAAAGACATGAATTATGAAAAGATGAATTTTCTAATTCATCGAACATGGCCACAACACAACATTAGAATGGAAACAATGTGGTATCAATTAAATAAATGTTTAAAATACATGTTAGGGTTATCTTTTTTTAGTGAAATGATTGGAATACCCTGTGGATGTAGAATATCTCTTACCAATGTAATAGATGTTAACCTTGAATGCTGATCGTCTGATAATCTTTTTTTTTTTTTACATTTAAAGGAGACCCAACACTGATCTTCTAAAGGGATAAGAAAAATACATATTTTTTTCTTGTTTCAAATTCCTGCTATTTATCTTGCCCCTCACAGTGTGTGGCTTTGATATGGTAGTGAAGCATGGGCTCAAGGATCTGCTACACACTGGAGCATCTCACCTCTTCTCAGCCCATCTTTTGGAGATTTAGTATTGGTCTTTACTATCACCAAGGTCAGTGATGTCCTTGGTTTAGAGTTGAACATTTATATATAAGGATTCGTTTTATTCTTCATTCTGGCATGTTTCAGAAATCTTCTTTTAGCTGGGGGGAGATTTAAAGGAGTAGTTTGCCCAAATCTCGAAAGTAAGTCATATTTGAAATAAGCAATTTTGATTTATTTTTTAAGTTCCCTCTATAGCTTATGAGGATTAAAAGTTGTGCTGTTGTGATGTGCTGTTCAGTGAAAGAAAATAAAAAAATCTTCAGAGAAAGGGGCATTGGCATTTTGCTGTTCTCTTTGCATTCGAGGTAGCCTATTATACTCTTAGTCACACCCAGCACCTGGACTCTCTGAGTTTTTAAGTCGGCTCAGTTGCACAAGGCAAATGGTAAGCCAGTGGAGTGAACCCTAATTTCTGCCTCCCCTCCAGACCCTAATGGGCTCTAATGCAAGTATCCAGGGGTTCATAAGCCTTGCAAATTAGCCTGGCTATCAAAATTGCCTCTTTTATGAAGAAAAAATGGTGCTTTATAACCTGTCTAAAATAAGCCTATTGAAAGCCTGATTATCTTCATGCATGTACAGTAAATGCACGTTTTTCCCTTCTTTTTTCTTTTTTCTTTTAGTTTTTTAAAACTAATGATGTGGTAGCTTTGAGACCCCTGTCCTTGAATAAAGTCAAACCTGATGCAAAGCATCTAAAGTTGATGCTTAAAAATAGCTAAAACGAATAAATACAAATGAATGAATACTATTAAGACATTAAAAATGACAAACATACACAAAACAATTACTAAAAGTGAAAACTTAAAGTTTTTTTTACTTTTCATACATACATACATAATGGGTTTGGACAATGAAACTGAAACACTTGGTTTTAGACCACATAATAATTATAATAATTTATTAGTATTGTGTAGGGCCTCCTTCTGTGGCCAATACAGCATCAGTCTGTCTTGGGAATTACAGATACAAGTCCTTCACAGTGGCCAGAGGGATTCTGAGCCATTCCTCTTGTGATGCTGGTGGGGGAAAACGTTTTCTGAATTGGTCCTCCAAAATACCCAAAAGTGGCCCAAAAATATTTAGATCTGGTGACTGTGCAGGCCATGGGAGAAGTTCAACTTCACTTTCATGTTCATGAAACCATTCTGTCACAAGTCTTGCTGTGTGTATTGGTGCATTATAATGCTGATCCGCAGCACCCCCTTCAGGGTACAATGTTTGAACTATTAGGTGCACATGGTCCTCCAGAATGGTTTGGTAGTTCTTGGCAGTGGCGTGCCCATCAAGCACAGTAGGGAATGCCATGATATTGCAGCCCAAACCATCACTGATCCTGATCCACCCCCGTGCTTCACTCTGGGAAGCGACAGTCCTTGTGTTAAGCCTCTTTAGGGCTTCTCCACACCATAACTCCCATGGATGTGGGAAAGACAGTGAAGGTGGACTCATCAGAGAACAATGCATGTTTCACATTGTCCACAGTCCAAGATTTGCACTGTTGGCACCAATGAAACAGACATTTGGCATTGGAACAAGTGACCAAAGTATTGGCTTTGCAGCCCAACCATGAATATTGACTCTGTGGAGCTCCAGATGAACAGTTTTGGTGGAAACAGGAGAGTCGGTGCACATTTAATTCTGGAGTGAGTTGGGCAGCTGTGGTTTTATGTTTTTTGGATACAATTCGAGTTAGTACCTGGACCCTTCCAGACAGCTTCCGCATGCGTCGACAGTTACTTTTAGGTGTGGTTCGTCCTACTAATTCTTGGTGGCATGCTGACATTACCCTGGATACCACAGCTCTCAATACACCACTATAGCTCTCGATACACCACAAATACTTGCTGCCCTGGTCACAGATGAGCCACCAACAATTTGTCCTCTTTTAAACTCTGAAGTGTCTTCCATTATGTTGTTTGGATTACAATATTTTACGTACAGCTGTGCTATTGCTCTGCTTATTTAACCTTCACACTCTGCTCTTATTTAAAACGTTGTCGGGAGAATTCCAGTTCACGTGGCTACGCAGAAGAGATAAATAATTCTTTATTATACTTTTGTTAGGCCAGACAAGTAGTTGAGGGTTGTTTTGTAAAGAAGGACTACATGTCTGTGCACATTTTCAAGGCTTGCACCTTGGAATCTATTTCAGGGTTTGCGTTCTCAAGCCACCAGGCCCTGTTTTGTGCGGATGAGCCCGGAGCGCGTTGAGTGTTTTCTGATAGAACGGTGTTGTGTTAGCAGCCCCTAAGTTAATAACTAATGATCTTTGCAACAGAAGTGAATCAATCAATCAATCAAAACTAACTTTAGCTAAACAATAACTTTATTCTAGAGCTGCTGTAAAGCCAAAACTATCTCGGTTACTGTAATTTCCTATTATTTAATTATCCTATTGTTAAAAGTGCTATATAAATGAAGGTGACTTGACTTGACCTGACTGATGGAATGTATATTAGTGAAGATTGGCCATCACCCTGCGCATATATAGGTGTGAAACCTCCAACATCATATTGGCCAGTGCTTCAGTTATAGTTTTTATATATATATTTATATATATATATCATATGTCAGTGATACTAAAATAACACTGGAACAAACTCTTTCAAGTACTCTTTAAGATACTACCTCACCTGTTCTGTCATAGTTGACGCCATGCGGGTGCTGTAGAACACATGCCTGTACATTTTTCCTCTTGTCAGCAATGAACATGCTGCATTTCACACACACAGCAGCTGCTGTCTTAACAGTTGCTGTGCGAATGAAAGGCAAACAAAAGAAAGCAGAGGGATAAATAATAAAGGTGGCATAGCAAAGGGATGCAATGCTCGGATGTCACCACAGGCATTTAAAGAAGAGAACGAGTCCGAGGAGCTCTCATGAATAAGAGACGCAGACGAGAAAACAGCCGTTAGACAGTCAGCTCAAGCACGGAGCAATACACAACAAAATGACCCAAATGGCCCACGCTGGGGCTAGAGGAATTGGAGGAAGCTCTCTTTTCAACAGCAGCTATATTCTCCAACAGTGCAGTCAGGCGGCCCGACATTATTCAGGGTATGCTGACTGCATCCTCTGTACCCTGATGGTATTGATCTCTGGAGATGGAAAGCGTGACTGCTTGGCTTCACAAAAAAGAAAGAAGTGCAACATAGACAATAATGCTCGAAGACCAAAGCATAAGGGATGGAATTTAGAAAGGTCGGAGGATATATTGAAATTGGCTGACATTTATGAAGTAATATAGGCTTCATTGAGCCGCCTTCTAGCCTTTTTAGAAAGCATCATTTAGACCATGAATGTCTGACTTCTCTGTGAGAGAGGATTTGTTTCTCTAGCAGAAAATGAAAAAAGGCCCATCCACACATGCTGGTACTCAGTACAACAGTGTGCAAGTATACTTAAAGGGGTGATGATCTGAGAAATCAAATTTTACTTGAGCTTTTGACATCTGAGAGGTCATCATATTATAAGAATATCCTGTAAGTTTCAGAACTGAAAACGTCCTTGTTACTCCAATAAAAGCTTTTATTGACACCAGGCTCAGCAAACGACCCGTTTTTCAAAGTGGGGAAATATGACGGTAAAGAGGATAAAACACCACCCCCGCAGAAGATGATCAACGCCTACTCCAACACGGCCGGTTTAGCCCCGCCCACCGATTCGCGCATTACACGCATAGCTAAATAACATAGGCCTACCTCGTGATATTGTGCAGTGCCTGGTTGTGGAAGAAGACAGTCGCTGCATAAGCTTCCTCTGGATTCCAATAGGAAAGCATAAACTTTATTTTTAATGACGTTCCAGCTGATGTGGGTTCATTTGTTCGCTTCATTTCACTGAGGATTGTTTTGTAAACAAGACACAGGTCGAAACTGGATTTGCAGACCGATTAAGAATAAAAACGTACTCGGTTACTAACGTAACCTCGGTTCTCTCTAGAGAGGGAACGAGTACTGCGTAATATCTTACGCTATGGGGAAATACTCTTTCCTCAAGATATTGAAGCCAAAAATTATCCTTAATTTTTTAAACATGCAAAACGCTTTTGCAGCAGCAAGCAGACAAGGGCGAGACAGCTCGTGCGCCCATTGGCTGCCTCGCTGGAAAAGCTGCAGCCTATCGAGTGAGGCACTGCGTGACGTAATGACGAATGAGGACGCTTCACGCTCATTTCGTCATGTCCCGCCAGTATAGGCGTGGTCTCGCCCTATAAATACCCCCTCGATAGCTGTATTTCCTCTGATTTTCTACGCCGAAGCGAACCAGAGCATATTCCAAGCACGGCAAGATACGCAGTACTCGTTCCCTCTCTAGAGAGAACCGAGGTTACGTTAGTAACCGAGTACGTTCTCTTACGAGAGTATCTCTCGTACTGCGTAATATCTTACGCTATGGGGAACCCCATGCAACACGCCACGCGGACAGGGATCCAACACCAGAGTCCCGGGGCCAAGCCCGGGGCGCATCTAGTGCACAATCACCACAACTCACACAGAGTAGAGGAGGAGAGGCTAGAAGCATCACTCCTTCATAAAAGTCCCGTAGGGGTACAGACCCGTAGGGGTACACATAGCCGCATGGCGGCCGATAAGCCCGAAGTTCAGACCGCCAGAAGCTTAGCTTGTAAGGCGGGCACCTCCAGGTTATAGTACTTGATAAATGTAGACGGCGAGGCCCAGCCCGCAGCCGTACAGATATCCTGCAGGGAGACCCCGCTATAACCATGCCCACGACGAGGCCACGCCTCTCGTGGAGTGCGCTTTGACACCCAATGGGCACCGCAGGCCCCTGGAAGTGTAAGCCAGCGCTATGGCATCCACTATCCATCTGGATAGGCTCTGTTTTGAAGCGGCGAGTCCCTTAGAACGGCCGCCAAACAACACGAAAAGCTGCTCGGTCTGTCTGAACTCAGCCGAGCGGGACACATAAGCCCTTAACGCCCTGACAGGGCAAAGGAGACTCGCGTCCCTCTCCTCATTGAGAACCGGAAGGGCTGACAGGGAAATTACCTGGGCCCTAAACGGTGTATTGAGGGATTTCGGCACGTAGCCGTGCCTCGGTTTGAGTACGACCTTTGAGTCGTTAGGCCCAAACTCCAGACATGACGCGCTTACAGAAAGCGCCTGTAAGTCCCCTACACGCTTCACTGAAGCGAGAGCCAATAGAAACACCGTCTTAAGGGACAGGTGCTTCATGTCCGACAGCTGGATCGGCTCAAACGGGGCGCCTTTCATGGCCTCCAAGACCGTGGAAAGGTCCCAAGCCGGGACTGAAGGGGGCCTGGGAGGGTTCAACCTCCGAGCTCCTCGTAGGAAACGCACGACTAAGTCGTTTTTTCCCCAGTGACTGGCCAGACACCAGTTTAGCAAACGTTGCTATGGCCGCCACGTAAACTTTGAGCGTGGATGGGGTCCTACCCTTATCCATCAGCTCCTGAAGGAAGGCAAGCACTTCCTTAACCCCGCAGTCCACAGGTGAAAAGCCACGGGCTCGACACCAAGTAGAGAACACCGACCATTTCGAGGCATAGAGCCGTCTGGTAGACGGAGCTCTAGCCTGCGCGATCGTGTTTAGCACTCCTTCCGGGAGGCTAGCGGGTACCCGTTGATGGCCCATGCGTGCAGGGACCACAGTTCCGGGCGAGGATGCCAAATCGAGCCCTCCGCCTGAGAGAGGAGATCTCCCCTCAACGGTACAGGCCACGGGGCAGTGCTGGCCAGCCGCATCAGGACCGGAAACCAAGCCTGGTTCGTCCAGAGCGGAGCTACAAGCAGCACTGGGCATCCATTTTCCCTGATCCGCTCCAACACCTGAGGCAAGAGCGAGACAGGGGGAAAAGCATACAGGGGACCGCTGGGCCAAGCATGGGCCAGCGCGTCCCTGCTTTTCGAGAAGAATACTGGGCAGTGAGCGTTCTCGTGGGACGCGAACAGGTCCACCTGCGCTCTGCCAAACGTTTCCCACAGCAGCTGGACCGTCTGCGGATGCAGCGACCATTCTCCTGTCGGGACGTTGTCTCTGGACAGCATGTCTGGACCCGTATTCAGGTGCCCAGGTACGTGCGCCGCTTTCAGAGAAAGGAGGTTGCGGTGGGCCCAGACCAAGAGGGGTTCCGTCAGCCTGCAAAGGCGTGCGGACCCGAGGCCGCCCTGGCGATTTATGTACGCCACCACTGACCTGTTGTCCGACCGGACCAAGACGTGGTGGCCCTTTATCAGGGGACGGAAGCGCCGTAGCGCTTTGTCGACTGCTATCAATTCCAAGCAGTTTATGTGAAGGAGCTTCTCCTGCTCTGACCATAGGCCAGCCAGCGGTCTGCCCTCGAGCAGCGCTCCCCACCCCGTGGTGGAGGCGTCCGTAGACACCACTTTCACCCTTGAGGCGGTCCCCAGACTCACACCAGACTGATACCAGCTGGTTACTTTCCATGGTTTCAGAGCCGAAACGCACCATTGGTCGACCCTGAAGCGACACCGGCCCGTGGTCCATGCCCAGGGCGGGACCCGTGCCTTCAGCCACCTCTGCAGTGGGGCGCATGCGAAGCAGGCCCAGCTGGAGTACAGGGGATGCTGAGGCCATCAGGCCCAGCATTTTCTGAAACCGTCTGAGCGGGACTATAGAGCCGTGGCGGAAGGATTCCGCGACGCGCTGAATACTTAGTACGCGCTCCGGTGACAGGCGTGCCGTCATGGATAGCGAGTCCAACACTGTTCCCAGGAAAGAAATTCTCTGGCTGGGACACAGCGAGCTCTTTTCCCAGTTGACTGTCAGGCCCAGTTTCTCGAGGTGCTCGAGCAGTGTGGCCCTGTGTTCTATGAGCTCTGACCGTGATCGAGCTAGAATCAGCCAATCGTCCAAGTAGTTCATAACTCGCATGCCCTGAAGTCTCAGGGGTGCGAGAGCCGCGTCCATGCACTTCGTAAATGTACGGGGTGCCAAGGACAGGCCGAACGGCAGGACTGTGTATTGATAAGCCTGGCCCTCGAACGTGAATCTCAAGAATCGCCTGTGATGGGACGCTATTTGTATTTGGAAATAGGCGTCTTTCAGATCTATTGACATAAACCAGTCCCCTTGGCGCACTTGCGCGAGGATTCCCCTGGTCGTAAGCATCCTGAACTGGCGCTTCACAAGCGCTTTGTTCAGCTGTCTCAGATCTAGAATGGGCCTGAAGCCCCCATCTTTTTTCGGTACCAGAAAATATCTGCTGTATAAGCCCCCTTCGCTCTGAGCCTGAGAAAGGGGCTCTATGGCCCCCTTGCTCAGCAATTTCGCTATCTCGGCTCGAAGTAGATGAGATACTTCGTTTCTCACCGTAGTCTCGACGGGCGCCGTATAACGGCGGGGACGTCGTGCGAATTGTAGCGAGTAGCCTCTCTTTATAGTGTTCAGCACCCAGTCTGATACCCCGGGTAGCTTTGACCACGCTTCTGCGTGAATAGCTAGCGGTAGGATGCAGACCGGGCTCTGGCCGTGACCAGGCAACGGCTCGAGAGCTCCGGTACCCTGGGAACACAACGCCGTGCTTACAGCGTTCGAGGCGGGGGGCGCGCTGAACACAGCGGGCAGCCTGGCCGCGCTCAAATTCTCTACGGCGGGACGCACAGCGAGAGTGAGCGGGGCGAATCCCGTGGGATTCGGCGTGCTTGCGGGAGGATGTGGGCGCAAACCTACGGGCACATCTACTGCACTGTACACGCTTTCGGCCGGAGCCGATAGATTGTGTGTTGGTTTCGTTTTTACAGAAACCAAGGGACACGCGGCATGCAGCGTGAGCGGGCATTGTATGGGCGCATTCACTACATTGTTTGCACAATCGACCTGAGTCCGATTTATGTGTGCTAGCCTCGCACCGTGGCGGGCTGTGTCTGGGTGTGGGAATGGGCACTGGGGCGTGGGCATTCTTACAACACTCATAACACCATCGGCCGTGGCCGGCATACCAGAAAATACACTCTTTATTGGATTTATCTGGGTAGCCATAAAAACGGCTTTTGTGTGCAGGCAAGCGGGCTGAGACACCGGCTGCTTCACTGCTAAATACACTGGCACAGTCACATCGCAAGGAACTGAACGAGCGAATCGTTTCGGTGGGGAACCGGCCGCAGCGGGATCCGAACACCGTCGCTTTCTTAGAGTGGCTAGGAAAGCTTCGAGGCCTCGGGCTTGAGCTCAATCTTCGGCCGGGGCCCGCGCTGAGCGGGGCGGCGTCCAGCAGAGCGAGAGCGCGGTCTCTGATCCCGGGCCTGGCGGCGCTGTGTAGCGGCGGCTGCGGGCGATGCAGGCCGAGGCTGCGAGCTGCGAGCAGACGGCTGCTTAGAGCGACCTGCAGCGGAGCTCGAGCGCTTCGGGAGGAAGTGCTTCATGGCCTGCGAAGTCTTCTGCTCCTCAGAGAATCTGTCCGCGAAATCCTTGACGGCAGATCCGAAGAGGCCCGCAGGGGAAATGGGCGCGTCGAGGAATACAGAGCGCTCAGCTTCCGTCATCTCAGACAGCGTCAACCACAGATGTCTCTCGGCAACGGTGAGAGAGGCCATATTCCGCCCCATGGCCTGAGCAGCGGCTTTAGCGGCGTGTAGAGCAAGGTCCGTAGCGCCTCGTAAATCCGCCACATTGACAGCACCCGGACCTTCCTCGTCCAATTTAAGGAGAAGGTCGGCCTGGTAAATCTGCAAGACCGCCATAGTATGCAGCGCTGAGACCGCCTGTCCAGCGGCTGTGTAAGCACGCCCGTGCAGCGATGAAGTCACCCGGCAGGCTTTAGAGGGAAGCGTCGTCTGCGCGCGCCGTCCCGCAGAGGGCGGGCAGAGATACGACGCGACCGCCGCCTCCACAGGAGGAATGGAGAGATATCCTTTATCTCCCGCGCCGGTGACATAAGAAAAGGCCGCAGAGGTGGAAGTGCGCAGCCTGGCGGAGAACGGGGCGGTCCATGACTTGGCGACTTCGTCGTGGAGCTCAGGGAGGAAGGGGGCGGCCCTAGACTTAGACGGGGCTTCGTCCTTCTTGAGAAAGCGCCCGTCGAGTCTGTTGCGCGGCGGCAAGGCAGGCGCCTCCCACTCGAGGCCGATGCTCTCCACGGCCTGGGTGAGCAGACGCATCAGCTCAGCCTCAATGCCGGGTCTCTTCCCAGAGGGTTGGCTAGACACGTCAGCGGGGGGGAGGTCCACAGAGCTCGCCCAATCCTCGCTATCAGAAGCCACAAGAGAGCATACCTCAGCAGGCTCTGGGCGCGACGCTTCTTACGGCGCGGCACAGAAGGCTGGGACGCGGGCTCAGAGAACGACGCCAGGCGAGTCCTCAGAGTCACCATAGGCTGAAGTTCGCAGTGCGGGCATCCACCATCCGCGAGCGCGATAGCCGCGTGCTCATGACCCAGGCAGGACACACAGATGACGTGACGGTCCTCATCACTGAGTTGGGCGCGGCACGAGCCACAGAAAGGCATCTTTAAAAAGACGCAGCTCTTTTAGAACAGATAAATGGGTGTTGCGTCACGTAAGCAAACACACACACACTTAGCAGAGTAAAAGGATATAGTACGCCGGAAAGCGCAGCAGGTACGGCAGTTGAAGGCGGCTGGGCCAGCGACTTCAGAAGATGGCACGTCCCGCTGAGAAGGCTACAAGTCAACGGCGCGGCTTCTCACTCTGGATCCCGCGATGCGTGAGCTTCGCGTGAAGAATAAAAAATCAGAGGAAATACAGCTATTGAGGGGGTATTTATAGGGCGAGACCACGCCTATACTGGCGGGACATGACGAAATGAGCGCGAAGCGTCCTCATTCGTCATTACGTCACGCAGTGCCTCACTCGATAGGCTGCAGCTTTTCCAGCGAGGCAGCCAATGGGCGCGCGAGCTGTCTCGCCCTTGTCTGCTTGCTGCTGCAAAAGCGTTTTGCATGTTTAAAAAATTAAGGATAATTTTTGGCTTCAATATCTCGAGGAAAGAGTATTTCCCCATAGCGTAAGATATTACGCAGTACGAGAGATACTCTCGTAAGAGAACTGGTGCTGTGCCTTCTATATTGGATCCGACAGGAATGGTGCAACACACTTACAGTATGTGAGTAAATTTTTTATTTAAAAAGTAATAATAATCTGATAGACTAGTATTGCATTGTTACAGATAGTTTGATATCTAATAATTATGTGTATGTGTATCAGTCTAATCGTTACTGACCAGTTGAAACTCATTATAATATGCAAAACTGTTATCCATCACAGCAGTGGGCGTTTACTTCCAAGTCTTCAATGTGAGACGCCCATAAAAACCGAGCGTTTTTGAGCTAGGCTCAAATCTAGGGTAGAAAATAGCCTATTACTTATTCATTTTGATGTGTTTGAATGTAAAAACCAAGCGAACGTTATAAGTTGACTTCTTTTCTTTCTTTCTTTCTTTCTTTCTTTCTTTCTTTCTTTCTTTCTTTCTTTCTTTCTTTCTTTCTTTCTTTCTTTCTTTCTTTCAAATACCCGTTTGCTGCTCAACAGTGTTTTTTTGTTTTGTTTTTTTCCAGCTGGCCTTTTAATACAATTTATTTCTTTGAGAGAAACGTTAATAAGCCTTTATCTGACTGGGTTCTTCTGTGCTCTAAATTACTCACAAATTTTTGACAGGTCATTTTTAGCAAAATATTTCTTGTTTTCATGTCTTTTGCAAGATATTGCACCATTTCATACTTTTCATCTTCAGAAAGATCTTTCTTTCTCCCCATATTGCATGAGAACTGTGACTTGCTTAATAATGTGGAACAACTTCTTTAAGTAGGTTTTCAATTTACCTAAGACCTGGCAAACTATTTAACAAACCTGTCTGAGATTGATACCAGTTATCTAAAAAGATATGAGCATCCATCCATCCATTGGATTATGTTCAGCCAAATCTAACTGTATTATCTGAATATTAACAGCAAACATGTGTTCACCCTGCTAGAACAATTGATATATGCTGATAGTTCTCTTCATACTCTTAGGACTTGAGAAACCATCGCTTTGCTCTGTGCTCTGAAGATGTGAACATTTCAAATCATTGGGGTTTTGAAACAGCATGTATCTTGTTTTTCGTATCCTGGAATGGTTTGATGGGACCTCACAGTTTTAGCAGCCTGTGTTAACATTTGCATCTCCATCACAGCAGGACTCTTTGTCAATCAGGGCGTGTCTGAGGCCTGAAAAGAGATGATTGAAGTGAAAAGAGATTTTTTCCGAAATGCTTCACTGTACCTGACGGCATGCGAAAAATTCTATGTTGCCATGGTAACCCCTCCCTCAACAAATGACCTTGCCACTCTCTCTGATTTTAGCACCTGGTGAAAAAGGATATTCACTTTAATGTCCAGGGTGTATGAGCAAAAGGGGGAAATTGTGTCTAAACAGACAAGGCGCTGGAGGAGGCTGAGTTTTTGGCCTTTTTTTCTTTATAAAGTGTGTCTTCTGGGATATTTTTTTTCTAGGATGCCTTCTGGCTGTTCAGTTAGACACTATCTCAAATTTACACCTTGGAAGATTTTTCCCTTTGGAATAGACACACAACAGCGGGGAGGCAGAGAGCTCCGCATGACTTTTCCACACATAAAAACAGCCAGGGAGTTTCTGCTATATGGAGCAGGTTTGTTGTGCACAATGCAACTTTTGCATTGTGTTGCGGGTGATGTTATTAGATGATGGAGGGACATTTTGTTCTTACAGCTTACGTGGAGCTGGCCCCGATTGCGGTTGGTTACTACGTTTCAGGTATGCACTGCATAGGTATGTCTTGGTGCAGAATGAGACTCCACCCCCAACACCTCCTGCTCCTATTTAAATCCTTGTGTGCCCCTCTATTCTGTTAACTCGACCCTCACTAAATATTGTGTCGTGCAATCCTATTATGTGGATGTGTAGTGTGCTTTTCCCCTATATTTGAGCAAAATGCAAATGTTCAATAGGTTATTCTTGCAAAATGTTCCTCCAACCTGCTGAATAGTAGGATGCAATGCACATTCAGCATAATGTTTTTAGCTGCTTATGAAATTATTAATAAAGATTGGTGGTTTCCTGCTTTGCATCACTCTAATGTAATAGTGAGTCATTATTTTGAAGTCATTAATGGCTGTGATTTTATGTAGTGCACAGATTTGTGGATCCTCATAATTCACAAATATCCCTGTCCTTTTAATGTTTATCTCATTAATTCATAGTCTTTCACTCATTAATTCATATGTAAATGAACTGAATTCATATATCTGTTGTATATCTATTGGTTTACATATACTACAAGTTTGGACACGTTGAAACTTTCAAGATTTTAAAAAACTTTTCTTCTAAGGGGATAGATTAAATACATGACATAATTAGTTTAAATAAATATGCAAATAAAACAATATAATTTAAAAGCTAAAAACTATTTTCTTTATATATTTATATACACACACACACACACACACACACACACACACACACACACACACACACACACACACACACACACACACACACACACACACACACACACACACACACACACACACACACACACACACACACACACACACACACACACACACACACACACACACACACACACACACACACACAATAAGGAATAAATAGTGTGTACTTTTTAAACATTTTTTCTTTTACTTTTTTTTTTTTATGAATCTGCGATTTGGTCCACTGCTTTTGCCCAGACTATTGTTATACATTTCCTATACTTTGAATTGAAAGGGTTAGCATAGTGATACATTTGTTCTTATAGCTAAAAACAGCCAGTAGCCTTTATCCCACCGTAACATAATTTATATTCATTCCTTTCACTGCTTTACTGAATGAAGATGACTGGGACAATACAGACCTTAAATTAATTTACACACTAAAATGAAGACTTGCTAGAATGAAGATTGTGTTGTCATTATATAATTTAGCAAAGCCAGTTCTTAGTCAGAGTCATCCAGCTCGTTTAGGAGTCAGAGATGCCTTGCAGCCACACACACTTTCTTCTTTTTTAAAGTTTAATACTTGTATTTTCATTACAGGGAGCTTCGCATTGGCTGATCTGGGCATGTGTGAGCCTCCACCGTCATCCAGTGTATATTGTTCCAATATGAGCCTGCTGCAGGACAGATACGCTCTGAGCCCCGGATCCGATGCCGACTCAGACCCTGAGGGGGTCATGACCCCTGAGCGGGCCGTCCAGCTGTGGAGCGGGCAGCCCCTCAAGTCCCGCCACAGCTCTTGCCTGTCCAGTCCTGACCACTCGGTTCTCACTCTCACCGACTCTGAAAACGAACACAAGACTGATGAAGAATCAGGTAGGTGAGAGACAAAAAACTCTTGAAAACAAATGAAGAGACAAATGAAAAGACACTGATGATTGGAGATTTATCAGAAGAGTAGTGCATCTAAATTAAGTGGAAAATCTGTAATTTGGTAAGACATTAGTTCCAACAATGAATGCCGGTGCAATGAGACATCTAAATGAAATGTTCTCATTGCTCATTCCCCAAAAGCCTGACATTTTTTGGGAGGTGAAATTGAGCATATTGAATCATTGAATAAGGACTATTTGTATGATTCTCAACACTGAGGTGTCAATATTTGTAAAGCCAGTGCATTTTCTGAAGACTGTATTCACTGTGTTGGTGATATCAAAGCAATTTACAGACCAAAAAGGAATCATCTCAATGCCTGCAATCTCAAGTGACATTTTCTCTTTGATATAACAAGACTTTATTGCCAGCACGTCTAACTTGCCAATGACAAGTACCTCTTTATGCATTTAACTGATTATCGAGTCATATTTATAAAATGGTCTTTGCTGAATGTTAAACTGACACAGTTGTAGTTTCTTCTTTTCATATTACAAGCACCAGACATTAGTGTGTGAATTCAGAGACATCTGTATGGATGTACTATTGGGGAAGCTACAATTGTACGTCTGTTATCAGTCTCATCAGAAAGATAATTGACAATTAGTCACTAGACACTAAAATCAATAAAAAACGTATGTTTATATCATTGCTCACTTTACATTTCATTATGTTTTAGGGCCTAGTCATAGTTTTTGTCTTTTGATTAAAATGTCTTGTAAATTACGTCCATTATACATGTACTGAAATTACATATTTTAGTTGATAAAAATAATATATTTAGTTAACAATGCAAAACCACAAACTTGCACATTTAAAAAAACGCATAAACATTTATTAACACACTACCATTCACAGTTTGGGGTCAAGCAATGAATGTTTTTTCGGCAAGGACACATTCAATTGATCAAAAGTGACAGTAAAGACATTTATAATGTTACAAAAGTTTGAAAATGTATACTTTTCTTTCAGTTCATTAAAGAATTTAGAAAAATATATATATTAAGTTTTCACAAAAAATATTAAACAGTACACTGTTTTCAACGTTCAACATATTCACCTTAAACCTTTGTGCGGTAGTGTTTTTGTAAAGATATGGACTGAAATAAAAGTGTATACGATAGTAATATACTAAAATACACAGATACAACAACAGTACACAGATGGTGAAATAAAAAATAAAGAAAAAGATATAAGATACACATATGTATATATAAATATATATATATAAATAAACAAAAATAGACACATTTGTATGGACAGGCATTTTACTGTATATACAGCATATACAGGTTCTCTTACGAGAGTATCTCTCGTACTGCGTAATATCTTACGCTATGGGGAAACACTCTTTCCTCGAGATATTGAAGCCAAAAATTATCCTTAATTTTTTTAATCATGCAAAACGCTTTTGCAGCAGCAAGCAGACAAGGGCGAAACAGCTCGCGCGCCCATTGGCTGCCTCGCTGGAAAAGCTGCAGCCTATCGAGTGAAGGCACTGCGTGACGTAATGACGAATGAAGACGCTTCGCGCTCATTTCGTCATGTCCCGCCAGTATAGGCGTGGTCTCGCCCTGTAAATACCCCTCGATAGCTGTATTTCTCTGATTTTTCATTCTTCACGCGAAGCTCACGCATCGCGGGATCCAGAGTGAGAAGCCGCGCCGTTGACTTGTAGCCTTCTCAGCGGGACGTGCCATCTTCTGAAGTCGCTGGCCCAGCCGCCTTCAACTGCCGTACCTGCTGCGCTTTCCGGCGTACTATATCCTTTTACTCTGCTAAGTGTGTGTGTGTGTGTTTGCTTACGTGACGCAACACCCATTTCTACTGTTCTAAAAGAGCTGCGTCTTTTTAAAGATGCTTTCCTGTGGTTCTTGCCGAGCCCCACTCAGCGACGAGGACCGCCACGTCATCTGCGTGTCCTGCCTGGGTGAGGATCACGCGGCCACCGCGCTCGCTGACGGCGGATGCCATCATTGTAAACGCTTGCCTATGGTGACTCTGCGGACTCGCCTGGCGTCGTTCTCCGAGCCCGCATCCCAGCCCGCCGTGATGCCGCGCCGCAAGAAGCGCCGCGCCCTGCGCGCTCCCGAGCTATTTCCAGCCCGCCAAAGCTCGCCGGTTCGCCCGCCAGCTTCGCCGGCTTCGCTCGAGTCGCTCCCAGACGGACAGCGGCCGCCGTCTGCCGCCGCGTCCGCACTTGAGCTCGACAAACTACCGGAGACGGCATTGAAACTGAGCCGATGCGTCCGCTCTCTCAAGCCGTGGATTACATCGGCCTGAATGGTGAGATACATTTGTGGCTAACGCTATCCGAGATGACGGAAGCTGAGCGCTCCGTTTTCCTCGACGTTCTCGCTCTGCTGGACGCCGCCCCCCCTCAGCGCGGGCCCCGGCCGAGGATTGAGATAGAGCCCGAGGTCTCAAGGCCTTCCTAGTCTCTCTAGGAAAGCGACGGTGTTCAGTTCCCGCTGCGGCCGGAATTTCACCAAAACTTCTCGCTCGTTCAGTTCCAAGCAATGTGACTGTTCCAGTGTATTTCGCAGTGAACAAGCTGGTTCCACAGCCCGCTTGCCTGCGCACAATGGCCGCCGTTTCGGCTAACTAGCAGCGCCGCCAGGCCCGAGATCAAACACCGCGCTCTCGCTCTGCTGGACGCCGCCCCCTCAGCGCGGGCCCCGGCCGAGGATTGAGGTAAAGCCCGAGGTCTCAAGGCCTTCCTAGTTTCTCTAGGAAAGTGACGGTGTTCAGATCCCGCTGCGGCCGGATTTCCACCAAAACTTCTCGCTCGTTCAGTTCCATGCGTTGTGACTGTCCCAGTGTATTTCGCAGTGAAGCAGCCGGTGTCTCAGCCCGCTTGCCTGCGCACAAAAGCCGTTTCTATGGCTACCCAGATAAATCCAATAAAGAGTGCATTTTCTGGTGTTCCGGCCACGGCCGATGGTGTTACGAGTGTTGTAAGAATGCCCACGTCCCAGTGCCCATTCCCACACCCAGACACAGCCCGCCACGGTGCAGGGCTAGCACAAATAAAACCAACTCATGTTGGTTGTGCAGAAAATGTGGTGAACGCGCCCATACAATGCCCGCTTACACTACACGATGCGTGTCCCTTGGTTTCTGTAAAACGAAACTAACACACATTTAGTCGGCGCGAGCCGACAGTGTTCTCAGTGCAGTAAATGTGCCCGCTGTTCCGCATTTCCTCACTGACACGCCGAATCCCACGGGATTCACCCCCGCTCGCTTTCTCTGCACAACCTGTCACAGAGAAGCTGAGCGCGGCCAGGCTGCCGGCTTTGATCAGCGCGCGCCTGCCCGCTGTGATTAGCGCGCACCTCGCACGCTGTGAACACAGCGTTGATTCAGTCGGCGCGAGCCGAGTATTCTCCGTGCAGAAAATGTGCCCGCTGTCTCGCGCCCGCATTTCTCACAGACACTCCGAATCTCACGGGATTCACCCCCGCTCGTCTTCTCTGCACAACCCGTCACAGAGAAGCTGAGCGCGGCCAGGCTGCCGGCTTTGATCAGCGCGCGCCTCGCACGCTGTATACACAGCAGTGATTTAGTCGCGCGAGCTGACAGTATTCTCAGTGTAGTAAATGTGCCGCATTAGTAAATGTGCCCACATTCCCTCACACGCGCCGAATCCCACAGGATTCGCCCCGCTCGCTCTCTGCGCGTCCCGCCATAGAGAAGCTGAGCGCGGCCAGGCTGCCCGCTGTGATCAGCGCGCCCCCCGCCTCGAACGCTGTAAACACGGTGCTGTGTTCCCAGTACACAGGGGCTCTCGAGCTGCCGTCCTGCCGCGGCCAGAGCCCAGATTTCATTCTACCCCTAGCTATTCACGCAGATGCATGGTCAAGGCTTCCCGGGGTATCAGAATGGGTGTTGAACACTATAACGAGAGGCTGTTCGCTACAGTTCGCTCGACGCCCCGCCGTTATACGGCGCGAGTCGAAACTACGGTGTATAGCGAAGTGTTTTAACTACTTCGAGCCGAGATAGCGAAACTACTGAGAAAAGGGGCTATAGAACCTCTATCTCAGGGCGAAGGGGGCTTATACAGCAGATATTTTCTGGTACTGAAAAAAGATGGTGGGCTCAGGCCCATTCTAGATCTGCGACTGCTGAACAGAACGCTCGGGAAGCGCCAGTTCAGAATGCTTACGACCAGGAAAATCCTCGCGCAAGTGCGCCAAGGAGACTGGTTCATGTCAACAGATCTGAAGGACGCCTATTTTCAAATACAAATAGCGTCCCATCACAGGCGATTCTTGAGATTCGCCTTCGAGGGCTAGGCATATCAATACACAGTCCTGCCGTTCGGCCTGTCCATAGCACCCCGTACGTTCACGTAGTGCATGGACGCGGCCCTCGCCCCCCTGAGACTTCGGGGCATGCGAGTTTTGAACTACTTGGACGATTGGCTGATTCTAGCTCGTTCACGAACGGAGCTCATAGAACACAGGGCCGCATTACTCGAGCACCTCGAGGAGCTGGGCCTTACAGTCAATTGGGCGAAAAGCTCACTGCTCCCCAGTCGGAGAATTTCCTTCTGGGAACAGTGTTGGACTCGCTATCCATGACAGCACGCCTGTCACCGGAGCGCGGATTGAATATTCAGCACGTCGCGAGATCCTTCCGCCACGGCTCTATAGTCCCGCTCAGAAGGTTTCAGAAAATGCTGGGTCTGATGGCCTCAGCAGCCTCCGTACTCCAGTTGGGCCTGCTCTGCATGTGCCCACTGCAGCTATGGCTAAAAGCACGAGTTCCCCCAGGGCGTGGACCGCGGGTCTATTTCGCCTCAGGGTCGACCTTCAGTGCGTCTCAGCTCTGAAACCGTGGAAAAGTGACCGACTGGTATCAGTCAGGTGTGAGTCTGGGGATCGCCTCGGGTGTGAAGGTGGTGTCTACGGACGCCTCCACATCGGGGCGGGGAGCGCTGCTCGAGGGCAGACCACTAGCTGGCCTATGGTCAGTACGGGAGAAGCTCCTTCACATAAACTGCTTGGAATTAATGGCAGTCGACAAAGCGCTAAGGCGCTTCTGTCCCCAGATAATAGGCCACCACGTATTGGTCCGGTCGGACAACATGTCAGTGGTGGCGTACATAAATCGCCAGGGCGGCATCGGGTCCACACGCCTTTGCAGGCTGGCGGAACCCCTCTTGGTCTGGGCCCAGCGCAACCTCCTTTCTCTGAAAGCGGCGCACGTGCCTGGGCACCTGAATACGGGTCCAGACAAGCTGTCCAGAGACAACGTCCCGACAGGAGAATGGTCGCTGCATCCGCAGACGGTCCAGCTGCTGTGGGAAACGTTTGGCAGAGCGCAGGTGGACCTGTTCGCGTCCCGCGAGAACGCTCACTGCCCAGTATTCTTCTCGAAAAGCAGGGACGCGCTGGCCCATGCTTGACCCAGCGGTCCCCTGTATGCTTTTCCCCCTGTCTCGCTCCTGCCTCAGGTGTTGGAACGGATCAGGGAAAATGGATGCCCAGTGCTGCTTGTAGCTCCGCTCTGGACGAACCAGGCTTGGTTTCCGGTCCTGATGCGGATGGCCAGCACTGCCCCGTGGCCTGTACCGTTGAGGAGAGATCTCCTCTCTCAGGCGGAGGGCTCGATTTGGCATCCTCGCCCGGAACTGTGGTCCCTGCACGCATGGGCCATCAACGGGTACCCGCTAGCCTCCCGGAAGGAGTGCTAAACACGATCGCGCAGGCTAGAGCTCCGTCTACCAGACGGCTCTATGCCTCGAAATGGTCGGTGTTCTCTACTTGGTGTCGAGCCCGTGGCTTTTCACCTGTGGACTGCGGGGTTAAGGAAGTGCTTGCCTTCCTTCAGGAGCTGATGGATAAGGGAAGGACCCCATCCACGCTCAAAGTTTACGTGGCGGCCATAGCACCGTTTGCTAAACCGGTGTCTGGCCAGTCGCTGGGGAAAACGACTTAGTCGTGCGTTTCCTACGAGGAGCTCGGAGGTTAAACCCTCCCAGGCCCCCTTCAGTCCCGGCTTGGGACCTTTCCACGGTCTTGGAGGCCATGAAAGGCGCCCCGTTTGAGCCGATCCAGCTGTCGGACATGAAGCACCTGTCCCTTAAGACGGTGTTTCTATTGGCTCTCGCTTCAGTGAAGCGTGTAGGGGACTTACAGGCGCTTTCTGTAAGCGCGTCTTGTCTGGAGTTTGGGCCTAACGACTCAAAGGTCGTACTCAAACCGAGGCACGGCTACGTGCCGAAATCCCTCAATACACCGTTTAGGGCCCAGGTAATTTCCCTGTCAGCCCTTCTGGTTCTCGATGAGGAGAGGGACGTGAGTCTCCTTTGCCCTGTCAGGGCGTTAAGGGCTTATGTGTCCCGCTCGCCTGAGTTCAGGCAGACCGAGCAGCTTTTCGTTTTGTTTGGCGGCCGTTCTAAGGGACTCGCCGCCTCAAAACAGAGCCTATCCAGATGGATAGTGGATGCCATAGCGCTGGCTTACACTTCCAAGGGCCTGCGGTGCCCATTGGGTGTCAAAGCGCACCCCACAAGAGGCGTGGCCTCGTCGTGGGCATGGTATAGCGGGGTCTCCCTGCAGGATATCTGTACGGCTGCGGGCTGGGCCTCGCCGTCGACATTTATCAAGTACTATAACCTGGAGGTGCCCGCCTTACAAGCTAAGCTTTTGGCGGTCTGAACTTCGGGCTTATCGGCCGCCAATGCGGCTATGTTGCCCTTACGGGTCGGTACCCCTACGGGACTTTTATGAAGGAGTGACGCTTCTAGCCTCTCCTCCTCTACTCTATGTGAGTTATGGTGATTATGCACTAGATGTGCCCCGGGCTTGGCCCCGGGACTCTGGTGTTGGATCCCTGTCCGCACGGCGTTTTGTATGGGGTCCCCATAGCGTAAGATATTACGCAGTACGAGAGATACTCTCGTAAGAGAACGTACTCGGTTACTAACGTAACCTCGGTTCTCTCTAGAGAGGGAACGAGTACTGCGTATCTTGCCGTGCTTGAACTATGCTCTGGTTCGCTTCGGTGTACAAAATCAGAGAAATACAGCTATCGAGGGGTATTTACAGGGCGAGACCACGCCTATACTGGCGGGACATGACGAAATGAGCGCGAAGCGTCTTCATTCGTCATTACGTCACGCAGTGCCTTCACTCGATAGGCTGCAGCTTTTCCAGCGAGGCAGCCAATGGGCGCGCGAGCTGTTTCGCCCTTGTCTGCTTGCTGCTGCAAAAGCGTTTTGCATGATTAAAAAAATTAAGGATAATTTTTGGCTTCAATATCTCGAGGAAAGAGTGTTTCCCCATAGCGTAAGATATTACGCAGTACTCGTTCCCTCTCTAGAGAGAACCGAGGTTACGTTAGTAACCGAGTACGTTATTGTCAAATAAATATAAGTGATATTGCACATATTTATCATTGCACCATTTTCCTGTTCATGAGGTAGATTTCCTGGGGAAGAAACTTTGAATTGGGAGCACCAATTATCCTCTTAGCAGTCCGAACCGTCCTCTAGTCTTCTGATGTCTGATTTTGTAGCTGAGCCAAACCAGACAGTTATGGGAGTGCAGAGGACAGACTCAATGACTGCAGAGTAAGTGCATCAGCAGCTCCTGTGGCAGGTTGAACTTCTTCAGCTGGCGAAGGAAGTGCAGCCTCTGCTGGGCCCTTTTTTTGCAATAGAGCAAATATGATTGACCCACTTCAGAGATGGTGATGCACAGGAACCTGAATGACTCCAGTGCTTCAACATTGCTGTTCATGATGTTGAGAGGTTGAAATGCTGGGGTGTTTCTTCTAAAGTCCACAGTCATCTCCACTTTTTTGAGCTTGTTCAGCTCCAGGTTGTTATGACTGCACCAGGCAGCCAGCTGTCCAACCTCCTTCCTATATACAGACTCGCCACCATTGTGTATGAGGCTGATGATGGTAGTTCAAACTTCAGAAGTTTGACAGAATGGTCTTTGGCAGCGCAGTCGCAACGGACACAGACGGGAAATGTGCAACCTGTCGTGCGCTGTCTATCTTCACGACGGTCTTACCAGCCGTAAGAACAGCTATTCAGCGTGCATTGGCTCGTTTAGTTTCACTCGAAGTAGATTGGCCTCTCAAGCGAGATTCCTATTCACTGCATACGCCGAGAGTGACCTACTGATAGGGAACTGATGTGTACCCCTGCATTTTCTATGCAAATATGAATTGTATTGTTAGATTTATGTTTTGGATACATTACAGTTATCTGAATTTGAAAAATTTTTCTTCTTCTTTTAATTGAATTTTATTATCATCATAATGAGTCAGCGATATCAAAGATGGGGCGAAATAAAAAAAGTAAACTCTTTGGTTAGTGTTTGGAAACAGATCTCTGCACATTCTCAAAAATGTTAAGATTAAAGGTTACACGCTACAGAAAGGCTTTTATTGCAAGAAGAAAATAAAAACAGACCAAACAGAGGAAGCAAATGGAGCAAAGTGTTTAGGGAGGAGATGTGAAACTCCAGGGGGTACTAACAGAAAAAGAAGCGAGGTTTCCTTGTTGAGGTGAGCAAATGTGAAGAAAAGGGAAGTCGATCTAGAGGGGCTGAAAACAGGCAGTCATCGTTCAAAGCCGGCCCAGCTCTGCTGCTCCATTCCTGGACATCAAGGCCGCCACATGCATTAATGGAAGCAGGTTGTGCAAAGGAAAGGCACAATGTGGGATTTATGATACCTGCGGCGAGACGCAATAAGCACCAGGTGCGTCTCATCACGCATTGCCAGCAGTGTTCCAGTTTTGTTTCCCTTCTTCCTATTGTGAGCCTTCACACGTGCTTGTGGGATGAGGGACAGGATGATGATGATGATGATGTAGAAAAGGGGAACTCATGGGTATTGATTATCTCTCATACAGTCAGAGAATTTAACATGGAAAACGGACGTTTGCACTAATAGGGTTCAAATTGGTGTTCAGTGACTTAAAGCAATAAAACCTGTGTTCTTTGAAGTGAAAACTAAAACTGGAAAATAACTGGAAAAATGTAAACAACATTAAATGTTGCTAGTTGTTGTTTTTACACAATAACTTTGGTGAAATTCAACCAATGAACTCTATTATATTATATTATATTATATTATATTATATTATATTATATTATATTATATTATATTATATTATATTTATTATATTATATTATATTATATTATATTATTGAACAGTTTGGGCCACTAAGACTCTTTTATATTCTTGAAAGGAGATTCTCACACTCACCAAATCGGTAATATTGTGAAATATTATTGCAATTTAAAATAACTGTTTTCTGATCTGCTGATTTGGTGCTCAATAAACATTTCTTATTATTATCAGAGTTGAAAACAGTTGCTGATTGTAGTGTGAAACATTATAAATGTCTTTTAGTATCATGTTTGATTATTTTGTAACACTGTACAATGTTTAGTTTTTAAATCAACATAGTAAAATCAACATTAGTTAACTTTATGTATTAACTAACAGGAACTAACAATGAACAACACATTTGTTACAGTTTTTATTGATCTTTATTAATGTTAGTTAATAAAAATGCAGCTTTGTTAGTTTAGTTCAGTGCATTAACTAATGTTAACAAATACAACTTTTGATTTTAATGATGTACTGTATTACTAAATGTTGAAATTAACTTTAATTTACATAAATAAATGCTGTAGAAGTATTTTTCATTCTTAATTCATGTTAACTAAAGTAGTTAACTAATGTTAACCAATGAAAGCTTATTGTAAAATGTAAATAATTAATTGAATGCATATTTGCTGAATAAAAGTATCAAGTTCTTCAAAAAATAAAAACAAAACAAAAGATCAGTGACTCCAAACTTTACAACGTTAGTGTCCTAAATTTTGGTGACAAGGTTGCAAAATTATAAATATATATAAAAATACATAAAAAAAATATATAACATTTTATAATTCAGTTCAGTTTATTTCTTAAGCACATTTAATGACAGCAACAAGGCTGACCAAAATGCTTTAGAATAAAAAAAGAAATTCCATAAGATAACAGACAAAAGGAAACGAAAATAGAAGAACAAAATAAGACATTACAATGTATTAAAGCCAATGAAAATATATATGTTTTAAGACTAGATTTGAATGCAGATAAAGTAGAAGCAGCCCTAATGTAGTCTGGAAGGCTGTTCCATAAAGTGGGACCAGCCACAGAAAAAGCTCTATCACCCAGACACTTTAAGTGAGTTCTTGGAATTTGTAGTAAGTTTTGATCTTCTGACCTTAGTCTTCGTGAGCGATTATAGGGTTGGAGTACGTTAGACAGATAGCTCTGCGTTTGAAGATTCATCGACAAATAATATGATTTTAAACTCAATTCTATAATTAATTTGCAACCAATGTAAATCTTTCAGAAGGGGAGTGACGTGTAAATTCTTTAAATCCTTTCAGAAATCGTGCATCTGCATTTTGAACCACTTTAATGAGAAATTTGAGACTAATATACCATAGATGGAGTTGCAATAATCCAGCCTAGTCGTAATAAAATCATGGATTGCAACTTCCAGAGACTTCTCGGATAGTAACGGCTTAATTTTAGCAAGCAAGCAGAGATGAAAGAAACTAGAACCAATCACAGAGCTAATATGTTTATTAAACTTAAGAGAATTGTCAAACTTCACACCCAAATTCCTCACAAAAGAAGAAACAATAGGTTGTCGAGCCACGGGCAGATAAGTTTAAATATCGTCAGCATAGCAATGAAAAAAAAAAAAACATGTTTCCTAAAGACAGAACCTTGGGGAACCCAGTATAATTATTATATTTATTATTATCTATAGATCATTATTATATACTGACCTACTGCAATAGACAGGGAAGATTTTATGACAGTTAATCTTTTATTACCCTTAAATTTGAATTCAAGAGTTTCAAGCCCTGTACCATCTTTTGTGGAAGGTGCCAATGGCTGCTATACACCCCCAGGGACTTTTCATAGAATCTTCGGTGTGTCTTTGAAGGGACTTTGAGTCTTTTTGTTTGAAATGGTGGTTGATTTCTCCACCACCGAAAACCTCTCGAGACTGCAGCGAAAGACTCAAACCCTGAAGACATTGAAAACAGAAAAAAGCAATTTTGACAAGTTCAACTCCTCCATTGCTTTTGCCCTTTCTTTAAAGTGAGCGTGGACAATGTGAACAATGTGGACAGTTTCCAAAACAGAGAGTATGACAGTTATTTATGCAACAGAAGTATAGCAATGAAGCAATATAGACACAATTGCGAATGACCAACAGTGATTATCACATATGCAATATTGTGAAAGTTCTGATCCCATCTGACTTCTGACCTATAATGCTGCCTAAATCATAATCATACACTGTTCGTTCGTTGGCCAAAGGAGAACTGGCCCCCAACTGAGCCTGGGTTCTCCCAAGGTTTTTTTTTTTTCTCCATTTGGTCACCTGATGGAGTTCTGGTTCCTTGCCACTGTCGCCTTTTTCGCCTTTCTTCGCCTTTGTCGCCATTTGCTTTTGGCTTGCTTAGTTGGGGACATTTAATTTGGAGATTGCTTTGAAATCTGTATTGTAAAAAGCGCTATATATATAAAGGAGACATTTGAGACATTACACTGCTGAACAGTCTTTTGCACCCATCTTCAAATTCCTCAAAGAACGAATCACCATACACACGGTTTCCCACTTAATCAAACTTCTTTTACTGCCATAATTAAATCTTTTCTCGATGGTCCACACCCTCTCAGATGGCTGATTCTATGAATAATCTTCATCCAGACATGAGCATCTGCTTTGTGTGCAGCTGTGTTTGTAATTAGCACACAAGCACCAAAATTACGCGTTTTCGTAGCCACCTGCTGTCCAAATCCAGCGTCTTACATTCTCGGTGACATGGATTCTTTTGTTCAGGTAATGGACACCTGAGTCACATCGTGCATTTAAAAAAAAAAGTTTAGCTTGAAGCAATTTTGGCCTGTGGGCGGCGTCGGCGGCGTGTTGCCACTGTGGCAGACATTCACCAGAGCGTCGGCGTGCGCACACGCTGGGAGCAGCGTGACGTTCTCAGAAGAATCGTACACATTGTTTCCACCGCTGCTATGAGCCACGCAGTCTTCAAACAACCTTGTGGCGGCCCACTGATCTTTGTTTTTCTCTTTCTTCTCTGTTCTGAACTTCTCTTTCAGTGCCACGGGCAGAAATTGAATCCCTTTCCCTTAAACGCCACCCCTACCGAGACTGAAGACCACGTCAAGTCTGTGTGGGTTATTTTAATGCGCCACGTTTGAGAAAAGAAGTTTCTCCAGTTGTGTGTGTATTTGTGTACATTGAAATAAACCCAAACACAGCAGGGCGCAGACCACTAATGAATTTCCACTGTGGGAGCTAATTAATAGAGATGACAAGAGCTGGATTTGATCAAGAGAATGCTGGGTGACAAGCTGCAGAAGTGAGTCCTGAGGCACCGTGTTCAGCCACCGTTTGCGTGAAGAGCGTGGCATGATGATACGATAAAGACGGCATCTTCAGGCAACACTTACACTCATTACCACTCGCTTTTTTTTTTTTTGCCATTCACGGGTCAACTCTCTTGCTAGCCAGCGACGAAGAAATGCCCTGCCGCCATTCCCGGGCTCCCTATATCCCAAGTGTCCTCGCTCAGATCTGCCCGTCTTCAGTTGTTTGCTGAGCCTTGGTTACTTTTACAGACACTGGGTTCATGTCCCTGGCAGATTACAGCTAAATGATTAGAGAAGGAACGCTCATTAAAATGCCACAGTTAGCCCGTGGTGCTGTTCGCACTCTTTTAAGTTATTGTGGTGAACTGTCACACAGCTTGTACTGAGGCCATTAACGAGTCTTAGGACACAAACTTCAGCTCTCGGGAGTCATTGCGCGTGTAATGAGAAGTTGTAGCATTATCAACTGTAAAATGTGAAAACAAAGTTTGTCCAAAGATGATTGCATAATATGAGCATGCGGATTAATCCTCATTCATGCATGAATTATTAAATCACAAAGGGAAAAAGTGTTTCTATTTACTTTAAATATTTTATATTGTTGTATTATTTCTACATGATATAAGCAACAATGTTTAAAGTTGAAAAAAAAAATATATATATATATACTGAATATACTATGTTCTAAAAGTATGTACTTTTTTATGAAGAAAAAGAGTGTATGAGTGTGTAAGCTTTGGGACATACAGTACTACTTTGTCATAATCAGTGCTGCTTAGTGCTTACAAATTGTAATCGGTTACTGATTCCAAATTACATGACAAAAATTGTAGTTAGTAACAATCCATTACATTACACATATTAGGTAATATGATCTGACTACTTTCTAATTACTTTTAAATTACTTTTGACCTAACTCATTTATCAGGTTGAATTAAATAGAATAATATTGTACCATAAAAAAACCCAAGAGAATATATATATATATATTTAATTTATTCCATTCTTTATCAACAACATGCATTAAACATTGCATTAAGTCAGGGTATCCCAGAATGGGGTTTATGATGGAACTGCAGGAGGTTTGTGAGTTTAATGAAAAGCTAATAATTAAATAAATCATAATCTTTTTTTAATTAAAATAATACAACTTTTAATAAAAATGTGTTTCATAGACAAAAGCCTTCCAATTACATAGCGATACATGGTTAAGCGACTTAAAGCTTGACAATTCAAATAGAATTAATGTATTCCACAGGAGTTGATTCAATATACAATGCTGAAATGTTGAGAAAACACTCCTTAAAAGTGAAATGATCTCTGTAAATGGAATGCAGTGGTCAAATGATGCTTGTAATTATAGCCACCTGACTAGTGGCTGGTCTGTGTGTGCAATTTTACAGAACTCGAAGACTTTCTAAACGTATATAAGCTGTAGGCTTTTTAAGAAAGGAACATTTAAAACATGGAAAAGAAGAATAAGTATTGTAATGCATAAAAAAGTAACTTTAGTCTGATTACAAGTATTTTAAAAAATAAAATAATCTAATTACGAGTACTCCATTTTTGTAATCTGATTATGTAATCCGGATTACATGTAATCAGTTACTACCCAGCACTAGTTGCAATTGCGTTCTGTCAATTAGTTACTTGCTGTCAATCATCTTGTCACAGTTTAAATCCTCCACATTCGATTTCATTTAATTTCCTAGCATATTTGAGAGAAATGTTGTAGCATGTTGATCTGCCAGTTGTGTGTTTGCATGATGATGCATTTAAAGGTTAATGACCAATCTTTATAAAAGTGTGTGTTGCAGATGAAATAGAATGTGGATAACATTGAATAAATATTTTGTGTTAAGTTAAGATACTGATTATTAATCGCTCAAATCCCTTAACCGTTGTTCTCACACATCTGCCATGTTTGTAGTTTTTTTAAAACATATTTTAGTTGTGCTAGTAGTTCTAATCAAATCATCAAGACACACTAATTCTAATTTCAAATACTATTTAGAATGGATAGTATGCGAATTGGGAAGCAGCACATGAAATGTAAACCTGCTGTTTGGTTAAAAACATCACACCATGAATGGTTAAAATAGCTTTTTAAGGTCTGTCCACTGTAGAGACATACAATTAAAACAGAAAATTAGTGTTGAAATCATCAGGCAAAGAGGATCATCTGTTAATTTCCAGTAGGTTTCTGGCACACACGCAATTAAAGTGTCAGAATAAAGAGCATGAAGATTATCTACAATTATGAAAACTTGGTAATCTGAATTTTCACATTTTATGCTCATTTTCATGTTGGTGGCAGAAATATTTTTTTTGTGTGAGTGTCCAACCTTATTTCTTGAATCGAAAAGGGAAGTGAGGACTGAAACTGAAGACAGCTAGTGTTTTAATGAACACCCCAATCCAAATATGTCTAGTAACAGGTATGTCAACAACTACAAGTTTTAAAGACTTATTGTAGAGCTTTGGTTTCCATGACAACAGGTGAAACCCATTGGAAGGAGTGTTTCTTTGGAAAGGTCAGTGATGAGTTTGTGTGTGCTGTGTCAGATTTTTTATTTATTACATTTTTTTGGAGTGTGTGCGAAAGTGTGTTTGTATGTTTTGGGGAAACATGTTTTTGTTTCTTCTGCGTAATTATTCTAAGAATCTGAACCTGGGCTTCTGAAATTAATTAGTATAAAGTGTTGCTGTGATGTTTAATATGATCTGGATAAGCACAGAATTTAAATTAGTCCATAAATTAATCCATATACGATTAATGAACCAGAGAATATTTACCAACCATATCAGGTGAAGTGATTCTTTCAGTCATCAGTGTAAAATACACCACTGATACACCATCATGACATCGTGTTTGCACTGTTATTTATGATGAAAGCATTTGTGAGAGTGTAGAAATCGATGCTCATCACTGCAACCTTTCGTACGACTGGAGTAGATCTAAATATAATGCTATAATCAACACTTTTCACGATTAGTTAATCTCGAGAGCTGTGATCGTAAAATGTAGTAAAGTTTTTGAGAGAGTTCCACGTGTAATATTGCACAATACTAACGTGTGTAATAATAATTTCATATGCAAAGATGTTAGCCTTCCAACAGAGCATTCAGGGTAGAAAATAGCCTTTAATTTCTAAATTATGACCATTTTTGATGTAAAAATTATACTCTTTTTATAAGTGCACCTCAGGAAAAATTATTAAAAAAAATATGACCCCTTGAAATTTAAAAAAAAAAAAAAGCGTTTTAAATGAAATCAGTTGCCTTCTTTTCAATGGCTCCTTTCTGTCCAAATTAGAATTACTGTAGGTATAAAATACTTTTTAATTGATCATGGCAGCAGTAATTCATCAAACGATGGAGTGGTGCTTTTTAAACAGGCATATATCCAGATGCATATTGTAGTTTCAGCATTTTAAAGAGCCGCTTTAGGTGTCTGGATCACAGTGGGAAACGATGCTGTACAGTCCAAGTAAAGAATGCTAAATTTGGTCATCTGCAACACACTTCCCTAACCAAGCACAGAAGTGCATTAAACAAAATGCGTAACATTTGATAGTTCTCCCAAAAATGATCACATGATTTACTCATGCCCAAACCAGGTGTATATGACTATCTTCTTTCAGTCTAACACAATCAGAGTTACTTTAAAAAATATCCTGGCTCTTCCAAGGTTTATTCAATTCAATTCAATTCAAATTTACAATTCACAATACATATTGTTTCAAAGCAGCTTTACAGAAAGTGCATTTCAGAAATGTACATAGAAAAATACAGTTTATATTGATAGTGAATGGCACTTCTGATTTTGAAGTCCAAAAAAGTGCATCCATCCATCATAAAAGTAATCCTTATGACTACAGGGGTAGCTTTTGACTTAAGTCGATTTGCATAGACCGTCTGCTGGATGCTAGTTATTTTAGTTTATAAAGATTTAAATAATTATATTTCTCTTACAAAAACCCATTGCTTCGCTTCAGAAGGCCTTTATTAACGCCCTGGAACCGTATGGATTCCTTTTATGATCGATAGATGCCCTTTTTTTTGGACTTCAAAATCAGTACCTCCATTCACTCCCATTATAAAGCTTGGATAACTCTGATTGTGTTAGTCTGAAAGAAGATAGTCATTTACACTTGAGGGTGAAATCATGGGATAATTTTCATTTTTGGGTGAACTGTCCCTTTAAGACACCAAAACAACACATTCATTCTTAGGCCCTGTTTACACGAGAACGATTCCGGGTGAAAACGTAAAAATATTTTATCGGATGTGCCTTTTGTTTACACGGCGACGGCGTTTTAGGGGCTTAAAAACGCAAAAAAAGTGAAACCACCTTCCAGAGTGGAATTCTTAAAAACGCTCCATCGTCGCGTTCCCGTCTAAACGGTAAAAACGCAAATCTGCTCACGTTGGCTCTTGTCGCGTACGCGTTTACGTTACAGGCATGCGCCAGTACAGGAAAATAACAATCAACATGTCGGATTATTTCCATACATCGGACCTTCAAGTTGCCCTAGCAGCTCTGATAAACGCACAAGAGTCTTTTCAGCTAGCCTGGCAAGCCAGACCTATCAAGATGTTAGGTCTGGGAACTCTCCATTGACATACCTCAATCCGAGGGGCGGGATAAACGGTTGTCTTTCAAAATCCCTCTGCATGCAATAGGACAGCGCTACAACCAACCAGAGCAACGAACGGTTGTGGATGAGTGAGTCCCATGCGTTTTTCCCACGGGTTTAATCCATCAGCCGGAAGTTGAAGCTGCCTCCGGGGGCCGCCATTGTAGCTGGCTATCACCTGCTGTTAGCATCCCATTGACTCCCATTCATTTTGGCGTCACTTTGACAGCGAATAACTTTACATCTGAGGCGTCCAAAGACTCCATTTGTCCATTATTTATTTCTAAAGAAACACGACAATGTATAAAAGGCTCCATTACTTTGTATCTTACGTTATGGCCCCGTAGAAGCCGTTTTTGTAAAAATAGGCTAACGATTGCGTCATAACACGTGACTCTCTGTCGCGCAGAAGAGACATTTACCGTAAAGATAGAAGTAGAAGCTCGCGCGTAATCGGGGGGACGTGGAGGCATAAAGTCAAGGGAGAAGCCCATAGAGAGTCATAAAGTTGCTCCTGCTACGAGCTCATGAACAGCTAATACTCACGATCTCCGGCTCTGCAAGATTCGGAAGGGAATGATTCAGATTCCTCTTGGCACAGCTACTAGAAGACGTACAACTGTCAGTCAGGTTGCTCACGTCGTCAAGCTCAGTTTGAGCATGCGCAGTACGCTTGGCTATCAGGAAGTGAGTGCCCATGTTGGGCTTCAACTCTCTCCGTTGAAATCAACGGGGTCGCTCTGTCCATTTCTTTTACTGTCTATGGTTTTTCCACCAGCGGAGCTAGTTGATATATTAAACTTTTGCTGTATCCGGTCGTCAAAACTCCGAACACATCTTCCTTTTTTAAGAATGACTTAAGTGACGTTCTCTTAACTCCAAGTCCTCCAGAGTCGCGGCCAAAGCCGATTCGAAAGACCGCTGCATCTTCATTGTTTTCAAGCAGCAGGGAAATCACCTATGGAAATCACGCGGAACTGCGTCATGAACTGTGCCGTCATTGTGTTAAGCCCGCCCGCCGACTCTATACACGATGTGATTGGCCTGACCAGTTTTTGCTTTTTCCAGCTCAAAAGCCTATGGAGAGTTGCTAGACCACACTTTGCTGCAAAATAATTTTTGCTGCGGCTAGGGTGCGTCTAGATTTCTAGGCTACTTTTCAGCAGTTGTACAAAATATTCTCAGATATTGGTGTTGTTGTGTGGCAGTGTTTCACATTGCCGCCTAGCCGCCTGGAGTGCATACTACATCGAATTTCACACACTTATGCGTCACCGTATGCACGCGGATTTCCCAACCATAACGCTCGTCTAAACGCAGAATAAAAAATGATAACGCAACGCCGCTTTTGCGTTTTCTCTTCAGATCGTTTCCGTGTAAACATAGCCTTAGTGTCTGTCTTGCCTGACTCTAAACTGAAGCAAAATACACATGTATTCTTTTTAAAGGAAGTTTACAAATTAAAACAAATCCTGTAAGATGCCACATCATTTTTGTCACATCAACTTTTAAATAAGATGAAGTGAAAATAGCACTGGTATATTGCAGCACAAGGACATGTCCTCTTCATATTCAAAACACAAACAAAAAAAGCTCATTTTTAATTTCCTCATTCGTTAACATAACTTGAGTGCCCTACTTTTTGCTAATACTGCTTGTGGCTAAAAGGATGTTGTCCTGTATACATGTGTTAGCGTCTCTGTGTCATCATGTGCGTGTGTTTCTGTGCTTGTGCGTTGCACACCATGACAAACGCCCGGCAAGCAGTTATTCGGGTCAGAGTGTGACCATTTCTAATGAATCTCCTAATGCTGCTTGTTCCTTCCGATGCTTATCTGTCCCACTTTCACATCATTCTGTTATTTCATGATTGTTTACAATCCATTAGCATTTGCATGGCTCTCAAATAACGCGTGCGCAGCTATTTCACCGTCGCCTCACAAGGAGAAATAGCTGTGACAGCGCAGAATGTTTATTTAACGTGTCGATGGCGGCGGCAAAGAGGTAATTGAGAATTGATTTGACCATAATGGCTTTTCATATGTTCCCTAAAGAATGCTGATGCCGCCTGATTAAGCCGTGAGACGGCAATTTGCCACTTAATGGGGTCTGCCCTCGTCCTTTGCACAAGACAAACTGACAATGTGAGAAGTGGTAATAGCGGGACAGTGTTCAGGGGTGTCGTCCGCATCTGAGTCATTGTACAGAGCTCTGTGGTTTAATCTGCTCTCGCTCTTGTCACCTCAGATCATCCGCTTTGTTGAGTGAAGTTTCTTAGTTCCAGCTTGCTGCACAGCCTCAACAACTGCAGCAGAAGCTGATGATACTAACTCCTGAGTGCATTTCCTGAGCCTGCAATGTTACAAGTGCACTGTTTGTTTCTTTCTACAACTAAAAATGTGGAAATGAACGATACTTTGTTCAAGTAATACTAAGCACAGATGTTATGTTACTCATAAGAATGAGAGAATCCAAGGCTTGAGAATCTCTAGATTTTATCTAGTTTCAAATTTGAGGTCGGGGCTGTAATGTTGTTTGAGAGTTTTTGTTTATTTAGGGCTGTCAAACTTAATGTGTGCACTTTAGATATTAAAGAGCCTTTATCATGGATTTTTGAAAATGACTGTTAATGTAGTGTGGAATATAGCTCTAAGGGAATGAAAACATCCTGCAAAGATTTATATCTGAAAGTGCACCGTATATAAAGTTATTGTCTTTCAAAAGTGAGAGTCGACTCTGAAATGAATTGTTTTTGAAACGAGTCATTAGCTGTTTTCGTAGTGACGTAGATACGCCCAGTTACTGCGCGCGCAGACGGAAGTGTAAACTTGAAGTCTAGAACACATTCAAATACTTCAGCTGAATAGCATCATGTCGAGAAGACGATGTGTTCTACAATGCAAAGATAGTAAAGCGACTTTGTTTTCATTGCCCAGGGACGAGCATGTGAAGAATCAGTGGTTAGAGCAACGATACCACAACAGTATAGCCCGAACCTTGTGTTGTGTTCTCATCATTTTAATGACGAATCATTCAAAAACATAAATGAATTCAAATGTGGATTCGCAAGCCGGTTGTTCCTGAAGGAGGGCTCAGTACCCGGTGTATATGGATCAGCTTCCTCCTCCGAATCACAACCTGTAAGTATTATTAATAATGTTGCTTATGGTTTGTAGCGTCGGGCGCGAGAGGAAGCGCAGTAGTATGTGTGTGTGTGTGTGTAAGTTACGCTCAGCGCAGCTTCTAGGTCTCCAATGTCAATTTTTTTAAATATGTTAAATGTTTGTCGCTGTTCTTGGAGTTGTCATAAAGAATAGAGCAATACCTTGTAGTACTGCAGTGCTTTATCAATATGTTGCAATATGCGTAATATAATCAATAAGCAATGGGCTAACAAACAATAACTGACTGGGTCATCTGACCAATCACCGCAGATTAGCGTCACGCAAAGGAGAGGTTTGGAAAAATGAGTCGTTGAACGAATCATTTGGGAGTCGGTGAGCAAATCAGGTAAAAATAAATGCATATTATAAGACAACAAAAGTGTTTTTTGTCATTGTATGCATGTAAAACTAATGTTGGGGACTCCCAAAACAATATTAGGAACATTTTAAATGCCATAATAGGTGCCCTTTAATTAAATATTTTAAACATAAGGATTTTAGCATTTGCATTAACCAAAGTTGGTAATATTGATATTGCACTACTTTTTTTTGAATAATTATATCAATTGCATATTGACAGCACTACTGGGGTTGGACAATGAAACTGAAACATCTGGTTTTAGACCACATTAATTATATTAGTATGGTGGAGGACTGTAGGTCCTCCTTTTGCGGCAAATACATGATGAATGACAGATACAATTTCTTCACGACTTGCTCCTCCAACATACCCAAAAGTGGCTCAAAAATATTTAGATCTGGTGACTGTGCAGGCCATGGAAGATGTTTAACTTCACATTCATGTTCATGAAACCATTCTGTCACAAGTCTTGTTGTGTGTATTGGTGCATTATACTGCTGATGCGCAGCACCCCCTTCAGGGTACAATGTTTGAACTATTAGGTGCACATGGTCCTCCAGAATGGTTTGGTAGTTCTTGGCAGTGGCGTGCCCATCAAGCACAGTAGGGAATGCCATGATATTGCAGCCCAAACCATCACTGATCCTGATCCACCCCCGTGCTTCACTCTGGGCAGCGACAGTCCTTGTGTTAAGCCTCTTTAGGGCTTCTCCACACCATAACTCCCACGGATGTGGGAAAGACAGTGAAGGTGGACTCATCAGAGAACAATGCATGTTTCACATTGTCCACAGTCCAAGATTTGCACTGTTGGCACCAATGAAACGGACATTTGACATTGGAACAAGTGACCAAAGGTTTGGCTTTAACAACCCGACCATGAATATTGACTCTGATTGGCCATCAGCCCACACATATATTGGTGTGAAACCTCTGTATAACCAGTGAAACCAGTGTTTCAGTTTCATTATCCAACCCCGGTAGTTTTTAACAATAACAAATAAATCAATATGCTTTGTTTTTTTGTCTGTGAAAAGTCAATAAAATGTAAATATGAAATGTAAAATACATATTTTCCACATTAACTATTTGCTTGACAATGACAATATAAAAATAAATTATTTAATTTAGCTGAAATATCCCACTTAATATTTTTCTGACACTGTATAAATGGGTGTTATGTATTACAATATATTAATGACTTTCTATTTTGCGAAGAGGTCTCTTGTCATTGGCATGAACATTTTAAACCCTCCTGATCTAGGTCTAACTAATAACAGGTTACAGAACAAATTAATATCTCATTAAATAAATCATGGGTTACAAAATATCCAGTGTAAAATCCAAGACCACAGTCGTCTCAGCCTGTAGTGAAAGAGAAACTGGGTCTGAACATCATGCTCTTTTGACGTACTGCATATTCTGTAGTCTGGAAGTAGGCATATTTCAAGAACCTAAACTATTACTTTTGTTATGAACCTTTATGATTTGTTGTTTGATTTAATGTCTAGTTCAGCCATGAAACTCTAGATGGCGCAGGCTGATGGTCCTTTGCATGCAGTCTGCTAGCAATCACATTATTTACTAAATGGCACAAGCTGAGTTGCTTGCCATTGAAATTGCTTGCTAAACATTTAAATATTCGGTTTTAAAATCCCCCAGTTTTACATGCATACAATGACAAAAAACACTTGTTGTCTTATAATATGCATTTTATTTTTACCTGATTTGCTCACCGACTCCCAAATGATTCGTTCAACGACTCATTTTTCCAAACCTCTCCTTTGCGTGACGCTAATCTGCGGTGATTGGTTAACACAGTCTCATCCCAAGAAGTCATATATTGACGTCTTGGGACGTCTTTTGACCATACGTCAATATCCGCCTTTTTAGGGTACCCTTAAACGTCGGTAAATGACGATCCTGGGACGTCATACAACTGACGCTTTACCTTTAACGTCAGTAGGTGACGGGGTAGGTTTAGGGTAGGTTTAGGTCTGGGTAGAGTTAGGATCCGATAACGTCATCTAACCGACGTTTAAGGGTACCCTAAAAAGGCGGATATTGACGTATGGCCAAAGAACGTCCCAAGACGTCAGTATATGACTTCTTGGATGAGACTGCGCTGGATTGGTCAGATGACCCAGTCAGTTATTGTTTGTTAGCCCATTGCTTATTGATTATATTACGCATATTGCAACATATTGATAAAGCACTGCAGTACTGCAAGGTATTGCACTATTCTTTATGACAACTCCAATAACAGTGACAAACATTTCACATATTTAAAAAAAATTGACATTGGAGACCTAGAAGCTGCGCTGAGCGTAACTTACACAACACACACACATACTACTGCGCCTTCCCTCCTCGCCCCCCCGACGCTACAAAACCCATAAAAGCAACAATTATTAATAATACTTACAGGTTGTGATTCGGAGGAGGAAGTTGATCCATATACACCGGGTATTGAGCCCTCCTTCAGGAACAACCGGCTTGCGAATCAACATTTGAATTCATTTATGTTTTTGAATGATTCGTCATTAAAATGATGAGAACACAACACAAGGTTCGGGCTATACTGTTGTGGTATCGTTGCAAATATGAACTCTAACCACTGATTCTTCACATGCTCGTCCCTGGGCAATGAAAACAAAGTGGCTGAACTATCTTTGCATTGTAGAACACAGCGTCTTCTCGACATGATGCTATTCAGCTGAAGTATTTGAATGTGTTCTAGACTTCAAGTTTACACTTCCGTCTGCGCGCGCAGTAACTGGCGCGCCAATATGCTAATGTTTCGTATCTACGTCACTACGAAACAGCTAATGACTCGTTTCAAAAACAATTCATTTCATAGACTCAGAGTCGACTCTCACTCTTGAAAGACAATAACTTTATATACGGTGCACTTTCAGATATAAATCTTTGCAGGATGTTTTCATTCCCCTTAGAGCTATATTCCACACTACATGAACAGTCATTTTCAAAATCCATGATAAAGGCTCTTTAAAGTGGAAAGACTTAAACATTGAATTGGCTCTGTCAAAAAACAGTTAAAGAAAGAAAATGAATAGGAGGTTGTACAGTATAACAGGTTGAGTAAATAATATGCGCCAGTGATGCAATGCAGTTGATCTTTCCTGTTTGCATGTTGGATTCATCAGGTTGCCTCATGCATAGGAACACTGTAATTGCAATTTATGTGCTTACATGCTTTAGTCTACACATAAATTACCTTTTTTGTTGTTGTTGCATAAATTATGTTTTTGTTTGCACAGAAGCACACTGAACTGAAATAAATCCAATGCAGTATGCTTGGCATGTTACCTCAGTATGGATATCCTTAACATTCCCCACGAATAACACACAAGACTTGAGAAGGGTTTTTATGAGCAATGCATTGATCTCACAGCGTCAGATTGTTCAGTAAAAAAGAACAACTGGGCTTTCTGTTTCTCGTTATTTCTTTGATTTCCAAGGTCTTTTAATTTTAGTTCATTTTCATTTGTGTGTGTGTGTGTGTGTGTGTGTGTGTGTGTGTGTGTGTGTGTGTGTGTGTGTGTGTGTGTGTGTGTGTGTTTGTGTGTTCACTGCATTTGTTGTTTTTATAATTTGCTATCCTTTTATCCTTATTTCATTTTTCATTACAAGCATACTTTGATGACGAGGATGAAGATCTGTTTGGTGATTACTATTTCAGTAAGTACAATCATGTTCAATGTGTTCATGTGTTTGCTGTGTATTTATATATTTATTTGTACACTCACCAGCCACTTTATTAGGTACACCTTGATAGTACAGATTTTTACCCCCTTTTACCCTCAGAACTGCCCTAATTATTCGTGGCATAGATTCAACAAGGGGCATCAGAGGATGGGTACACTGTGGTCATAAAGGGATGGACATGGTCAGCAACAACACTCAGGTGGCGTTTAAACGATGCTCAATTGGTACTAAGGGGCCCAAAGTGTGCCAAGAACACCCCCCCCCCCCACACACACACACACACACATTACACCCCCACCACCATCCTGAACCATTGATACAAGGCAGGATAGATCCATGCTTTCATGTTGTTTACGCCAAATTCTGACCCTACCATCTGAATGTCAGAGCAGAAATTGAGACTCATCAGACCAGGCAATGTTTTTCCAATTTTCAATTGTCCAATTTTGTAGAGCCTGTGTGAATTGTTGCCTCAGTTTCCTGTTCAGGAAGTGGCACCCGGTGTGTCTTCTGCTGCTGTAGCTCGATTTGTTGTGCTTCAGAGATGCTCTTCTGCAAACCTCGGCTGTAATGAGTGGTTATTTGAGTTACTGTTGCATTTCTATCAGCTTGAACCAGTCTGGCCATTCTCCTCGACCTCTGGCATCAACAATGCATTTTTGCCCACAGATCTGCCGCTCACTTGATATTTTCTCATTTTCTGTCCGGTCTCTGCAGAGATAGTTGCACGTGAAAATCCCATTATCAGCAGTTTCTGAAATACTCAGACTAGCCCGTCTGTCACCAACGACCATGTCACTTAAATCACAGTTCTTTCCTATTCTGATGCTCAGTTTAAACTTCAGCAGATCATCTTGACCGTGGGCGAATCCCAATCGGAAGTGAGCATCCCTATGCCCTACTCACTCCGAAGGGCAGAGCCCTTGAAGTGGGATTTTGGCGGGAGCCGGGCACTTGTGTGTCATAATGAAGTGGTTAGGAACATGCTTGGCGAAGGGAGCAATGAAATGTTACTATGACAACGCAGCATGGTGCCTATCACCCCATTAGCTGTCCTTAAAACACAAATATCTTGTTATTGCTGTTAATATAATTGTTGCCAAAAAATCTGCATATGTGTGTCTGAGTATATTCCCTCTCTGCTTTCATCTTTAAAACTCTTTTTTGGACTCTGCATGTCGTGACATTTACTTGACATATTTACTATTTAACACATTTAATACATGGAACTTCATATGAAATGTCACAAACAATAAAAAACAACTTACATTATTCTGTTAAACTTTAACTGGAACTCTCCTGCCATGTAACTTTAAAATTAATCGCGAGGATTCTCCACCCTGGGTCACATGACTATAAAGGATAAAATTACTTCCGTGAAGTGATCATGGCATTGTACCTTTCGCTAACAGACTTCACAAAGTGCCCTTCAAGGGGGCAAACATTTCATTTGGATTTCGCCCCATGTCTGCATGCCCAAATGCATGTGATTGGCTGATTAGATATTTGCATACTAGCAGTTGAACAGTACCTATATAAAGTGGCCGGTGAGTGTATATACATATTTTATAGATACATAATTATTTTGGTATTTTGGTGTGAAATGGGAATCATGGGTGCCATAAAATCTTTATTCAGCTTTCAAATCTGATAGTAAGCCAATTATTTTAAAAAAATATTTTATTGAATTTTAAGACTAAGCTATTAGTGGGAGTGCTACAAATTGGATGGCAGCGGGTTTTTAAGAAAGCATTTAGTAAAAAAATAATAGCATTTTGTGTCCGAAAAATTCCCTTCTTCAAATCACCTTTTAACTGTTCATTTCTAGCCCTGTTGAGAGCTGACAGATTGCTGCCTTCATCATAAAGCTCTCATTAGAAACTTCATTAATCACAATGCCTTAAACAAACCCAAAGCCAATTAGCCTCACATGGCATAAAGCCAGACCCGTCTATTTCTCTCAATAACATGAGTCACTGTCTTTGAAAAGTCATTTATAGTGACTTTTTTAGATGGCATTCAAAACCTTGAAAGGCTTATCTTACAAACAAAAAAAACCCTGTTAGACATAGTGTGTGTGTGTGTGTGTGTGTGTGTGTGTGTGTGTGTGTGTGTGTGTGTGTGTGTGTGTGTGTGTGTGTGTGTGTGTGTGTGTGTGTGTGTTGTGCATGCGTGTGTCCATTTTAAAATTACACAATTAACCTTTGATCTACTTACTTATATGAACGTATTTGAATATTCAGTGTAATCTGCCCTTTTGTTGCTGTGGTGGTTAGTGTTGTTATTGGAGATTTTTTTTTGTTCATGGAGGTTGGCATACGTTCCCACAACAAACCTTGAATATGATTTTCAAAACAATCACCCGTGACTCTCATGTTAATAAAATTCGTTTTTCTCCTATTGAATTCGTCCTTCGTTTTCTCACATTTGAACAAACTTCCCATTTGACCTCAATATCAACATAATGAGCTTCAAAATGAGTGTGAATGAGGTCAGGAATAATATCCGTTCATAATGGCATCTGTGGTTGGCACTCAATTATGAAGCGATAGTCTCATTTTCACCACTTCTACAGTGAGATTGCATAGACATAGAAGTGAAGTGGTGTCTTAAGAAGATTTAAAGAAACATATTCTTCTCCAAGGAACCATAAAAAGGAGAGCGTGAATGATATTATCATAGTAAACCTATCTACCTGCTGCTAGCAATTTCCTTGAAACTGTACCTATTAAGTTAACTTACAGAATGCCCTTGTCGGCTACCGAAAGTCATCATTTTCCAGAAGGAAACATGCCGTCTGGAACGATGACACTTGCAGCTTGCGAAGACGTGATAAATGTTTGTACTGAGAAACATGGGAAATGAAGTGAGAGCTGCAAGGACCAAACAATCTGTATATGAGCACATAATACTTCACCAACCATGATTTTGACCTTACTAAAATGTTGAAACCGTTAAAATATAAACAAGCTATGAAGAAATGGAGCTGCAGGCCAACTTGTGTTGATTATGAATTGCAAGAAAGATTTATGAAATACCCACCAGAACTGTTAGTGGGTTTGTAAGGGCCAATGATGTAGAGTTTATTTTACCGTACACAGACTAATGCACCATATGATTCACTCTTTGATTGTATCATCTTAATATTGTTTCGTATATGAAATATTTTCTCCGTCGCTCAGTCCCCCTCCTCCCTTTTTCTTGTTCCCGATGCTCACAGACATTCAGTGTATTCAAGCCCGAAGGTCATATGAAATGATAAGAGTCGGGTTTGTGCTGCACATTTGGAGTTCATTCTGCCCCAGTGTTATTGCCCTGGCAGCACATTAAAGGGCCTTTTGGATAGCTCTGGAGCTACACATGGGCCATGGCTCCATTCAAATGACTACAAGCCAGAGAAAACATTCATTTGTGGATTTAAATCCGTAGTCAGTTACGTAACGTCTAAATGTTCTATTTTGATATTTGCGCATTTGTCACCATTGCTTCAGCACTTAAAAGGACGAAAAAAACACGCAACATCATGCGTGGATGATGACACCTCAATGTGTCATGAATGAAATGCAAAACACATCGAGACATTTCTTTTAGCCCACTCGCTCTGTGCCAAATATGAAATCATCTGTCAGTGGGGCTGTTTGTTGTGAGAAGATTATTGGGTTTATTCTGAGAACTTGAGTAGAGGAAGAACCACAGTGGCTCAAGTATTGACTGTTTAGGAGAAAACGCTGTTTAAATAACGTCACATGCACAGTCTGTTTGAATCGGAAGTTGTGGCCGACTTTACGTCAGTATTGTAATTTCTTTCTGAGTTAAACTGACTTGAATTTAGACATCTCTAGCTCACAGCAGACTTTAGGGGATTGGTTAATAATGTTTCGTTCTGTCATCAGAGAAGGAATGCCATTCCAAAGGGGAATCAAGTTTTTAGAATTTTAACTAAAGATTATGAAGACAAACTATTTTTCTGCGTATTAACTTGCATTCCTTTTTTCAACACAACACTAGTATTGTGCACTTATAAAATGAATAGGGTCCATTTTGATTACTGTCACGGTTAGTGTATGCAGAGGAAGAAGAAGGCTGAGTCAAAAAGATCCAATTCCAACATTTACTAAATAACTCCAAAATCAAACTGGTACAGACAGGCAGAGGACACAAACACCAGGTAACACTTACATCTAATACAACTAACAACCGACAAAGAGAGACTGAAAAGAAAGGAACTAAATACAGATACAACCGAACACTAACGAGGTGAAGACAGTTGACACAGATGATGATGACGATGAACAGGTGGGTGATTGAGGGAGTGAGTTCAGGTGTGGAGACAAGGAGGATACTGGGTAGTGTAGTGCAGAGACAAAGACAGACTGGTGCAGACGAGGACTGTGACATTACACCCCCCTCCCGGTAGGCGTGACCTCACGCCTTAGAACAGGGGTGGGAGGGTGGGCATCCTGGAGTCCGTGACGGGAAGGCGGACCGGCTGCAGGAGGACGGACTCCAGGATGGGTAGGGCAGAGCAGGATGTGGGCGTGGCCACGGCGGAGTAGACAAACCCTCGGGCGTCCAGGGCGGAGCTGTTGGACCCTCGGGCGTCCAGGGCGGAGCTGGTTGTGGGCGTGACCATGGAGGAGCAGACGAACCCTCGGGCTTCCAGGGCGGAGCAGGCTGTTCGGGTGGCCAAGGCGGTGCGGACCCTTCGGGCGGCCATGGCGGTGCTGCCCCTTCGGGCGGCCATGGCGGTGCTGCCCCTTTGGGCGGCCATGGCGGTGCTGCCCCTTTGGGCGGCCATGGCGGTGCTGCCCCTTCGGGTGGCCATGGTGAAGGCGTATAGCCCCAACCAAATTTTCTTGGGGAGAAGAACGGGTTTCAGCTCAGGCTCAGGAACAGTCTCTAGCTGGGTGGTCTCCGGCTGGTCGTGGTCGTAGTCCCTGGATGTGAAACACTGTGCGGGACGGGACCAGCGGTGAAGGCTCGGGATCGGTGCTGGACAGGACCAGCGGCGGAAGCTCTGGCTCGGGATCTCTGCTGGACGGGACCAGCGGCGGAAGCTCTGGCTCGGGATCTGTGCTGGACGGGACCAGCGGCGGAAGCTCTGGCTTGGGATCTGTGCTGGACGGGACCAGCGGCGGATGCTCGGGCTCGTCGTGGCTTATGTGAGGCTCTGGCTGGACGGCGGTCTCTGGCTGGACGGCGGTCTCTGGCTGGACGGCGATCAGCGGGCTCTGGCGCAGGATCACTGGACAAAGACAGACTGGTGCAGACGAGGACTGTGACAATTACATGTGATTGCATATTAGTGACAGCAGTAATAAACAAGTCATTAAATCAGTCATAAAACCAGTTCATTCAAATACGCTGAATTAAACAAGTGATTTTTTTCTTCTTCTGATGATTCACATACGTATTGCATTTTAAATAGACTAAAGCAATTAACTTTGTCAGAAGCTTGTTGTGTTTTCTGCAATTTTATTTATAGGGGAATATTTTAAAAATAATTTTTGTTTACTAACCACCTACTTGATTTTCTTAAAAATGCAAACATATACATACATGTTACTCACATATTATTGTAGCACAGTTTATTCGGAATACAGTGTAATCATATTATAGCCATTAAAAGGTTCTAAGTAACTGAAATATGCACAAATGTCAGGGCACCTCACAAAAAACACCTCAGACTCTAGCCGGTTAAACGTGGTATGAATATGAGAGCGGAATGATGAAATACAGATGAAAAATCATATAAGGTTATTCAATGAAGGGCCACCTTTCATGTTCACAACCTGTCCAAATTGAATCAAAATTGGACTAAATAGGTCAATCTGGTGAAAATAGATTGGCTAGTTGAAAAATTGCACTCACCTACTTAGAAATCATCACGTTTAGTCACATCTGTATCCAAATGAACTGATTGTGAAGTGATGTTATGATGAAAATTATTAAGGCGAGACACGGCAGGCAAAAACATCGTTTTTTTTTTCACTGGTCAATTTTGAGATTTTGGGCTATTTGTCTTCAATTGACCGTTCGCAGGCCCCTCCCCCAAAACGGCCATTGTCCAATCACACATCATAGCAACCGTTACTATGTGAGCAGGTCCGTCAAACATTGACTCCAAGCAAGCTGGTGAAGCGGTGCACCCACAGCGTTTGTAAATCAGACACTAGATACCCCGAGAGATTGTCTGGAGGAGTTGTGTTCTTTCCATTCCCAAAGCCGAAAACACAACGTGAGCGGTGCCTACAATGGATAAAACAGTGTGGACGGCACTGTGTCGAACATGGTTAACTCGCGTGCGTGAGACTGACACACTGAGATTAGTCAAAGAAACATGGAGAAAGCAGGTCAAGAGGATCCACAAAGGAAGTACGTTTTCTAAAGGGTTGTTGTTAACATGATATTTTCAGGGGGAAATGAGCAGCAGTCACTAGCAGTGCAGGACCTGTACAGTTAGAGGAGTGCACGCTCGCAACGGGAAACGCATGAAGCTTACTTGACAACATCAGTTCACATATCAATATCGTAACGAATAGAAATAACCTTAAATAATGTATGATTATCTGCATCTTTCCGTCTCTTATGTATAGTTACTTTTTAAACACAAAAATCGTATTCAGCATGGCACGCAAGTGGTTGCCGTGGTAATGAACAAGCCGCTTGTTAAAGCGAATGTATAACCCTGTATCTGAGGCAAAATTACTAAATATGCAGCGTGAGTTATATATTTCTAACTCCAAACAATTACCCACTGAACCAGCTTATAAAATCTTCTTCAAGGCTGTGCTGGTTGCATTTGAGGTAACGTTACAGGTCGGGTTTCTCAGATTTCGCTTGAGACCGGTAAGCATTAACGTTAGCCTCGATAGTAGTCGTGTCTCCTTCATTGCGTATTTTTATATTTTGAATATATCCCTCCACTGTATACTGTAACCCCTTGTGCCTCGATGTGGAGGATATCGCGGAGGTATTGCTCCAAAAAAGGGTCACTGACACGCACGGGTATACCTCTTCCCGTCATGGCAATCTGTGGCGCTGGTCGTGTTTGACCATTTGTTTGACGGGCGTAGCAACAATAACTAGGGGGCGTGGCTTTTGCGAACGGTCAATAGCATGTCTTCTTTCAGACTTGAGGTGAAAAAAATTCCAAAATACACATTTAGGTGTTTTTTTTACTACACTTTGTCCATTTGCGTCTGTAGATTTCTCCTAAATTCAACAAAAAGTTGTCGTTATATATCAACATGCTGCTCTGCGATCGCTATCTGCACCCTGTCATCACACACACCGTTGGAAAGCTCTCTTTCTCCTGTTCAACGCTGTCGGATCCAAATATGGTCATTTCCTTTTTATCAGCAACCAATCGTGAAAGTAAAATGGGCATTTAACTCTAAAACCGAAATCTCATTGGCTGGTGTCCATTTCTGACAACGTGATTGGTTCAGATGCATCACGTGACGCGCTCTGACATTTAGATGTGTGTTTTTGACTCTTTTTCTGTTCATTTGAAGGCCATAAATGCTGTGTTATAAGTTGTAATGTGATTTAGTTGGTTTGTATTGTTGGTGCTGATGATTTGATAAGATATTGTGTCTGTAAATAGTTGTTTCCACTAAAAAAAGTATTCATTTTTACATTACAAATCTTTAAATGCTGTTTTCTCAAAATGAGTATTTTGTCATTCTCCAGTAGAAACTTCTCAGCCTGTGTAGCACCTATGTACACCAAACTTTCCAGTTATACACTTAGCAGTATTCTGAAGATATTTTCAGAGGGATTTGTTTATAAATCATTTCTGGCCTGATTTATGTGACTTTTTAATAAAAAAAATATGGCGAGAATTGATTTTTTAAGGCTATGGACAGTATATTTTGATTTCCTAGGTAATGAAAGCATATATCCTGAAATCCCTCTGAAATTCTTTTTTCATCTTGTGTGTGAACAAAATGAAAAAATAATTTTGCACCTGGCTTTATCATATGGTCAGATCTATCTACCGAAAATATATGCAAAATTGTGCATATTTAACGAGATAATGCCTAATTTGCATAATTAAACATACAAATTTCAAAAACTTGTAATACATTTTTTTAATATACTTGCATAAGTAATCAACTGAGAAAGTTTCATGATGATATCTATTATTTAAAAAAAATACCCTATTCACCTGTAGTGTCTCGCCTTAAATGAAATAAGTGAAACGATTGTGAGCTGGATTTTAGTGACTTTACAAAGCTGCATCTCTGCGCCTGCGACCTTCACGACATCTGTTGTGTTTACAGCTGATGACTAAAGGTGACTATTAATGAAAGTTAGTAAGTTAGAATAGCTACACAAATGTTTCTGGTGTTCAGTGACACATTCGGTGTGAATCTTTCATCTATTCCTCTCAACTGAACAATAAAATAATAAACAACTGGATAAAAAAAGTAAAGTAATAGTTCTGTTATACATTTTATCAGCTCACCAGACACCAGTACAAGTAGAAGCAAAGTTATTCACCAGATTTGCTATCATATAGGTCCTTCTGCAGAACCATATCAATTTAGACATCCACCTGATCGATCCACAGCTCTACAGGTGTGTCGGGCCATTTATCAGCGTCAGCCGCCAGACAGAGAACAATGCTGCCTTCTCCTTCTTAAAGAGCCTGTTTTCTAAGGGGATATTTATCCATTAATTCAATTCCCAGAGCTCAGCGCCACAGAAAGCATAGAGTTTCACTCTTCACGCATGCATCTTTGGCACACATTTCATTTGTTCTATTCAATGGAAAAAAACTGTTAGAAAGTAAAAAGAAAAACAAAGGAAGTGTGTTGATGATTGTAGTGGAAAATACATAGAAGACAATGGGTTTTTATGGAAGATAATAAGAATGACTGACAACCACCACTGCCATTTGGTGAAGTGCTTTCAAAGATCAATGCCACTTTGCCATACTCTTTTCAATGCCATATTGACAGGATAATCAGAGTGCTATGGAGACATTGCCTTCCTTGTGTGATATTTTTTATTTTTTTTTTGCTTGTTGTTATGACCCTCTAACGTGACTCTTTCATAGAAAATTTAAACTGAATATTAAGCTAAACGTGTTTTACCATTTGACCTTATTTGACATGCTAAATCTCTGATACAATGTTCTAAGACATTCTGTATTTTAGGTGAATGTGTGTGTGTGTCGAACCCATGATGTGTGTATAAATAACATAATATGGGAAATGAGACTAGACAGAGATGACTAGTTAGAACTTGTGATAAATGAAGTAATGGTTAAAACATATTCTTCTCTACCCAGTAACAGAAGAAGACTGTGAATGAATAACCAATCAAATTAATGTCATTATGCCATACCCCCTATTGTATACAAACTGTGGTTTCCGTGTTTTCGGTGGGATTCTCAATGGAAATTGTCTGAGATCGACCGGCCTTGGTTTTACTTGGGAGATTCTCTGAGTACTGCTCGAGACTCCTGGCCGTTAATTAAAAGCATTTAAAGGACAATTGCTGGAGTCTGTCTGATATTACTGCTGCGCAGCAGGTTAGTCTAGGGAAGCAAGTAAGTTAGAATTATACAAAGATAACTCGGCTGTAGTCGACTGTAGACTCGCTGGAGTATAGGATTAGACGGATGCTGTAGTCGACTGTAGACTCGCTGAAGTATAGGTTTAGACGGATGCTGTAGTCGACTGTAGACTCGCTGAAGTATAGGTTTAGACGGATGCTGTAGTCGACTGTAGACTCGCTGAAGTATAGGTAGGGAGCTGAAGCTGTAGTCGACTGTAGACTCGCGGAGGTGTAAACTCAGCTATGTAACGTCAATAAATCCATCACAACTCACATCAACAACAACTCAAATTAGTTTTTAATTTAATTTATTGTAATAAATTAAAAACAATGTAAAACATAATCTTTAGCAAAAGCTCCAAATGAATATCCTTAAATTATAATGCAGGCATTATGGAACTTTGTGGGCGAAATGCATGAGAGTAAAACAATTCCCCATGCAGAAAATTTCTAATGATTTTTTGTAAATTTATTTTGAATTTTTTTAGACAACATCTGCTTTTCCCTGTGGAACACAGAAGCTTGACCTATTTTTTTTTGTACAATGCAAATGTAATAGTTTTTGGAGCAAAATTTGGTGTTCTGAATATCTTCTTCATCTGAAAACTTCAAAATAAAATAAAATAAAATCTCAAAATTTAAATGGCCAACTATGAGATGTGCCACAATTTATTTTGTTAAATGTAACATCTAAATTCTATTTTACAAAATCAAATATTTTGTTATTGTTCTAGCTCCATAATAATCCATCCTTAATCAACATGGAAATGCATAAGCTGGTCTTGATTGATCTGTCTGCATTGACATTATGAGAACTGAGCTGGACGATGACATCACTGTTTTCTCCAGAGCGGCTAAATATTTAAATTAACTATATTAATATCTTTTTTACAACAAAATTGAACCATCCCTGAACTTACATAAGCTGGACTATGGCGCTATTTTCTTCTAGATCTGTTGTACAATGAACTTTTATGCATTATTTTCCTGTTATCACTATAAAGCTGCTTTGAAACAATATGTAGGCCTATTGTAAAAATATCTATATAAATAAAGGTGACTACCATTATCGTCTATCGTGTAAACAACGAAAATATTAATTGGTGAAAAAAAGTGACATGTGCATGCTTATTAAGCATTACAGTGCATAGTGTTTCTTTGTCCAAATCGGTTACAGCTGGGACAAATGAACCAATAATCAGGGAACAGGAAGGGTGGGGTTAAGACAATAGACAGAAGAGCCCATGGCACAGAGAAACAAACATGACAAGACATTTGTTTGCACCTAACTTGACAAAAACAAGAGCACAAGTCCAGTGAACACAATCACAAGCCATGAGCTCAAATAAAACATGACACGAACACGCAGCCAATGAAAGCTCTCGCCGAATGCGTGTCCACACAAAACATTAAAGCAATCAGCAGATGTAAACACAAACCGCGTGCTATCCAGAACACAACACGTACGCCATACGGCTCGAGTGAACTCGAAACTGCACACTCATTCAACGAGACCACTGAACAACAGAAGACAAACACATGGACCATGAATGTGCGATTCCAGAAAGAACCAAAACCAAACTAGGCCGAAGTGTGGTGATCCGAACACCACACTCCACACACAAAACTCACGAGGACGGAAGAGCGCACGACCCGAGCGACCTCGGAACCGCAAGAAAGTCGGAGTGTCAGTGCTCTGTCACCAAACAAGAATAAACAAGACCGAAGAGACAGAACCTTGACAGGTCTTTTTTCCCCATTCTGAACTACAATACTCTTTCATTTGCTTTTTAATCTTTTCACTGTTTACTTTGTACACTTCCTGGCAACCTGGTAAAATCACCCTTCCGTGATGCTCTCTGCACTGCTGTTTGTGTGGAGGTCAAGGTGGCACAGCACATTTACATTTAATCATTTAGCAGATGCTTTTATCCAAAGCGATTCACAAATGAGAGATACAAGTGCCTGCCGCATGTGTTCAGGAGTAGGCTACATGTTGCGAGTATTTTAAAACAACCTTTATATTTCACAATTGCTATTTTTCCTCATAATTATGATTTTATATCTTACAGTATTTATGTTTCACATTGTGACATTTTATTTTATTTTATGCATTTGCTAATTTGATTTTAAAAACATTATAAAAATGCTTCATGTATCATATCAGCAATATGAAAACAACGTCTGGCATATTGTATCTGCCTCACTTGGCCTCAGTGAACAGATGATGAGTTGACTCCGAGTGGTAAAGGAAGTCTCTGCAGTTGCTGGAGAAATGTCCTGTGGTCAGACGCGTCTCCTCTCCCAGAGTCCAAATGGATGATGAAGCTCCTGTGAGCTCTTTGCTGAAAGCTTCTGATAATGCGCCCTCTTTATGGAGGAGGCAGAAACTAATGAGAAGTTGAAGGCACTGAATAAATTGGAAAATTGTAGCATAATGATTTTGTCCGCTGGCCTGTTTATGGGTCTGAGAGGGCAGGAGAGAGAGAGAGAGAGACTTAACGGGCTTTCTCCGAGGAAGATATATGCACACAGACAAAAAGGCTCGTACCCCACGGAGAGGCCATCCTGAGCGGGTCAATGGCTCCCAGTGAGTCTCCGGCATTGTGTGAGGGCAAATACAGCCTGGCACAATTTGACGGCAATTATTATGGAAATGGAGAAGCTTGTGAGTTGTTTTACTGGCGAAATTTAGAAATAGAAATACGTTACTGAATGAAGTAGTATGCAGCTCTCATTGCTACGCTATTTATGCTAATCTGCGCAAGAACGTGTGTCTGCTGTATCAGCACGCATGTGAGGACTTATCGTCTCTTCCTTCACCGGAGTGATGATTCCATGGGCTGCACTGGTGCTCTGATTTCTACCTTACACAAGCGGCCACCCAATTGCAATGGCCTGATAAGAGCCGGAGGGGCAGTTCAGGCCTCGCTCGTGCTCTTCCAGGCCCGGCATCTGCAGAGAGATAAGTGTTTCCTGGCGAGCAGGAGATGAAGGCCCTCATAGACACATTCCTTCTACAGCATTAGTGAAAGAGTGATAAACAGTAGGATATTTTGTCGACCGCACGGTTTCTATTTCTGCAGCGTTGTGCGGGGTAGCCCGCCCACTTTGAAATATTATTGGTCCTCATATAGCTGTGCATAAAAATGTCATGAAACCCTCCATTTCAGTATAGGTAAGTTCTATAGGAAAAACACCAAATAATCCCTTAAATAACCATGTTACATTAACTGTAGAGAGGGAAAAATAATGTATGTGTGTATATTTTTTGTCTATACAATGGAAGTCAATGGTCACCAAAACAATTTAGTTACTAATATTCTTTAAAAAAAAAAAAAAAAACGCATACAGGTTTGAAACGACATGAGGCTTTTTGAGGCATAAGGCAGTTTTTAACAGAAAAATTTAAATATTTGTATATATTTACAACAAAGTAATTATATTAACCTATATCCTATAATATAACATATTTATATGCACATATAAATTTAACATCACAAAATGTGATGTTTTTCATGTTTACTCTTTATACAAAGAAAGTTCATTTCAAAAACATTCCAATCGGCTGTATTTGTGTTACATTACAGTCGTCTTTTGTTAAAAGATAATTCCGGTATTTAACACTTTGAGTCTATTTTTTAGTTTGTTTTGGATGAACTAGAGTGGTGGACTTAGAAATTTTGACGATGGGTCCTGTCTCGACTTTTTGACTATTTTAGGATCGCCTCAGGGCGCTTCAGAGTGGCTGTCTACGAGCATACTGAAACATGTCCTAAAACAACACTTAACATTAGTTTCCAAAACTGTGGAACTCACCGAGTGGTTAGTGGTGTAAGTTGATGTTCCAAAACAAGTAGCGTAGCGAAATACAGTTTCTGTCGTGTTTTATTTGCCATTTTTTAAAATCCCATTGATGTCTGTTGGAGGACTCAGTGCTCGTTGATATTACTGCGCCCCGGATACCGAAAGAGGTCTGTTTACATTTGGTTGTAGTCTTTTCGCTCGGTTCTCCGTCTCTCAGAAGGCTAGCGTGAGCAGAGCAACTGCGGTAAAGTGGTTGTCGCCATCAAGTGGTCGGGAGTGTGCTAACGCTTCAGACTCCAATATCGAGCGGAAGTTTAGACGCAGTTGTGAGGTATCTGAAAATATAGTTCCACTATAGTAAATAACACGGATTGAAAGCATACATTGCGCCGATATATTTGTTTTTAATCATCAACGAACACCACTAACCACTCGGTGAGTTTCACAGTTTTGGAAACTAATGTTAAGTGTTGTTTTAGGACATGTTTCAGTATGCTCGTAGACAGCCACTCTGAAGCGCCCTGAGGCGATCCTAAAATAGTCAAAAAGTTGAGACAGGACCCATCGTCAAAATTTCTAAGTCCACCACTTTAGTTCATCCAAAACAAACTAGAAAATAAACTCAAAGTGTTAAATACCGGAATTATCCTTTAAGTTTGGACTGAGAAATAACTTGCATGGTGATAAAGCAGCATGAGTTAAAAGTCACTTATTAAATCACTTATTATTATCACAGACATCAGTGCCAATCGCTTGACTGCAATGTTTAGCCCCGCTTACTGTGAAACTTTAATGGTCCAAAACATGCTACAAATAAATGTATTTTTAAACATTACATATCTTCTTCCATATTGGGCTATGTTTTGTGTTTATTGTGCAGTCGCTGAAAACTTGTCCCATCGCACATGGTTCGGACACAGTGTAAGGACTCAGCAGGATTTGTGCAGTGTAGTGTATAAATTTGCCCCTTGCTGGTACGTTTGAGTTGATGGAGCATTCCAGCAACATTTAGCTTGGCAGCAGGGCCAAGACAGAAAAAATATACTCAGGATTGCTCATGATGGAGAAGAGCTGCGGTTACATAAGAAACCTTCTTTCCCCGCAAGCACAATTTGAGCGGAAGATGATATGAGGATCATTTAGACAATGTTTACTGTTTCCTTCTCTTAACATCTGTCATGAAGTCCTCATTTCCACAAACCCTGAAAGATGACGGGTTCCAAACAAGTTTGTTTAACTCGTCTGTTTGCTTTTGGTTCCCGATCCACAGGCCCATATGGACTTTGCAGAATTAGATTTTTGTTAAAAATTGGTTTTGATTTTTGTTAAAAATTTGGTTTTTGATTTTTGTTAAAAATTGGCTTATATTTTTGTTAAAAATCTAAAAATGTTTATTTAAATGTGTTGAAGGTATTTGCCCAAAATTAAAGTAAAGTATATATAAAAAATAACATCACTATTTTTGGGATCAGTCATTTTTTAAATGTCTTTGAAAGAAGTCACTTGATCGATAGTGCTAAATTTATCTGATCAAAAATACAGTTAAAAAGTAATATTGTGAAATACTACTTCAATTTACTACTGAAATACTTCAATTTCAATTAAAAAAAAGTTTCTATTGTAATAGATTTTAAAATGTAGTTTATTCCTGTGATGACAAAGCTGAATTTTCAGCATCATTACTCCAGTCTTTATTGTCACATGATCCTTCAGAAATCATTCTGATATGCTGATGTGATGCTCAAGAAACATTTCTTATTATTATCAATGTTAAAATCAGCTGTGTTAATAATTTTTGTGTGCACTTTGAGTAGAATGTTCAAAAGAACAGTGTTTTTTTGCAATAAAAATTTCCTTGTAACAATTTATATGTCCTCTTGAACAATATAATGTGTCCTTAAATACAATTATTAATTTCTTGATAAAAAATCATACTGACCCAAAACATTTGAATGATAGAGTATGTTTCTGTAATTCGTTGCCTTGTAAAACATGTGCATTGACAATACAGTTGAATCTAATCTAATCAAATATACACTATAAGCTTCATAAGAGTAGTTCATATGACTCATTCCCTATATTCCGAAATCTTCTGTAGCCATAGATATAGCTTTGTGTAAAGGACAGACACAAATTGAAGTTTTCTACAGATTCCGCGTGGGCCTGCTGATCCGTACGTAATGTGGCGCGTAACCCTACCTCACCCTCTCCGTTTGGGACACACCCTGCAGTGGCCCAGATCTGCTGTTCAATCAGCCTATAGAGGAGACACAGAGATCCACGGGAACATTCAAAGCCGTAAAAGTCCGGCCTCAACAAACGCGCTCTTGCCTGGGGAGCATCTGACGATTCGCACCCCATTGCCAATGTGAAGCACTGAAGATAGTGCTGGCACAGCTTCAGCGTTGAGTGCAGACATATCAAACAAGCTATGTGCTTGTCTCTTTTCTCTCTCTTTCCATCTCTCTTCTCTTTTTCTCTGTACCTTTTAATGCCGGTATTTCTTTTCCTCATGCCGTTTAATACCTCTGCCAAAAAGCACAACCGCTTTCTCTCAGAAATCACAGGGATCACAGGTAAAGAGGCAGCAGGAGACAGAAAGGTGTGCTGCAAACAACTGCTTCAACATGCATAATTAAGCCCAGCCAGCCTCCTCACAGTCTCGCCGAGCCCTAGAAAGACTTTTTACCCAGTTGATGTTTTGTGTTTTTGTCAGTCTCAAATTCTAATTTTAGCTGCTCTTTGAGCAAAAGGTTGTTTTTATATTCTCACTCGTGCTGTTTTGCGTTCAGATGTAAAACTCAACAGCTGCGAAATGCCACAGTAAATGATTGTGCTCTTTATAGAGTCTTGTGAATGTACCGACATGTTAAAACAGGAAGCTTCAGACAAAACTACACAGCAAGTCATTATTAGGTTTGAACATTTTACTGAGGCGCTTCATATAACTTGGAAGCTTTCTTGGCTGAGAATGAATATATTGGATCTTTTTTTTCTTCATTTTATTACAGAAAAGTACACTTTTTCTTCTTTGTCTTGGTAATTTTCTGCCATTTTTCGGTTTCATGGATTTTTCAGCCTTTCACCAAGTTCTAAAAGTTATAATCTCTTCCATGTAGGTTCGCATTCATGCAAATTCTTTCTGAGAAGCCCCACCCACCGTGAAATCTCATTGGACCAAAGGCTGTATATTAATGGCCCACACCTCAAGAATATTAAACACGTTTTTCATTTTGTACTTTATACTTTTTACAGAATTTAAGATTCCATTTTCAAAATTGACTTTCATTACATCAATAGAATGTTTGAAATGTAATAATATTTGCATACTCGATTATTTCTTCTTTCTTGCAGTTTTTTGCATATTAACTTTAAATAAGAGTTAGACTATGGCAACTAAATAAAACAACTCAAATATCACTGAATAACCGATTTGGTACTGAAATATAAAGCAAAGCTACATGGTTTGCAGTTATTTGCCTGTTAATAGTTAGATTGCGACAATTAAATAAATTTTAAGCCTTAAATGCAAGGCAAGGAAGGATTATTTACATAGCACACTTTTTATACACTATGGCAATTCAAAGTGCTTTACAGAAAGGAATAAAAAAAAATCACTAAATAAAACAGGAAAAGTAAAACAGAAGTGAATGACTTCCCGAGTCACTAAATACCCGAGGTATGTTTTTAGTGTTGGTATTGATATGTCATGCATAGAGAGAGATATCTTTTATCCATGTAAATGAAAGCGCCAGGATTTGCATTTTATCAATCATCCAGTTTCTATTTATCATCTCATTTGTCAAAATCCTTCATTAACATCAAATATATTCTCACATGCAGCAGTTTTACATTCAGTGTTGGCATACAAATTACTTGTTGCAAAACCTTTTTAGCTTGAAGCATTGAAATTTCCTTTTGAGCATACAAATCTAGTCTTATTTTGCTTTCTCCGACATTCTCCATAACATTCCTGCCACCTCCAAATCAGAAGTTTGATTGTTGCCTACGTTCGAGAGGGGGAGATACATGAATGCTTCAGTAGATGGGTTGGACGTTAAGCACTAAATGAAGAGTGATGTGTAGTTGACTGCGAGTAGCTTCGCTGGTTGAACAGGGCCGTGGAGAAGAGTGTCATTATGATTGATTGAAAGCCCGTCTCTTTGTTGTTCTTTGTTTAAAGTTCACCGCACTGCGGAGGTGTAGCAGCCTCTGCTTTGAAGTGATTGATTACAGCTGCGAGATCTTATACCTGAGCTCCCTGTCACTCGCGTGCCATAGGCCAAGAAAGCCGCCGTTTCTATGGATACTGTTACAGAGTTCTGCTCGTCACACCCGATTGGTCGTGGCCTGCGCTGGGTGGGTTGTCCTTGCCGCTCTGCCATCTGGCTGTGGTCCGTTGCTTGCGCTTGAGGAACCGTGGATGCAAGAATGAGTTGAGTTCTCCTTTGGGTCTCTGAGGAGCTTCATGGCTGCCTGTCACATCGCATCAGATCTCTGGATCTGATACCGAGCCAGTTGCGACTCCGCCCGCCCGCTCTCTATCAATCACCGAGATGCAAAGTCAAACGGAAACGCTTTGACAGACAGAGCCAGAGGTCTCAGTAATGGGCTGGTGGCTTTTTGAATCCTCCTGAAATATTTGTGTTGGCGAGAAGCTCAGCAGAACGGCGACTGGATTTCGGTGAGATTGTGGTCTGAAAGTGTCTGGAACTTCAGCCCCGTGGAGCTCTTAGTGTCACAGCGAGAGAGATATCCCGTCAGTCAGCAATAGCGAGAGGACTCACGCACGTTTGCACGAGTGCGCAGTGCCATGCACATCATTACGCAGGCAGGCGTCGATAGCACGTATTTCTCCCTGACAAGCCTGCTGTCATTTTCCAGGCCGCTGCAAAAAGCTGGCTCAGCCTGGAGCCCGGCATGTTCTCACCTTGACAACGGGCAGAGAAGAAATCTGATCGTCACCTATGAATTATTGATTTTCTGCAAGGCTACTTCTCTGCTTTATCTGAGATGTTTGCAACCGTTCACTACCAGGAGCCCAAAAGAAGTTACTTGCTCTCAGCAAGTGTCGTTGGAATTCATTGACTCTCCTCTCTCTCTCTCCTCTCCTCTCTCTCCTCTCTCCTCTCTCTCTCTCTCTCTCTCTCTCTCTCCTCTCTCTCCTCTCTCTCTCTCTCTCTCTCTCTCTCTCTCTCTCTCTCTCTCTCTCTCTCTCTCTCTCTCTCTCTCTCCTCTCTCTCTCCTCTCTCTCTCCTCCTCTTCTCTCTCTCTCTCTCTCTCTCTCTCTCTCTCTCTCTCTCTCTCTCTCTCTCACACACACACACACACACACACACACACACACACAGTGGATTCTCTGTGTGGACGGCTGCCTGCCACACACTAATTGGGCGCTTGGATATGCAGAGTTAGTTTTGAGATTGACACCTACACACACACACGCACACACACACACACTCACACATGGCATAATATCGTAATAGTCCATTCAAAGTAGAATAAGCACGAACAAGGTCTTTTACTGTAAATTATAGATAATATAACATGCACTATTATGTTTATATCACTCATTATGTTTGTTTAGGGTGGGCGTATGTTGGCAGATTAGACAAATAGTATTCAATTAAACTAGATTTTTTCATTTTCTCAAGAAAATAAGATTGATGTAAACAATACCATACATTTTATTTTTTCATAACAACCTAAAAAAAGCCATATATTAATTTTACCTCAAAACTTTTAGTATATAATTCATTGCATGTTTAACTTCATATTTATGTTGTACATTTAAATATCTTTAGAATAAAGGCCAGAGTTGCCAAGTCCTCTTATTATAAGTGACATCGTTACTCTTGTGTCGTTATAGTTGTGGTGTGGACTTCCCAATTCTCGTAGAATTACAACAACTATTAAAACTTTATAGTTATAATACTGAAGCTAATGCTACACATACATTTGGATGCTAAATAAGTAATACAATTGATAAAAGACAATATTTCTATGCCAGTAATTTATTATCAAATTTCCAATTCGTAACGTGTATAAAAGCTCCCGAAGACGAGGAATACGCAGGAAACACGTTAATAAACAAACTCAAAGGTGATATACTCAGTATTACACAAATGCATTGACGTGAATGGACCGAGACCAAGGCAAAAATCATACTGGTTACAGGGTGTTGTGGGTGGTTGCCAGGCAAAAAATTGTAGACCTGATCAGTTTGCAGCATTTAAAGACCCCATTTGTATCTGTAATGCATAAATACAGTTTGGATTAATGCTCTCCTGATCTTTCATCGTTTTGTTAAATAACACTTGTGGATTCGATCTCTTTTTTAAGACTGCTGTAATAACGGTGTCTTCATCCACTTGACCTTGATGTGTTTCAGAGTGATTGTGAAGAGGGGGCAGAGGAAGCTGGCTGATTATGTTCACAGTTTGAGCTGTAAGCAAAAAAAAAGAAACAATGTGTCCTCTGAATAATCTTATTTAGTCAGCAGGAGCTCTTCCTGTTTACAAAACACACAGCAGTGGCACATTATGGTATAGCTGGAGTCTGCAAAAGCACATGTGATAGATAGACGGGCAGACAGACGGACAGACTTTATTGATCCCTGATGGGAAATTTGGATGCAAATTATCCACAATATGAAGCTAAAAGTGCATGAATAAAACACACACACACACACACACACACACACACACACACACACACACACACACACACACACACACACACACACACACACACACACACACACACACACACACACACACACACACCAGATCATCAACGTGTGAGGTACATATTGTACACCCAGAGGTGGTGTTCCTTGTTGAAATGCTGTACAGTTGTTTGTGGCATAAAAAAAAAAATCCTCATTTGGTCAATGGATTTGTTTTATATTGCACCAGATAAATGGTTTTGTATACAACTTAAATTATTTAGTATGTTAGATCCTGTGCCAGAAATGCTAATGAACCTGACAAATCTCAATCAGAACTTTCTAAAGTACAAACTTTTTTCTTTTTTCTTATCATTTTCTGGATTTGCTAATTTCCACAATGACGTAGAAAAGTGGGTGCAAATGACATGAAGTTAATGAGACATCTGTGAGCCGATTTCCCTGTGAAATCACATATTTCACCAACTCAAACACATCCAGCTATCCACCCCCTTGTGACAGTGTGCATTCCCCCTAAAGTTGCCACTAGTTAAGGATTAAATTACACTGTGAAATCCTGCGACACATGAAAATCGTTAGCAGCGCATCGAGAGGCTCTCGAACGCTGAATTGCAGGCCCATGTTTGCCACGGTCACCCCGAAGTCGTGTGATGGATAGCTTGTCAGAATCACCCTCATTTATGGGCTCACAGATGGTACATCAGTCATTTTTTCTTGAAGACGATACTGTGATATTAGTATCAAGACATAAGGGATCTGGAATAAGTGTAATTTTCTTTCTGACGTGTTCAGCTGTGTACAGTAAGAGGTGTTTATTATTTTTTGCAGACACGCTGTCGCAAAGGACCAGTTATTTCCAGTTCAGACGTCAGTCCAAATCCGATTTTTGTGCGTATTTCATTGGAATGCGTTCATATTTTGCTAGTGTGAACGGAAAAAAATCCATGAAATCCGTTTTGAGCTACATTCAAATGTGGTTTGAAATCCTATTCAAATCACATTTCTGCAAATTCGTTTAAGTCTAACTAATCTAATCAGATTTTGCGTGGTTTGTCACTTTCTCTCCCCACATAAAACAAAAACATGTCAGATAGTGCGATAGGAAGCATCTTGGGTTACTTGACTGTAACCTTGTTCCTGAAAAGCGGGAACGAGATGCTGCATTTCATTAATGCTAATGAAAAAGTTCCTTGTGTGACCGGTTGTGAAGCATGTGTGGCAAACATGCCAGGAATTTGGCTTAATAACCTCTCACTCTGACGTCGTTGCAATCCTGGTTCGCCAGAGGCTCTAAATAGTTGTGAAACAGATGCGCCCACAGTATGACAATGTGGCGCAGCATCTCGTAATCCTCGTTATATGAGAAAAGAAACGAAAAAAAGAAACAAAGAAAACGCATTTAGAACCAGTTTTTTATTACCTTGCACTGCAAACAAGCAGAGACAGTCTCCAAAATGCGTGCAAGGACTTAATTCACTGAGGCAGGTAGAGCTACTGTATGAGGTTTTGCAGACAGTTTGAGGATCCACTTGAGTTACCGGTTTAGTCAGTGCATAAGCTTTTAGTATAAAGTTCAATTCAAGCTCTGGTATTAATGATAGGCAAAAAAATAACATAATCAACAAGTATTTTTTCTAATCAAACCTTTTTCAGAACAATAAGAAACGCATGAACAGACACTTTATAATACTGATTCTTCTCAGAGTGAAACGATTTAATGTTTTTACTTCATTTTTAAGCCCTGGTGACACAAGGCCGTATGGAAGGACCCGATATTGATAAGCTTTTTTCCTGTAGCTTGCAAATGTGTCAGTGAATGTACCCGCTCTGGTTTCATGGTAGTGGGGACCACACTTGAAACGCACAGGACGGTGCACAAACTGGTTTTCTTTAGCCTTTTACTACGGTCTTTAAGGCCCAATGAGAGATATGTGGAGATGACAGCACAGAATAAAGCTGCACAAACCAGCCTGGTTCGTTTCTGCCGCTGTCTCATAAGATGTAGGCAGCTACATATTGTCATGTTGTAAATAAGTCAGCATCTGTTGCAAACCCCTCCACATTGCTGCTTTTTATGTTGTTTTTGGTATATACCTATCAACGCAACGTCATTGCCATAGAAATTAATGCAGATATTCTGGAAAACGAAAGAGCCAATGGACACACTAAACAGTTGCAAAAAAAGATTGGTTAGTTTGGTTAGTCAATAATTAAGATCAGATTCCAATCAGATACACAAATAATCGGATTTAGACTGACAGTGTGGACATGATTTTAAAAAACAACAAAAACAATACACAATTTTCACATTTTCAAATATACACAACTGGTCAAATCATCAAATTAATACAGTCTTGCTGAATTAAGTATTCATTTCTTTTAAAAAATCTTACTGACCCCAAACTTTTGAACTGTAGTGTATTTATTAATGAAATTTTATTTGTAATTATTATTTGCACTTACTTCTTTTTAAATATCTTTTTTTTTTCTTGAATAAATGACTATTAAGGAACTAGAACTGTTTAATTATTTACAATTCCCATCCCTTGGCAGGAATGACTCCCAATAACTTATTTTGTAGGACAAGTGTATTAATATCACATACATTTAGTGCCAGCTTACTATAAAAAAACTAAACTAAACAACATGTCGGTTTCTTACTCAGTGAAGCGGGGTCAAAGCAGTCATTCTTTCTGCACTATAATCTACAAGTCTGATAATGGCTCAGCTTTATCAATTTCACAGGTAGCATTTCTCCATCTGCTACAGATCTTTTAACCCTCACAATGAAATGATAATAAGCTGTCGTCATTAATTGATGAAGGCATATAAATGAGCTGGATATGGACAGAAAGAAACTGTGTGGGCAAAGACGGAGGTTCAAAATCCTGCTGATTTTCTCCCACCAGGCTTCCTGCTAAATTGGCAATATCCAGATTAATGTCCTTTCAGCTCCAGGTTTCAACCACGATGGTCATTAAAATCTAGACGGTGCTCATTTGAAACGTAGGGGGTGACTTCATTTGAAAATGAATAAAATAATGCTGAGCCCCTGGACGTTGACATTCTCTTATATGCAGGTAGATCACCCAGCAGGCATTCTGACACCTGAATATCCTGCTCCACAAGGTGCTCCGTGTCCCTAACTCCGTCGATGACACTTCGGCGGAGTTGAGCCCGGCATTTGCCGACTGCAGCCATCCGTGTCTACATGCAAATGTATCTCTTCCTCCCCTCATATGTCAGATGCTAATTAGCAAATATCTAATTAGTGTTAGAAGATTAATCACTCTTGGGAGAGACGGCTGGGGGGTTTCGCCGATGTGATGTGACAAAGATAGTTGCAGAGCTGCTCCTTGCCAAACACAAACAAATGGAATAAACGAAATGAGCCGTAGGATGTTCACGGATGTTCTTTAGTCGGTGGGGTTAAAGGTGAGGCCGACGGACACATCACTCTGTGACATCGCCTTTAGCTTTCATAGCTTTCGTTTAGTGCTCTGTATCGTAAGCCTCGGAATAATTAAACACCTTTAACAGAATGACATTTACACAATAGTAATCAATGTCTTATAATCCCAAATAAATTAGGATCCCAAGGCACTGATACAAGGGTTCTAAAGTGGATGTTTTTTACCCTTAAATAAATGTTACATTTAAATAATATTACATTTAGCCTATATGCTTTTATCTCAAGCGACTTGCATTGTATTCAAGGTAAGTATACATTTTATAAGTTCACGCGTTCCCTGGGAATCGAACCCATGACCTTGTTGTTGCTAGCATCATTCTCTACTGCTTGAGCTATAGGAATATTAACATGCAACTAACCATAATCATGCAAAATACAACATAAAGCATACTTTTTAAAAGGAGAAAATGCTGCACATATGTTTAATTGTTAATATCAAATGTCATTATTCCATTAAACTCATCTGTAACTTCAAAACTATCTCTAGCGTATTTTCCTTTCTTCAGCAAAACGTCACATGCGTGCAGGTGAACGGCGGGTTATTCTAATCAAATCGCTCTTGCTTTTATCTACACATTGAAAGCTGCTCCTCACGTAAAAAGAGAATGTGAGAACTGGACAAGAAACGAGGGAAAAGGGCATAAGTAATCCCTCCGCCATTGATAGCCTTTGTTCTTCCTCGGCTGAAAGGGAATATTTGATCAGGGCCACCTCTCTGAACCACATTCATTTCACCATCACCTCATGAAACTCAAATTTGTGCTGTAATTAGTTATCGTCTCCCAAAACTCAATATGATCTTTAAGAGAGAGAGAGAGACATGCGGCTATTCATTAATGTTTCTCATTTGAAGTAGAAATCACGAGTTTGTTAGTGAAAGCCTGTAATATATTCGTATTTCCTAAAACATTTTGGATGACTGTTGTACTGTTGCTCAGTGGTATGACACCAGCATTTATTGAGTCACTAATAAATTTAAACACTATCTGCCTACTCTGAATTTCACTAATATGACTTGGGCATGAATTGAACAATTTGACTAAGTATGCAATTATGGCATCAGTTCACTCGAACTGTTGATATGTTGGAAGTAATTTGCAATATGCAAGGACTGTCAAGTGCACGGCTAGCGGCGTTTTACTGCAACATAGCCAAAAGCAGCTTCTGTGTAAGCAGTTTTACTGATAGCCGTTGGCTGCGCAGGATGGCTGGGAAGGTGGACGTCTACATTCTGTTTTGTGCTTAATTGGAGACGTCGACAGTTAGGCACAGCCCTGGAGGAAATTTGGTGTATATTAATGGTGGTTGATTGGCTCTCAGCTTGGGGAGGAGCGTGAGGTTATAACTGATGCAGTTGGCACAAACCCATCCTTGCAAAATGACATTGGATTGGACGATTCATCCAAGCAGAGGCAACTGCATTTAAGATCATTTGCATATCGTAGTGAGCTAGATGAGTGACAGGCACAGGCAGACACCTGTGCAGTGATTAGCCCAAACCCATGACAGCCCGCAGAGAAGAAGAACAGAGATGAGCCGCCACATCTCAAGATACGTCTTCCCTTGGTATTAGATTTTTTTTTTTCTGTTGGAGTACATTTACATTTTCATTATGTGCTTTTGCTTATTTCTGACCTCATCAATAATCATTATCTTTAGAATTAATATGAGCAATATTACTAATGTATCAGACATGGCAGAACAAATCCAGAAATCAGTTTTCATTTCATACAGTACCTTATGAGGTATTCCATTGTCTCTTTGTATGTATTTCTCCTCCTCCTCTTGAAATGTATCTCATAAAAAAAAGAAATGAATTGTTGCTGACCCAATTGTGTCTACCTGATCAAAGCCTTGCATACAGAATTTTTTTTTTCCAATGCTAGATACATATGTGTGGATGTTGTGAAGCAAAAAGTATCTGTTTACAACATATACTGAGTGGAGGAAAGATTACTTATGGGGAAATACTTTAGGTTCAGGTCTTTTAAGGGCCAGTGACGCTTAGAAAAGTGTGATAAAGAAAAGTCTTTGAAAGTTATAAAATGTTTGGCAAGTTTTTAGAAATATATTCTTTGTTTTTGTGTTGGTTTTAATGGTTTTGAAAAACGTTCATAACCATTTTTAAGAAAAGTTTTGATTTAATGAGTTTAAAATGTCACTTGGTGCAACCATCAAGTAAAAATAACATTTATGTGAACATCTTTTAATGATTCTTTTTAGAAATATTTGTGTTTTTAAAGGTAGAATGTATTTTTTATTACCAATTGCCAATTAATATCATTTAGTTTTGGGGAGTCGCACCATGATGTATTACAACCTGAACTAACCTTGCTTAAAAATTTCCAATCATCTGATATTTTAGGGCCATAACACAGTAATTTGATCATTTTGAAATTATAATTTCCTATTTTATGTTTTTTTCTGCATGTTGATTGGACCTCATGACTTTGATTGGCAGACATTTTTTCAAATATGAATCAGCAGTGAAGCATTTTTATTATTGTTTTCTAAAAAAAAAAGATTGTTAAAGCTTAGTTAAAAAGGTTTTATTTTCAAGAAATTCACTATTTTAATGGTGCTTTTTCCCTACATTATGAATATCAAAATGAATTTTAATTTGAAAAATAAAAACATGTTCATCATAGAATGTGTGTATTCATGTCATTGTGCAGTATGCCTTGGATTTTGAGAATCATGTCATTGATCCTTACCTCTATAGGTGGCCAAATATAGCTGTCCATCATACATACTGTACAAAGGCACCAAGCTCTATAAGTACCACCACTTGGGTCTATTGAATAATCCCACTGCCATAAATGCTCTCTCTTGGTTTGGGAATTGTACAGCTCTCATACCCCACACGTATTCATGAACAGATCCTGCAGTCTAGTTATAGACCATGGTAGATGGAATTGCCAACATTAGTTAACTCGTAATGTCCAAACTTAGACTAGGTGCAGTATTGGTAGATCTGCCTGTTCTTCTGTGTTCATGGCCGCTGGTCAGAGAACAGCTTTATGAAAGTGGCTCAGAGTCAGGATGGGATTTAGGTGAGCAAAACTGCTCATAGGTTAGCGTGAAAGGACAGGTTCTGTGGAAGGGTTTTGCCCTGCAGGAACAGGAAGCTGACCCATATGGGATAGGATGGTGAGCAGCAGGCCAAGCTTGGCTATGTGAAGCCCAGCAGTCCCAGTGCAACAATGTGGCAGCTTGAGCTTCACAGGAGCATTGGACATCTAATGGTCAGTGATACCCTTATGATTACCACCTGAAAAAGACGTGATCCTTTGGATCACATTTAGTGACTGGGCTTCAAAAGCTGCTAACAGCACTTGGTGTTGGCTCTATTGTCTAAGTTAGGGGGGTTCAAACTTTTTGATGCCGAAAACATCCACATACACTGGAAAAAAGGTTTTCACTCATAATTTGCTTGTAAATTTTACATATAATTTCTAAGAAACGGCAAGTAACACATTGACTTAAATGTGAAATTTGGAAGTAGAACGAAAAAGAATTTTCTTGCAAAACGTACCCCAATAAGCTATTTTATTACAACTTTTTATAGTGTATCATGATCCCCTTGTGAGGATCTCTAAAATATATTGTACTGTATACAGTATATACATTATGTAGACCCATTTATACTTCAGTAACTATCTTTCACATTGTTACTGTATTGAAGGTTGCAGAGTATTTTCTGGGAAATACTGAATTTGTATAAAGTATGTTTATTTTTTCCCCTATACCCAATATTATTGTTAGTTGTATAAACCCAAAGATAATTATCAATTACATTTTTTTTAATAACACTTTTCCATACACATTTTATTCCAAAGCAGTTATAAAGTAAACCTTAAAAAAATAGATTTGATCATATATTCTCTAGTAGATTTATTAAGCAATTGAATCATTTTTTATGTCAGTTATTTTCAATGGATTGCTCGCATTTTCTGGATCAATCAACGTGAGCTTTTTTTATTTAATTTTAATTTTTTTTGTGACTTTTTTTTAGGTTTCAGATATGCAGACAAGGAACTAAGAAAGAACTTATTCAAATACTATGCAGATAAGAAACTAGTGAAAAAATCTGTAGCCCTTAGTTTAAAATGGTAACAATATACATTAAACGCTGACTGGGTGTCTCTCTTTTATGCAAATATCATCCATGTATGAGTTAAAAATAATAATACCAATAATAAACAAATAAACAATCGTGATATTTGACTAATCTGAGTCAAGCCCCTCACTCTCTCCATCATGACATGACATGTCCCATCCCACCCCTCCCTTACAATATGCGCTGCGAGCATCTTGCTTTATGTGGAGTACAGAACAGGCACAGCTACTCTTCTCCAGAACTACACTCTTTTGTTCCAGGAATTCTCTCCGCTCTGCTACTTTTTAATTCATGTACATTTCTGAACGTTTACTTCCAAAACGAAGCAAAATAAAAGAAACGGAGATGACTGCGCGTGTGTGTAGTAGATCTGTCAACAGAACGCTGTTGCTGTGGGGAGACGCGTTAGTGTATCTGTGTGTAGATTCACTGTCAGCACTGCGAAGTTTTAGGATCCGTTTCTCTACCTTTTTAAAAGGATTTCTGACTAACTTCAGACCCGGTAGCGGCGGCATCAGAGATGCACCACCCGGGCATACACAGGGCGAAAGTGCTCCACCACGACCCAGGTAAGAAAAGCCGCTTCACTCTTTCACTGACATCATCGCGTAAACGGTCGGCAAAGACAGGCGCGTGCGGTGCGCGCAAAAGTGCCACGGGCAATTAAAGCGCGCGCGCCCTGGTGAGACGAACGCGGACTTTCTCAGCCTTGGATAAACTGATATATCTCTTTGTAAATATATGGATTGTTCACGTGTATTTCTATATTTGGATATTCTGTAACTACACGACGAAATTCTGTACTGACAAAGACATTCGACGAAAGCTATAAAAACCTGCCCATAATTTAACAAACCCCGTTTAGAAGCCTTTGAGCAGAATACACAAGCTGCCTCGTGCTTTAAGTAGTAAGCTTCAATCATTTAGTTAGTTGTTTATTATTATTTTTTTTTTGTTCGAAAATATCCAGAAATTATCTTCATCGTCAATGAATGAACAATGTGATCAGTTAGATTGATCTTTACTTTGTTTATTTTGTGTTTTGCTTTCTTTTTTAGCCAAGGAATCACACCAAACAATTACAACAATAGAGACTCTGGCTTTCTCTGGCTTCTTTGACACTGCCTAAGAAATAACCAGGAGAGCGAAAATACTGTCAAGTTCAGCAGTATTATAAATAAGCTTTAACAACACAACTAATACCTTAACCTGTTAACTTGCGTCCCCATTTGGAACCCAAATCCAAGAAATGGAATGGAAAACCCAAAGTAAAATACTACTGTAGTTCATTAAACCTTTGGACTTTAAACATTGTAGACTCGTTTGAAAGAATTTACAGAGAAAATGACATTTTGGCGGCTTGCTGTCATATTGTCAGAATTAATTAAATCAATGATAAAGTTCTGAGATTTATGAACTATTTTTAAGACCATGCTGTGATTTCATTCAGAGGAGACTAAAATGCTAACCATTTTTAGCTAAGCACATGTTTTGGTGGTTTCCCCTCCTTTTGCATTCACTGTTGATAGGCAAGTCCTGTAGAGTGGTTTGTCTAACGAGTCATTTTCGACTAAATCCATAAAAACTCCAATATTAGCGAACTTACTTTTTGGAGCGTGGGTAAAGACTCTCCTCTCTCTTATCGGACGAAAGGATTTTGCACGGCAGTAGCAGCTGTGTGCGCTTATTGTACAGCTGTGTGCGCTTATTGTTGTCAACCAGGTATTGGCGCTGGATTATTTACATGCCATATATCATATGTGTACTATTCATTTTAAATATTACGGTTATTGAGATATATTGTCACACCCTTAATTAACACAAGATCGATATTTCATGTTTTGAATATCACAGTTATCGTCAATAATAGTATATCGTGACACCCAGGTTATCGGTTCACTACTGTAACACATTCAATTGCACTAAATATAAATGAGATTTTATGATTTGTATATAGAATTTCATCCTACTCTACGGTCATCTTTTAGTACTACTGACATTGCTGGGACAGCGCATCTTCACCATTTCTTCCATCTTATGACTTTTTGCAGTATCCTTTGGATTTATCCTCACAATGAAACTTTAGAGAATGGGAATCTATATATAAGCATCTAAAAATAATATATAAGCATCAAAAGAATATAAGGCATCTGCAAAACCCAGGTGCTGCTCCAAAACGTAGGCCATGTTTGCTCAACATCCACTTTGTTACAGAGAGAAATGTGTTCCCTGAAAAACAAGAAGTAGAAATTACACACTTTTAGGGCATACGAAATACAAACCTCTCAAAATCATAGGCAAGTCTTGACATGGCTGCCATGCTCATGTCTTTCTTGATGCTTTGTTGCAGTTGCCTTTAAAACACACACACACACACACACACACACACACACACACACACACACACACACACACACACACACACACACACACACACACACACACACACACACACACACACACACACACACACACACACACACACACACACACATGTTGGTGCAACAGCATTATGAGGACTCTCCATAGGCGTAATGGTTTTTATACTGTACAAACTATATATTCTACCCCCCTACACTGCCCCTATCCCTAAACCTACCCATCACAGGAGACATGCTGCATTTTTAATTTTTTAATGAAACATATGTTTTTTATGTTTTTTAAGCCATTTGATTTATGAGGACTTTTGAAATGTCCTCATAAACCACCCATAAGTTGTAATACCAGTGTAATACACATGTCATTATACAAATTTGTGACCTCATAAATCACATAAACCAACCCACCCACACACACACACACACACACACACACACACACACACAAACACACACACACACACACACACACACACACACACACACACACACACACACACACACACACACACACACACACACACACACACACACACACACACACACACACACACAAAATGCAGTAAATCTTAAATTCCATACGAAAAACTATAACAAACTACTGCTAAAATTAGAAAGGTGCCTAGCCATAAAACTTTTTTTGAACCTAGCTAGCATACAAAGTTATTTTCTCAACTAGGCTACTGGCCAACGTTAACAACAAATTGAACAGAATTTCACACAAGTTAACTTAATGTTAATATAGCGTTAAAAAATAATTTAAATTTGGCAATTCAATATCCTTTTGTAAAATGAAACATTAGCCAAGTGTACTGTGGTAAAGTTTGTTACCGCCATGTTGACTAGTAAGTGTTAACCTGTTAAGGTAGGGTGCAGAAACCTGACGACACACACACATTTTTACCTTGCTTGCTGGTCTTTCTTATCCTCTCCGTAAGGTGCTTTGATACACAGCACAGATGTTCTCCGGGACTCTTCCACTCCTGAGTTCCAACCCAGGGCAAAACCTGCGGCGCCGCAGTGCTGGTTCCGTGTCTACTCCGGATGCGAGCGGTGCGACAAAAGACAATAGAACCCATTATAATCACTGACACTGTCTACACTGGATGCGGCTCGGTGTGAAATGACAAATTCCAGACAGTAAACTGATTATATTTCTGATGTACTATATACTCCTAGTGCTCGCACTATTTCTGACACGAAGGACAAACGGATTTGCATTTTGCAACAGTTTGACATGTCCAATGTAGACAGACTCAAGCTGTTGCAGTGTTGTAGACAGTGTTAGGCAAATCCTGTCAGTCCAAATGTAAAAAAAGATGACAATAAAAAAAAAAACATGATGGAATGGTGCCAGCAAATACAGTAATATACAGCAATTTTTTAAAAACCCAGTAAATCTCTGTATGTGGTGTTTGCTGCCACCAAAAATTCTGATAATGCAAAGGGAATCACAGCTATTTACTGTAAAGAGAATTTGCAGTATTATACTGGATGATATATAGTGAATAACTGTACAAATTACAGAAATGTCTAACAGTACACTTTCCGTTAATGCAAAACAGAAGCTTGAACATTTGACACAAAAAAATGGCATGTTTCACAGGAAAGCAGGGCTGAAACATTAATAGTTAATAGTAAAAAAGTCACATTTCTGGGTGAGCTATTCCTTTAAGACAATGAAGTGAACAATTTGAGTAGGCTGTACTTATGCTTAATTACCATGACTAAGCAATGAAGTTTCCAAGTGTGTTTTATTTATATTCTGTCTTTGTTTTATCAGCATTAGAATGATTCATCCACATGCTGTGAACAGTAGCCAAGAAACAATATAGTTAATAACATGTCACTGTGAACCATTTTAAACTTTTATTTTGATTCATGCTGAAGAGTCGGGCAAATGAGTGTTTCCCAATGTTTTATATGCCATCATTTATCCCGAGCAACCTGCATAATGAAGAACAGTTGCATTTTTATCTGAAATACAATCCACATTGATTATAAATGCTCACAGAGTGAAACTCAATGGCTGTGAGATGGATTCAGTCATATTTAGCTGTATGATGGAGAGGCCACACATGGAGAAGACGGCTGGATAAATTGCCCAGAGGTCCAAACTGAAATTAAATGCTTTCCACCAAGACAGGTCCAGCAGATACTCTGGCCAGTGTGTGTGTGTGTGCATGTACACGTGTGTGGTAAAAGCGTGCCTCTCCTGCAGAGAAAGAGATCCTTTTTCTTCATCTCTACACTAGAGCGTAGCTGTGCACTTTGGGGAGCCGGGGAGAGAACGTGAGCGAGAGCGGCATATCTCTGCTTTTACGAGCTTCTTAAAATTAGACTGGCATGAAGCAATTTACCTCGGCTCAGGCCTCTTAGCCCACAGATGCAGGAGATGGAGAGAGAAGAGGGGGTGATTGAAAAGCCTCCTGTCCAGAATATGTGATCAATGGCAGGCAGTTCCACCCTCCCCTTCACCGCCTGTCTCTATCAATTCAGAACTCAGTGGGCAATCACCCCTCGACTTCACCTCCATCCGCCTCTGTCTCATACAGAAAGACACCGTGGCGTTCAAAGTCTTGATCCTGCCTCCTCCACACACCCCTGCTAGAGAAGGCCATTGCTACAGCATCAGTGTGTTCCTGTTTTACAGCATGTATTCACAAAGCAACACGAGCAGCTGTGCTTTAAACATGCAGTGGGGTGAGATATGTAGAGTTTGAGAAGAATACAAATCCTAGATCAGTAATTCTTTGGGAAAAAAAGCCCCAGAAGTGGATGTTGAGCGGCAAGATGCGTGCCTGTTTTCTTCAGTCTCCTTAAGCTCTTTTGAGCCGTCACTGTCTAATTAGCAGTACTTCTGCATTGGTTCTTGAGCTGGAAGAACCCAATTTTTAAATTGAAAAATATGGAATCCATTAACCTTGCCGGCAAGGGCCACTTGCTGGCATCTCATTAGAGGCGAGGGAAATTGAGCAACACAGGAAAATATATTATTGTTTTAATAAGCCAACAGTTTGTTAATTTACAGGGTCTTAAGTGTAACTGGCATTTTTCATCAATAGCAACTTAATGGAATAGGCACATTGGGAGCATCTAGAGTGGTTTGGATAGCCTCAGAAACACTGCGCTGATAGAAATGCATATGCACAGCTGCTGAAACGCTGCCGTTTTGAGAGAATTTCTAATGTGTGGACACACAGGGCAAAGCTTCTTTTTGAGTGTCAGGTTGGCGTTTTATTTTTCACATCTGTAAAACACCTCAGACTTCTAAAACTTCACTCATTTCCAATGACTGGCGTTACTGTACTGTAAATCCACATTTTATGAGACTGATTACAAAAACATAACACTTAAAGGTGCAGTAAGCGATTTCTGAGAAGAGCTGTTGAAATCAGTCCAAACAAACACACCCCTTTTTTCATTGCTCCGACCCCCAAAATGCACGAACATGAAATGCTGGAGTGAATGTCTCTTTATCAAAGCTGAAGCATAACAAAATAATGCAAAGATTACGAACTAACGATGAGTTGGGGAAAAATCAACATATACAGTGCACAAGATGACAAGCATTGATGCTCAATACTGTCCTGTTACTAGCTAACATTACAACAACAGCAAATCTTGGTTCTGTGAAACATAGCAAAACCAATCTTATTTGCATAGTGAGCAAAAACAACGCAACCTCGTGCATCCGTTTTCAGGTCTTCCTGCTTAAGTCTCTCCAGCACTTGAAAGCTTTTCAAATATTAACATTTGCTGTCCTGTGGCAATACAGGAGAGCAGTTGCGTTTTAGACCAAACATATGGTGACTGAGTGCGACCTGGGCGCATCAGTGATGGTGAGATATTTTGCTAAATAAAATTATCCTGTTAGAAGAATTGCGCGATAACTTTATTATTTATTTTTCCATCTGTATCATCTCAGTGAGCTTTTGTGAGGTTTTACGCATGCGCAGTAAGGTGAATTTAGAAGTTTCTCATCCACACTGAAACGTGGAAAACGCCTGAAAACGCTAGTGTGGACGGAGAGCGTTTTTTAAACGAAAACGCCGTTTTCAAATGTGGACGTAGCCTAAATGTCCTATGTGTGTCATCTTGATGCTTTCCAATTTAAAACAGGTATCAATATTTCTTATCCCACAATCATTTAACAAATTAGGTTTGCATAATTGTTCATGTCTTTGGCAAATTTCTTACATTTTTATAAATAAACGGAACATATTTTATATATTTTTTCACTGATACAGCAATGATATTTCTGTTTAACAATAAGAATGCCAACTAGAAATTATGTGTAGTCTCATGAGTATTTGGCTGTAATTTATTAACCGATTTATGACCGCCGATACATTCAGCATCCCTACTGATATAGACTAATTTAAACGCATCTTATTGGCCACTTCATTTACGCTATTATTCTTTTTATTGTTATTATTTTTTGTGGATAGATGCTCACCTGCACCTCTGCTGCTCTCAGTGGAAAATGAGTACCAAGTTCATCAGTCCCACGCCAGCCTTAATTAACACTGGGATTAAGGCTCACTGTGACATCGCCATTGATTTATCTGATCGGTCATTTGGCAAACCCTCAAATTAATCTGGAACAATTGAATATCTAATAGATTATTTTGGGGTTGACTCAGTGTTTTTTTTTGTGCAGTTTAAAACCTTTTGTGCAAAGTTTTAACTTCATTATCAGATATCAATGCAATGGTCGTTGGACACTGGGAAGAATGTTATACATTGAGAAGTCGTGACTATAATACAATGGGCTGTGATTCATTGAAGGGAGAAATGAAAGTAGATCCATGGAGCTGTTGTGTGAGAGCAGGTCGAGCTATAAAGAGTTAGTATGTGTGTATGTGTGTGAGTCCATGGTGCTCTGAGCTCTTTATGTGTTAAACTCGCACATTACAGCCACTGTTGCAGGGTCAGACTGGAGTGGGTCAAAGACGAAAAAAGGAATAAGAGCTGGAAAGCATTTATGTTGTGATGAATTGATGTCGTGTTTGTATGCGCTCACGTCCTTAGTGTCTTAGATGTAGATGTAGAAGAGCATTACACAGCTGCTATTCCTCTGGGAGCTTTTCATGCTGAAGGGCACAGCTGCTGTGTCACATGAAACATGGTCCAGTCTGCCCTGCATGATCAGTGTTTGCCACCCCTGTCGTCTTCCTGTGTAGTGTGAAGGCCCAGGAGATTTCATGCACTCACTTTTTTTTGCGTCTTGGTCAGATGGCAAGAGTGTTCCTGTTGAAACCTGTCCTCGTCTCGTCTCGTCCCCCCCGTTCCTTCCTTCCCTTCCCTTCCCTTCCCTTCCCTTCCCTTCCCTTCCCTTCCCTTCCCTTCCCTTCCCTTCCCTTCCCTTCCCTTCCCTTCTTCCCTTCCCTTCCTTCCCTCTTCCCTGTTCTTCTTTCCCATTAGCACCTCTCAGTCACAGTCACACAGGTGAGAGCAGAGGTGAAAATGTTATGTGATCATGTCTGTGCTTGTTCTTTTTTCTCAATGTTGATATGATCATGTTCTCACTTGTTAAAATTCTGCTCTGGATTTGCCCGAGGACACAATCATATGCGCATTAATGTAAAGTGCACGATAAAGTTTATGGATGAACAGACATTACCGTATCATTAAATATCACTGTAAGGGCAGGTGGACGCCAGTGATAGTGAGATATACCTTATGTTTTCAGGGCATGCAGCACAACAAACAGCCTGGCTTAAGGAGAACATTAATTTGCAGATTTCCCATCCAGCTTTCTCTGAAACACCACATTTGTGGCACTGAATGATCACTGAGAAGAAGAGAGGATTCAGTGGCCGAATGATGTTTTGTGTAGTTTTAGTGGTACCATCTTGTTTTGTAAGACAGAGATAAAGTGGGGCTTGATCCCATGGTGAGAGCTTTGGCCCACTGATGGCAATGACAAATAAGCAGCGGTAAACTTTGTTGGGGGGGTGAGGGTTGGGGGAGAGACGAGTGCCCTCCTCATCCATCACTGGCCTACTCACACACACAAACAAGCTCTCTCTCTCTCTCACACACACACACACACACACACACACCACACACACACACACACACACCACACACACACACACCACACACACACAACACACACACAACAAGAGAGAGAGAGAAACACTCTGTTTCTCGAACAAAACCGCATCGTCACCTCTGGGAGAAGAGTTGTTTATATCGCTTCTGTCTCGTTCGTTTGTCACAGTGATGGAGACTGTCATTTGACCTTCATCAAGCTCCTATGTGCTCTTTTTTCATCACAAGAGCTGTTGAGGTTTGTACGTGCATACACTTTAAATTGTGTTAGATATATATATAGTGTGCGTCATTTATAAAGTCATTTATAATGTCACAAAAGATTTTTATATCAAATAAATGCCGTTCTTTTGAAATTTCTGTTCATCAAAAAATCAGTCAAATGTTTCTTGAGCACTAAATCAGCATATTATAATGATATCTGAAGGATCATGTGACACTGAAGACTGGAGTGATGATGCTGAAAATTCAGCTTTGCCATCACAGAAATAAATGACATTTTAAAATATATTTGAATATAACTTTTAATATAATTGTAATATAACTAATATAACTAAAAAACAACAACACTGATTTTGCAGCCTTGGTGAGAATAAGTAGAAATTACCATTGGCCTTTTTTTTTTTTGTCTTGAAGCAAGTCGGTTTGTTGATGAAAGGTGCATGTGGTTTGGATTTCAAGCAGATCAATGAAGAGAGACAGAGAGAGGGAGAAGAGAATCTTATGATATCTGTCATTATGTCAGATGACAGCTCATGTCTGGGGTTTAGAGTCAAACCGTGTTGCATTTTCTCTTCTTCCCACGAAGGAGAAGAGCCCAGAGCGTCTGCTTTCATGCAGACTTCAGTGCCGGGTGTCGCTTCGCAGAAAAATCTGCCTGTGTCTGATAGTTAGAAGCGTAGACTCATGGGTCTGTGGGACTCCAGAAGCATTTCTCTTTAAGTCACACTGCGTTCGGTCTGCACATGACGCTGACTGGGCATCAAAAATAGAACATTACACAAGGTGATGTCTGTGGGTGCGTTCCAATAACTGCTCTGCGATGAGGGTGTACGGCCATCTAGGGGTGGGCGGTATGACTAATTTTATTGCACGATAACGATATATTTCACGATATAGTTATTTTATTCTCGAAAAAATCGACTTTGTATAATAAATAAACCCAAATACTTTATAAATGAAAAGTACTTCACCTTGTTTGATTTTTCTTTTTGTTTTATTTGGTAAATTATTTCTTTGGTAAACTATTTTGATAGCTAAATATACTAAACAAAACACGCTCATCAACTTTTAGATGAACTGCCCCCAACTGATTGATATTAAATACAACTCATAGGTGCAATTAAACTTGAAATAGAATTGCTGAATAATTTTTCAATCTCATTTTTTAGTATTGCATGTTTAGTAGTACATTTTTAGTATTGCATGTTTTTAAGTATTGCTTTACTTCATCAATCAGTGTGTGAATTTTCAGCATCATTACTCCAGTCTTCAGTGTCATGATCCTTCAGAAATCATTCTAATATGCTGATTTGCTGCTCAAAAAATATTTCTTATCTTTATCAATGTTGAAAATATTTTGTGGAAACTATGATATATTTTTTCAGTATACTTTGATGAATAGAAGTTTCGAAAGAACATTTATTTGAAATATAAATATTATGTAATGTTATAAATAATTAATATCTTTACTGTCACTTTTTATCAATTCAATGTAATGCATCCTTGCTGAAAAAATAAAACTTTGAACGGTAGTCTATAATACGTTTTATATTATATTATATTTATTATATTATCTTTCCATTTGCCTTGTGATGATATAATGGTGTTCAGCAGTAATATAAGGGTTATGAGAAGCAGCCTGAACACATGTCATTCAAAACGACTGATGATGGATGAGTGTCATTCATGTCGCTGGATAATTGTTCCTGTCATTAACTTAATGATTACTGACACGCTCCCACGCCTCCAACAGGTGCACTGTCACACACACACACACACACACACACACACACACACACACGGAAATACATCCATCTTAATGCATCTACAATATCTCAGTTTTAAATGTTGTCGTTGCCTTTTCATTTTATAGGCTAGTCGTTGCTTACGAGACGCCAGATCCTGCCAAAGGCTTGTGGTGATTGGGTGGTGGGGCACGTGCTGTCATGTTTCCATGCCAACAGGCAGCCCATTCTCACCCCAAGGCGTCATCTAACTGACGCCTTGGGAATCAGTTTGACCATGCTTCAATATTCGACGCTAAAGGCACCCTTTAGCGTCAGTTAGTTGACGCGATCCCAGGGCGTCATCTAACTGACGCGTTACCTTTAGCGTCAGTTAGATGACGCCCTCCTACCCAGACCTAAACCTACCCGCGTCATCTAACTGACGCTAAAGGTAACGCGTCAGTTAGATGACGCCCTGGGATCGCGTCAACTAACTGACGCTAAAGGGTGCCTTTAGCGTCGAATATTGAAGCATGGTCAAAATTGTCAGTTAGATGACGCCTTGGGGTGAGAACGCGTTGCAACAGGGTACTGGATCTCATTAGGTGAAATGTTTATCTTAATTATGATTGAACCCTTTTTCTCTCTGCGGTCTTTGTGGTTATCATAGAAAAACGACACGTTGTTTATAAAGCAGATGGCTTTGTCCTGGTAAATACCTAAACATTCGAGTCGTCCCAAGAAACCTAGCGGTAGGCATGTGGTTCATGCCCCTTTGTCTGCGGGCACCCCGCAGCGGCAAACACGCTGCCCACGTCGCCCCCTGCCCGGGTCCAGTAACAGGCGCACACAGGGGGCCCGGCCACCGCTTTCTTCTCCCTCTGTCTCTGAAGTGTGTTTAGAACCGCTTAGCCCTGAGGGAAGCATGCAACACAATCACTGTAATCTGCATTTGACATCCAGGCAAGGGTGAATTGTGCCACACACACGTAGATTTTCCCATGGGGCGATATTTGGCATGTGGGATTCGCTCGGCCTGTTTTTAATGGTGACTTTTTGAAATATGAAAAGAGTTTGAAGACATCTTGCATCTGGCTTTAGTTGTGCGCAGTATGTGCGGTTTAGCTGGCAGTATTGATCCTCACTAACAGCATAAATGGAGTTTAATTACCTGAGCTGCTTTGTCTGCCCCGTTTTTTCCTAACTGCCCTCACGGGAATATGGCTGTATGTTCTCCAACCCATTTGCCTTTGTTTATATATCTTTATGGGTTTTAGCCAATGTAGGTTGGGCTCTGCAAATGCTTTCAATGTACTACTAATTGATCCAGCTGTATAAACTGCACCCATTTGGGCATCCTCTGCTGGGTCTGGTATCAGAACGTATGAAATGTTTATGCAAAGATATGTGAGACCTCTTTTGGGTTCTGAAACATAATATACTGTAGCATGCAGTATGATGTGAGGCTGAGTCACATGCTTATTCCTGAATCAGAGGCCCTGCTGTGATTAAAAATGCACACTTGTGATTGCAACATGCATCCCGTTTACTGCCTCTCCACGGCAGGAGTTAGGGTCCTGGTGATAATATGGTCAGCTAATGCCTGACCAATAGGCATTCTGCCTTAATGGCGTGCTGTACTCTGGAAAAAAAGAATACGTGAAATTGACGTTTTTTGCACTCAGCTTTTTCAATACATTTTCTCAGCTGAAATTAAGTAAAATCCAAGTTAACTGAAAGCGTGAGCACCTGAGACCCGCGTCTCTTTGTAGGCAAGGGCGTGGTGAGCTGGTGCCTGCTTACCTCACGCAGTACCACAACATCCAATAGGAAAATTCAACCGCAGTAACCACCGTTCAACCTGAAGAGGGCAGCACTCAGGCGTTTTTACACCATATATTATAGAATTAAAACACTTTATACACAAACGTCAAAAAATTTACTCGAATCAATGAACAGCATTAATAAAGCCCCAGTCTTACAGATCATTAACTAAAAAAAGTGAAAAGTGACAGCAAAGTGAATGGGAAAATTTGTTTGTTTGTTTGACTTTATTGTCTGTTCAGATTTACTGGTCAGAAATTCATCTTTAACACTGGCATAAAAAACAGATACATCAGACAACACTGTACAACCACATTGTATACCACATGATTAAAACAAATGAATACAATATGTATCTGCATAAATAAATGCACACATGCTTATGCATACACACGTTCATACACTTACTGTATAGTAACTACCTCAATTGAAAATTTTATTTAAAACAGTCACCGCGATTGGAATGATCTTTTATAAATGTTCTTTTTAGCAAATGGTAAGCGCCTCGAAGGAAGGGCATCAAACCAGGAGTGGAGGGGATGAGTCTGGTCTGAATATACATCGCCTTTTTCTCCATAAAATGTGAAAACAGCTCTTATTATGATATTATAAGTTAACATACTTTCAATCATTGATCTGTAAACAATAGTAAGGATCCTAACATTTCTTAACTTTCTGAGTAGACCTAAATGCTGTCTTGTTTTCTTATGTATATGGTCCACATTTTCCTGGAATGAGAGTTTGTCATCATCAATAATTGTACCTAGATATTTAAAATTTGAAACTTGCTTTATCTTTACACCTTTTTTAATAACTTGTTCATATGGAAGGCCAGCTGTACCTTTCCTACAGCATAATTCATTTGTCTTCTCAATTTTTCAATTGTAGATGACTGTTGTCAAACCATTGTACAAGACTTTTAATACATTAATTTTCTATATGTGAAATTCACATGTAAATTCTTAAAGGGTGAACTGTCCCTTTAAGGCATTATGTCCGCATGCAATTCACAGGCGATAATGAATAATTGAACATAAAATGTTAATTGAATCACGATATAACAACACTGATAGCACAAAAGATCGCTTGAGGCTGCTAAGATAAACATAGTACATCCTCCTTGTTGTCTCTTCTTTATATTTAATGTTTGTAGAAGTGTTGTAAGGCGAAGATTCAAGAGATTGTAAAGTGTGTTTTCCTTTGGTTGTAGTTTGTGTGTTGTTGTGCACAAAGTTGGTGCAATATTGATTTCTCTAGCAGAGTCCATGGCAAATTTAGATAAGTTAGGTCGTGCTTCTGCACAGGATGCTGATAAGATCTGAGCTGGAGACTGAAGACCCAGACTGTGGTTTGTAGCTAACTGCAAATGCTAGTACTTATTGGCTTTTACCGTGTGGTGCCATTAAACTGCAACAAGTCGTTTATGAGATTGTGTGTGTGTGTGTGTGTGTGTGTGTGTGTGTGTGTGTGTGTGTGTGTGTGTGTGTGTGTGTGTGTGTGTGTGTGTGTGTGTGTGTGTGTGTGTGTGTGTGTGTGTGTGTGTGTGTGTGTGTGTGTGTGTGTGTGTGTGTGCTTTCTATGACTTAATTCTTGCTGTGATTCACTAATTCTCATCAGACAGAGCTTTGCAGACTACAGCATGCATTGTACTGAGCCGATTTTGAGTAAAAGCTCTTAATGGTTTAAATAATATAAAGGTTAGTGCAATGTAATAACATAAAAACACTTTACCAATGTCAACTTTGAACAAAACAAATGTCGGTTTAAATACAGTTCACCCAAAGATTCTAAATGTTGTTCCAAACTTGTATGATTTTTTTTTCGGTGGAACATAATATATATATATATATATATATATATATATATATATATATATATATATATATATATATATATATATATATATATATATTTTTTTTTTTGGTCCATAAAATGAAATTTGGTTGGAACCCATTTACTTTCATTGTATGGACAAAAATATTCATCAAACAATCTCCTTTTGTTTTTTGCAGAAAAAAATAAAGCCATACAGGTTTGTAACATGTTCTGTTTGGGGTTCTTTTGTTGTATCGTTGAAGTATCAAGTTGAAACGTAATGATCTATGCGTCTTGTTTTTGAGATAATTGATTATAAGAAAATAATTATAATACACATCAAATGCATCAAAAGTATGCATCAAATGCAATTAATATTCACATATTTTCACATACAGTTATGTACCTATTCATTTGTTTAATTTTATTTTTCTACAATTTACTCTTTGTCAATTCTGACTCTGATTGAAAATTAATTTCTAGATAAAAGGTGCATGTCTACTTTGTGGTAAAACAGAGAAAAAAACTTTTAATTTCAAATTAGATTTATTTGGTAAGATAAACATCAAAAAAATCTAAAAGTCAATAGTTTAATTTTCTATTTCAAACTTACTATTATTATTTTTTTACACCTAACATTATTTTTTGTTAACTGGGACACCATCCTTTCATCCAATGTTGGTCCAGCATCCAGCGTCTCGGGCCTTGGCAAGGAATCACCCTGGATGGAAGTCCATCACAGGAGCAGAATATTAGGGTTTAAAAAAATAGCTTTAAGCTTATTGTGTGTGCGGCAGATTGATATGGGTTATTAATTCAAAGATAGTCCCTCGAAGATTACATGGAGGACAAGAGAGGACAAATGAATGTGAGTGTGGTTGAATCTCGGCAGATTAGTGTGCATCCTTGTGGGAGAATGTTCTCTCAGTCCATCAGCCGTCTCTCTGTTTACCCTTTTTCATTGCTGAAACAATTGCTGATAATGTGTACGAATCACTCATGCCACTGTTAGATGAATTCCAGCGTTACTCCGATCTCAAATAACATTAGGTTTTCTTCACTCAACCTGAAAAATCACTCAATTCAAACAGCGAAACCACAGTCATGATGACATCTTTCACTCACAATGTGCAATGTGAGCCTCAGACGCAGGAATCCTTATCCTATTTCTATTTGACAGTCATTGTCATTTTGAGTAAAATCTCTCATTTCGGTGGCCTGTCAAGGCCAGATTTACAATGGATCCTCACAATGTTTGTTGATTTTTCTAAGCTGATTGGATGCCCTGGAAGAGGAAAGTTTGCCATCTTCGGGAGTGGGGCCATTCGACTCTACTGAGCCGTGGGAAGCCATATTGTTTCAGCCACACCCAATTAGCTCTCAGTTTGAGTGAAGAAGGCTTGTTTCACAGTCTGCTGCCTCTGCCACACGCATAAGTGTCCTACACGCACACTCATGCATGACAATGAGACAGAAGGAGGAGCTGCTCCATCAAAGACTACTTATCTGCCAGTTAGTACCCCCGGATTCCCAAAGCACAACCCACAGACTGATCCAAAAGATTAAAATAGATGGTAAATAGCCGGAGTGATTTCACTTCGCAACTGTAGTGTTGTGTAGGGCCAAATATGTGATGATTGATGTGGGTTTTATTGAGTTTGATGGTTGTGAACTGTGCCCACTGTAGGATGTTACTGAGCACATTAACTGAAGCTCGTCTTTTTTTATTTTTTGAGCAGCAAATCAGGATATTAGAATGATTTCTGAAGGATCATGTGACACTAAAGACTGTTGTAATGGCTGCTTTGCCATCACAGGAATAAATTAAATGTTAAAATATATTAAAATTGGACACATTTCATTTGAAATTTAACTTTACCGATTTATAGTTTTTTATTAAATAAATGCAGAAACATCAAAAATGGGTATGAACTGCCATTTAGGACAGATTGTGTTCATTAAATTCACAGTCCAATTCCCGTAGACCCGGTGTGGTTTAAAAAACACTTTCTCAGACTGAGAATTTGAACAGACCAAACTCTGATGACAAACAAACTTGAGTTTGCACCAGAAACAAGTGTGAAATTCAATCAAAAAAAATTGATTGCTGGAGTCGAAATGGAATTATGTTTATAATGGAAACAAAACAAGCAAAATATTACCTTATAAAGCAGCCTTTTTAAAGCTTTTGACAGTCACATAAAGGTAATGTCAGAAATTATATTTATTTTGTGACTTTTCTCAGCAAATATTCATATGTATTAATTTAAAAAAAATGTATATATAATTCATTAAAAAAAATTGTCATATAAATAATTTTAAAATGATTGACAGTCCAAGTTTTGACACAGACATACACTATTTCCAAAGTATTCCATGAGAGGATTCTTCACTCTTCCCTTTAGTCACCATCAATTTCCACAGCCTGACCACTAACTTCACCATTGATAAACATGTAATTGATGAGTTCAGCAAACTTCCCTCCTGGCAATCACTTTTTGCATCCTCCTCCTGATTAAAGCCCTCTTTTTCTATGATGCAAACACCTTTTTCAGCACAAACAGCAAGCTGCACGGAGCACTAAGGCTACCAAATAGACGGCAGGTGTAATTGGAATTCTCTTGTGAGGCAGAAGCAGGAAATGAATGTGACAGGATCAGAAGCTGTGGTCTTCTAGAGCAATCTCAATTACAAACCAGTCCCATGAGGGGAAAATTTATAGATACTGATATGAAATGGTAAATATTAGATTTATGAATAAGTAGAAGAATAAATCAAATAACACAAAAATTCTTTGGAACAATCACTATCATCTCATTCTGGGCCAAAGGTACGACCGTGTTGCTCCTGAGAAAAATAGAGCAATTGTCCTCTTTTTGATTAAAAGAAAAGAAAAGATTCAATCAGGCCCCATCTGTATTAGATGAACAATTGCATTTCATGCAAATTACAGACACAAAGTCACAGGTTGGTCTGAAATATGAAAATAAGAGAGGTCTCTTAGCGCGCATTAGAAAGCCTCTCATTTGGAACTGTTTGGTTTACCCCATTTCGCCACCTGGCTGAACCCTGAAATGAGGCATGATGGGAATATTCAAATGAGCCACAGCGAAGGTGAGCTGAGCCTGTCAGGCCAGAGTGTTTTTTTGTCGATTGCTTTGTATGCCGCTTGGCGCGAGAGAAAAAGGGGCCGATTCATTCCTTTGTTAAATAGCATAATAAACCTTTCCATCAGGCTTATCGGTAAGAACACTGTTTTGTTCACAATTGTGACTCAAAGAAAAGATGAGTGAACTTAAAAGCCTTGTGGCCTAATTGTTTTCAGGGGTTTTTGGCTGGTGGAACGTGTCACGTTGAGAGCAGGGCGAGAAGATTTGTTTTGAGTGTCGGCGATGCTAATGTGCATGTTTGTCGCCCCATTGAACCGCTGAATTTGCATGTTAAACTTTGCATGCTAACCACGCTGAGCGACGGGCTCCCTCACATCTGTGAGTCTGAGTTGTAATGACCAGGCGCCTCTCCTAATACTCTTAAATCATGTCACATTAAGTTACAGCCGCTGCTTGGTATAGAGACAATAGCGACAACATCTCATAGCAATAGCAAGCTTACTTGCTACATCGCAACGTGAATAGCCTCATGCTAATGAAACCTGAGCCGCATTAAGAATAATGTACTGTTTGTAGGATACACACAGGATGTCATGTGGATCCAAAGAGCATTTGAGTCCCAATGGAGAACACTGTCTGTTAGTCTTCCAGTTCTTGACGTCCTTTCTGCCAGATGCCATGGTTGAAGGAAGCTGGCTGTCAGGTTGTTGGAGTAGCTGGAATTCCCTCTTTGAGACAATCTGATGCATTAAACTTTCAGGGTCCCTGCGGAGAACAGTCCCTGGTGCTGGCCACATTCAGACAAGGATGAAGAGAGGGAGAGGATATCAAAACAATAAAGCAATAAAATAAACAATAAAGGCAGTGCTCGATTTGAGGGGGGATGGCATCCCCTTTGTTGAAAACAAATGACAAAAAGCTTCCCTTCTGTCATTTTAGAGCCCACATTTGATTTATTTATATAGGCCTCGTTGTCACCAATTCTGCTCAATATCTGGCCACTGTGTGATCAAATGTGACCCAGAAATTTCAAGTCTCATCCTAAAAGGAACCCTTGGCAGATTTCTTTAGAAGGCCTTGTTTTGAGTTTGTCCGTAAGGGAGTTTCGTCTTCACTGACTGACACAAACTGGCATTGAGCAGCTCTTCTTCACAGCCGGCCCCACAGCATCCCACTCTCCCTGGATGAAGAGCCTCTTCTAAACTGAAAAACATGGGTTTGAGCACTAGCCACTGAAGTTATTTATAGTGGATATTTTTCTGCTTTTGATGTGACTCACAACAGTAAATCTGGTGAGACTGTGGGCTTAACACCCCCAGCTGCTCTATGTACTGTGAAGAATAGCCCTCAACTCCTTTTGGGAAACTAGTAGTGTTTGTTTTCTCATTCCCTGCTACATTTTTATGTTTACAGAGGATAATCCAATACTGTATATTTCCTTTTGTTTTGGCTTCGAAATGGATGAGACAGTTAGTGTCTGAGTGCTCTCAATTTTATGTCAGCATATTTAGGATGAAACACAGTATCAAGCATTACTCTGAAATATAAGAGTTTGAGTCTCCTTCTGCAGTCCACCCACACCATTTATGAAAACTAAGCTGTACATAACCATAAAGATTCAGTCTGAAATCATTATGGTTATAACATCAAAACCATGAGAACCTCCAGGGAGAACTATGTCAAAGAGTACCCAATCAAAGCTAACTTAATTTACATAGCCTTAGGTATGGTTGCTAAAACTCTCAGGGTCAGAGAGAATGTGGAAAAAGTTGATGTCCATCTTTCTACCAAACATCAATATATTAGTTTAATTCTAGATTTAAATTTGTTTTTACAATCTTTTTTAACTAACATATTGTTCCCTTCAGAGGGAACATCAACGCCACATCATGGTGTTGACGCTATGGGAATGTCTGAGTCATGTGTAGTACATGCCAAGCCATTGGCCAAGGATAAAGTCATGTGGCGCAAAGTCGTGCGTGATCAAGTCTAGAAATAACACCTGCGCGAGAGCGTCACCAGGGTCTTGTCTTTAGAAGCTGCGTGTCTCTTGTAACTCCGTGTCAAACTGTCTGTTTCTGTGTCTTAGATCAGGAGTTTTGACTAAAAATTAATTAAGAAGTGTAGGAGATGTTTCGTTCTATTCCCTGGGACGACAGTCAGAAATGCTGTGTGTTGGGAGAGGATCACGCTCAGTCAGTTCTCGAAAGGGCTGACTGTGTTCATTATGAGGCTCCACACCAGTGTGGCTCTCTTCTCGAGAGATGAGAGTCGGACATCTGTGCCCCGTGGTTCGGGCCTCGCGTTTGCCGAGGCGGCGCAGTGACTTTGATCATGGGGATTGTAGCTTAAGTTGGTTAAGTGGAGCTTGAGACAGGTATTCCCATTTCTCTTGCTCCTGCTCCCGACTCGTTGTCCCACTTGGATCTGAAACCATTCTCAACGCTATAGGCTCCCTCCTCAAGAAAGCTGTATGCTCTTAAATGGCGTCTTTTCTGACGAAATTGTGATTTAAAGGGACCAGACAACCAGATTAAAGGGGCTTCGGTGTGGAAACATGTCTTGGTGTCCCTTTTCTTTTGCAGTGCTAGATGGCTGAGGCCAATCTACAGACTGCAGGTTCTTTCATGGGATCATTCGATTGTATTGGAAGGTGTGTCAGATGCTGCCTTCGAACCCTTAGAGTCAGCCTCAGAGAAGATTCAGACTCTCAAGGTGCCTTTGCTTGTAGTTATTACCTCTCTAATCTCTGTTGCAGGCCTTGTCAGTTGCCGCCTCCTGCCTGGATTTCACTCCTGGACTGTTTTATCCTGTTGTTCTTCAGGCCTTCTCCCCTTCATTGTTTAAAATTCAGGAGGCGGAGAGACAAGTTATGTCCAGTCTGGGCTCTCAGGATTTATGTCACCGCTCAGGCCAGTGACGTAAATCTGATCAACTATTTGTCTGCTTTGGGGGTCCAACCGATGTATCTCACTGGTTTATGGATGCGGTTTCCATTGCCAATGAGGTGCACAGTGTCGCTTTGCCTCTGGGTCTTAGGTCCCATTCTACCTAAAGTGTGGCTGCTAGCAAGAGGAGCGTCATTGTGGGATGTTTGTGCTGCAGCAAGCTGGTCATCACACATTCATCAGGTTTTATTAGTGTGGATGTCGGCTGTACCCCAGGATATTTACATTTTTGTGCTTCTGCAACCTTTTCACAACCTGTGATGCAGGGATCCTCTCAGTATGGTGGCATGGGTATTGTCGTTCCCTTAGCGTAAACACCATGACTCGGCATCGATGTTCCCTCGAAAGGGAATGTTTCAGAGTTGTGTATAACCCAGTTCCCTTAGAAAAGGAACAAGACGCCATGTCACGTTGCAGTATTTCAAGTATTAATCAAGTCTATCAAGTCTTTCAATGTTATTTAACCCCCTGGGGACGGATTGGGCGGTACCGCCCAAAATGGCATACTTTTACAAATGTGTAATTATCTCGAAAACTATAAATGATAGAGAGGTGCGGTCTTTTTTGACGTCTTCCTCAGATTCCGCTGAAAACAGCGGTACCCGATCTGTATAGATACACACTTCCTTGTAGCGTAGTATCACAGCGAAAAAAGGCCAATGAAATCAATGAAATCAATGTTGTTAGGCGGATTTCACTCGCAACGACCAATGAAAAAATTACCACTGCGAGGAATATTTTTCTTACCCAATCAGAGGAAGGTTACCATGACGTTTTCTAGCTAATCAGAGGACTCTGTAACCTTGCAAGGGGAGGTACAATAGTAAGTGACAGCTGACAGCGTCGAGTGGAGAAGGAGACAGAGAGTGAACGGAGTATTACAGAGCGCACAGATATTATATGAGAGAGAGAAAGAGAGACAGAATAAATAGCATTGTTATTGTATTGTTTTATTATTATTGTATTGTTTTAGCACTGTTATGATGGCAAGCAGTAGATTTATGGCAGAACAAGCTCTTGAACAGTTATTATTCCTGGAGAGGCCATGCTTTTCTAACTGGCATGCCTAAGAAAAAACGCCTGGGACTGTTTTTATAGAAAGTTCATTATTTCATTGTTATTTGCACATTTCATTGAAAAATTACAAATGTCTGTCAACCAAAGGGTTCCAAAAATATATTTTTTGTTCAAAAACTGTTCACTGTTTTTGTTTGATTTGTTTTTTTGTAATAAATGACAAAAATCTAATTTTCGTTTTTGAAATTCTCTAGTTTATTGTAAATTTTTCACTCATACTTCCTTTATAAACACATTACATGCAAGCTTATGTTAGCTTAGGGTCTTCTGAATCCATAGATACCAAAAACATGGTGTTCCATCTCCATTACATATGGTTTATAAGCCCAAATGTAAAAATAGAGAAAACGGACCAAAAAGGGCTTAGTCCCCAGAGGGTTAAAGACTTGATCACGCACAACATTGCGTCACCTGACCTCGTTATTGGCCAGTGGCTTGGCGTGTAATACACATGACTCAGACACCAGCTCACATTTTCCCATAGCGTCAACACCATGATACGGTGCCTCATTCCCTTTCTCAGGGAACCAGGTTATATACATAACCCTGAGAAGTTTTGTGCAAAAATCCATTGTAGACAGTTTTTAATTAATTATTATGTAAACATCTAAAATTAAAGTTTTAATTTGACTGAAATTATAAAAAAAAATTAAGCATTTTATTTGAGCTAGTTAATAATAATTATAATAAACGCTAGTTCTCATCTCTATTTAGTTAGTTAAAATAACACTGATCTATAGCTTTTCAAACCATATCCATTATTGATAAAAGAGGGAACAGCATGCGGAAAGAGAAGAAGGGGAGTGAGAGAAAGCGAGAGCGAGACAGAGTGAGGTGGAGGCCTCGCTGTAAGACACCGTTATTGTTCTATGTCTGCCTGGTGAACAGCACTTGTCAGAGGTGAGGTGATTTTCCACTGCAGCTTTTCTCCTCAGTATGTAAGCCTGGCGTGAGCAGAAAGTGAAACTGTGACTGAAACACTAATGAGGCAGCTCGGTCTCTTGCTTTCGCTCTCTCATTACCTTCCTCTTCCTCTTCCTTTCCCCCATCTCTCACTCTCTCTCTCTTGCTTTCCCTCCCAGAGCAAATGAATTTCAGGAGTTAACATTATCTTGGCTCTTTCTGTATCTCTCCCTCAGTAGAGAGCTTCTCTGCCGGGGTCCGCTGGGAGCGGCGTGTGGGGCGAGCTTGCTAGCCGATAACCTTGGTGAGGTGTTTGGGAGAGGGAGTGTGGCTCTGGAATCTCATTAGCCCCGGCGCCAGGCTGGCTTTAATTGCCGGGCACGTCCTCACAATGCCTGTCTGTGATGAGGGAGTGGGATAGAAGAGGGGGAAAGAATAGGAGTGCGAGGAGGTCAATGAACTGAAAGGAATGATATGGCTTTCAGTGTGGGTGCACCCGTCAGGACGAATAAATGGGTGTTTGGGTGTCAGATATTACAAGATAGAATCCTACACCATCACATTAGGATCCTCAATCATTAACTTGGATGTGGGGTCTCACACTTCACACTCCCGAAAGTGCCAAAAGGCATAGATACACCACGTTTTTTCTGTATTTCAATGAGTATTCGGTAATGACTTCTTTCAAATATTATAGTTGGCCTTGGTTCTAATTCATTGACAGTTTTTTTTCTCATTTTGCAAGCAAGATTTGTGATTTTTTATTTATTTGTGTACAAGGTTTTGTCAATTTAAATTCATTTAAAAGGGAGAAAAATGTCCTTGAAACACAAAAAGGCCACCGAAAAGGTTTATTCATGAAACGAAAATGAGTACGATTATGTAAATAAATGAGATTGTATATATTTAGTAGATTTGTTTTTTAAAAGGCAATTCAAATCACAAAGGAATTATGTATTAACAAAAGACAAGTTAGAACAAAACAATAAAAAATCATGATAAAAGCATAAAAAAGATAATCATTAAAACGAATTAAATCAATATCTGAGTCATCAAAGGCCGTTTTGAAAATGTTCACAACTCTGTTTCTTAGTGTGAGAGCTCAAACCCCCTAATCGCTATCCTCCAACATGATAGTTTTTCTTGCGCAAAAACTCTTCAAGGGCCAATTGACAATTCCCACACTGCTCTGTAAGCCACCACATCCCCTTCATATAGACCTAGAGCGAGCGACACTGTCACAGTGGCAACACCATCAAATAATCTCACTCTCTTTGATCTTGAGGCTTTAAGCATCAAGTAGTTCAAGAAAACTCATGAGGGAAGCATTTAGCTGCAGTGCTATGCAGTCAGCTAGCATACGGCTTAATCGAAGATGCTAAACACAGATATGAAGGTGAACAATTACTGAGGCTGTTCACCACATTTGAAATATAGGCACATTAAGTAAAGCCTGTAGTTAAATTACATGTCTTGCCTCGTACACAAAAGTCTCTGGAGGCAATTTAGTTTTTGACCTGCTTTACTATGTATAATTTGCTTCATTGTACATGCATTAAATTGTTGTTTTAATATAACAGTATCTTCTCACCTTCCAAAAAGGCCAAAAAATAAATTTTGACAATATAATAGACATATGCATATATGTCTTAATCACAAATGACCTCTAACCAGAAAAATGCTGTTGAATTACAGAAAATGTGTGTGTGTATGTGGACTGATGTTTTACCTTCTATAATTTTTTCCTCCTTTTTATATTTGTTAGCTTTTTTCTGACTTTTTATTTGTTTCATCAGATTTTTTTCCCTATGTATGTTTTTTGTTTATGTAAATTTGCCTCATTGCATATTCATTAAATGTGTGAATTTAACTTTATCTTCTCGCCTCCAATATAAAATAAATAGAAAATTTGCCTACATGTATACAGTACAATATTGATGCACATTTAGCCTGTGCAAAAAACACTTTCATTACAAATGCAGTAAAGTTGTCGGCACTTTGTCTAAGATGTTACTCATAAGAATATAGCCATTTCTTTTTTCACTCTTCTGAAAAAGTAAAAACTGTAAAAAATATTTGATGAGTCCAAACACACAGACAATTATATTTAGCAGAACACACGGTGCTGTCAGCTTCACCCACGTCACACTTCTCCACTCAAGTGTCCAGGAACAAGAAACACAAGTGAGTGAGGGATCCCTGTGGTAAAGCCCCACTTAAACCTCGCAAATACATTATTTCTCTCTTTGATGGTGATGTGGTGGTGTTGTTGGCACATAAACTATTGTGCAGAAATAGCTGTGCTGCTTGTTATTTGGAATTGGCCCCATTTGCTTTTCATGTGTCGGCCATGTAAGGATGAGTTTTGAAGTGGATGTCATGTTGTATGTGGTAAAACAAGCGTCAAAGGATTATTAGATGATAAAGAAAGGAAATCTGTCCTTTGATATACAGAACAATACTTTGAAATGAGAAACAATGATGAGTCAAATACTGTCTCTCTTGATGAAAAATCCAGTGAGCATTTCTGAAACTCCTTCAGCCACTAGTTAAACTAGAAATTATATATATCATATACAGATAAAAATGGCAATAACTTTCAATAAGAAAGCATTCTCGTTGAGTGACAATGTTGCATTGTCATTCTTTTAGCCTTTTAATCAGATTTTTCATCTTTTTAAACAGTTTTAACTTTTATCATTATTAATTTCTGATTTTCTTTTAGATTTTTTGTCTTTCACTTTTTTAAAACATATTTTTGTAAACCGTCATCGACAAACCTTACTGTTTCTGTCTTTACACACCACATACATTTAATGTGGTTCACTCCTATGATTGTCGAATGCTGTTTTCCCTCCTGTAAATGACAAGTGTGTACAGACTGAGATTAAGCATTCACAATGAGTAAATTGTGAGTGACATCCGTAACTACCAACATGTCTGCTGTTTCTATCTTTCCTGCTCGCTGTCCTCTGCTCTCTTACCTCAGTTTACCTCGATTACATGCATGCTGCATGATCTAGACGAGTGAAATAAAAGGAAAGGTCGGCAATTAGCTGTGGGTATCTGTGAAACAATCCTGGTCAGTCTTAGCGAAAATGTTCACTCAGAATATATAGTATTTAATCCTTTTCCTCTACTTACCATTTACCCTGCTGTTGCAGGTTATTAATGAGCACTCGCTGTCTTTTTTCTTCTTTCCGCAATGTGTCTTTTTCTGTCTGGGTTGCCTGTAAATGGTGACTGGGGCACAGTGTTTGAGAGAGAAGCGTTCCAGGCGGATATTGTCAGATCATAAATCAGAGACTCTCTCTTTGGGATTATTTCTGACTGCTCTCATTTGGACAGGATCAGGTCTTTGTTATGGTTCCACAGTCTGTTTCCTCAATCTGTCCCGCAGAAGCCTCTATCATCCTCTTCCCAGCTCTCTGTCAGCCCTCTCACCTCCCTTCCAGACAATCGATAGGTCACCTCTCTCATTAGAGCGGGTATTCTAGACGTTTGCTTTCGCCTTTCACAAGTAAGCAAGTGTGTGCGCTCTACAGCATCCAGCTTGTTTTCTTGTCTGCTGTCCTCTTTGTACATTCTTTCTCCTCCACCAGTACTTTAATGTTTGTCTCACAAGCCACTTTTGTCTCCTTCCTTCCTTCTTTTTGGATGTCGTGTTTTTGTTTCCTGCTGTTTTCCAAATGCACCATTTGCCTTTTCCTCCCAAATAAAATCTCTGCCATTCTTCTCTCCACTCATCCATCCTGAAAGGAAGACAGAGTAGGAAGGTGTCACTGCATGAGAATGACAGTGACAACAACAGAGGTAAATACGTTTTGTTAGTGTAAAAAGTCTCATTATATTCCCTAGATTCCCCTCTGCCACAATATTTTTGTGTGTGACACCAACTGAGAATTATTTCCAGGTAGGGAAGGGTTTTACTCACACGTAGGTGTTAGAAAGTCACTGGAACTATTTATTTTCTGCTTAATACCTTGTTCAAAGGTAAAGCTATGACTAGTTTTTCTATAGTTTTTTTTTTTTCTTAGAATAAATATTGAAATCAGAGCCATGGTTTAGCTGCTTGCGCACATGCTTCTGATACATTAAACTATGGGTTTCATGTGAGTCAAATGGGTTCAGTGTTAGTATTTAGTTTTTTTAAAGTCCGGTCTATGTGGTGTTTTTAATATGCTTCAGACAAACCATGTGCAAATTCATAAATCAACACCATTGCTGAGTATTTTCTACTTAAAACTGCAGTGAATCAGTGACAGTCTAAAAAGCGTGGTTTGAAATTGCTGGTGTTTCTGATGTCACAGTAACTACCTTGTAACCAATCATGTCAACGTGTGATCGTCAATGAGTGGATCTTTGAGCTGGTGTGAGTGAGTGGAGACGGAGCTAATTTGCATACTCATTGAACCGCGTATAAATGAGGCAAGAGTGTAGTTACAAGTTATTTTAAGGCATGATGATTATTTTTTCAAAGGAAAAAACTTTAAATATGTAATTTTGGTAATCAAAGATGGGGGACTTTAACTACTTTTAATTTTATTCCATTTTGATTTTCAATTTCAGTTAGTTTTAGCAATTGTTTGTGTTTTTATTGAATGGTTTTAGTTTTAAGTTTAGTTTTAGTTAACTACAATAACCCTGGTTCAAGTCTAGCCTGCACTGGTCCTGACCCCTTTCTCACTCTTTTTTTCCTCAGCAACTTCTTGTCGTTTTCCATTTTTTTTTTGGACTAAAAAAGAGGGAAAACTCCACCCCTTTTCCCCAAAATTTCAGGTTTAAAGGGATAGTTCACCCAAAAATGAAAATTCTATCATCGTTTACTTACCCTCAAGTTGTTCCAAACCTCTATGTGTTTATTTGTTCTGCTGAACACAAAGGAAGATATTTGGAAGAAAACAGATCTCATTTCCCCATTGACTACCATAGTATGTATTTTTTCAATTTTTTCAATTTTTTCAATTTTAAGTCAATGGGGATTGAGATCTGTTTCCTTTGTGTTCAGTAGAACAAATAAACACATAGAGGTTTGGAACAAATTGAGGGTGAGTAAATGATGAAAGAATTTTCATTTTTGGGTGAACTATCCCTTTAAGTTTAGAAACAAAACTAATTGAGACTGATTATCAACACACTAAAACCAAATCTTAGACTAAAGAGCATAAAACCAATTTGGAAAAAAGTGTCTGAGCAGATCACCTGTGGTTAGCTAGTTATTTGCTGAGCTTTCGTTCATGCAGATGAAACGAACTGCCATATATCACGCTTGAATTCGAGAGCCTCTAACTGTCTCCCCTCTAACTCTTATCTCATTCTGAGTAGTGACATCAGTGCCATGGCTTGTTACCCACTAACAAGACCCTTCACAACCTTCATTTACATCCCCCACTCATCCACTAGCTAGAAGTGCTTTAAATCATTGTTCCTTCATGCCCCGTTTCCCACAATATCCATGACGTCCCTCGCAAAGCACAGGGCCCATTGAAGCCATCCTCATCTTTATCTCTTGTTTTGGACAACAACCTCTCACACTCCCGCTTTGTCTCTCGTCGCACACTCGCACTTCTCACAGTGGCGTGTCTGCAGGTTTTAATTAAACTTCCACAGCTGGCAAGGACACATCAGATCCTATCTCATCAGTCCAGCCTCTGGAGCCCCATAGATCCCCGTAGGACACATCGGCCCAGCAGATTTCTCAACAGAGATGCCCAGAGCTTTGCGGGCGCAATTTCATACCAGCTCTGGAACGAATGGACATACCGATAAAGAGCCTCGACCGCTCTCTCTCTTGATATGAAGCTAATGTTTGATGGATGGCATTTGCCGTAAAGAGATGGAGCTCTTATGTCTCTGAAGGTTTGTCTTAATTGCAGCAGAGAGAGGACACACTGCAGTAATGGGATAATGGTGGAGCTGGACTGGACTCTCGAGTGGGGCTAATCAGATTCTCTTCACTGTGCTTCTCCTGATTGTTTCACAGATCTGAGCTGGGCCTCTGTAGATCTCAGGGTGTGTACCAACAGAATTAGGATCACTGTGACACTACGTAGCTTGTGACTACATTACCGTCCATTACTGAAGCAAGTCTGTGATTTTCCATTTACCTTGGATGCTCAATCTCACTCTTGGAGATCTAATTTCCTACAGAGTTTAGTTGCAACTCGATCAAACACACCTGATGTCAAGGTTAGGTGCTTATTGAGGTCCTTGAGTTCATTTGAAAATTACAGGCAGGTGTGTTACAGTACGAGTCCACAGAATTAATCTCTCGTTTTTTCCCTATTTTGTATAGTCATAAACGCTATTGTGGATTTTTTCTTTTCTTTTGCTATTTAAAGCCATATAGAAGTTTAATCTTGATGACTTCAGCTTCTGAGAAACACTGCTATGTTTGAATGCACAACTTTCATGTACTGATATGTGATGAATCTGAATGTAGTGTTCACATGCATGCTAAACATGTGATCGGGTTGTTGTGACATTTATATGTCACAAGCTTCAAATCGGAATACATTTTTTGATATGCCACATTGCACGAATACACGACTTTCCCCTGTTTGTGCATACTAACTATTCTCCGATATTGGTTATTTATTTGTTTTAAACAACAGACTTAATATTTATCCATTTATGGTCATAATTTGGAGACAATGACATTGCCCTGCTTCACTTCACAGACGTGGAGTGAAAGGAGTATTTCAGAATGAGGGGACACTCATTTATATGACACTTTTTTCAACCGGAACAACAGCTCGTTCTGCGCATCGTACGTCATTACGCTATTTCAACGTCATTGCCCATGCACAGTCCTTCAGTTTAGGTTTTCAATCCGATTAAGTGTTTACAGGTTCTCTTGATCGGATTAGAAAAGGAATAAACCACCGCTTTTCAATCGGATGGAAATTTTATTTGGATCAATTATGGTGTTTACGTGAAGGCAATCAGTCCGATTGACAAAAAATCAGATTAGTAACGGGTTATTTGGTTGCATGTAAATGTAGCCACTGAAAAGGGTCCATTCGCTGTGTCGGCCTCGCTTTTGGGGCTGTTTACACCTGGCCATTTTCTAAGATCGGATAGCTATCTGATTTATCAAAACGATTCCATTTACACATGGTCACATAAATGTGTTTTTGCAAAACGGATATAAATCCGATCTTCAATTCCCGCGCTATATGCAGATTGAATGGAGTGCAAGTCACCAAAAGCAACAGATATGAGCTGCATTTTATTGATCATCGGCTAATTTCAAAATCAAAGACAGCAATAAGAGAGAGCGGCAACAGCCCTGCAAGATCATTTCGTTTCTTTACTTTTAATGAAGATGATTGTGTGTTAAGCGTCTGTGACTTACTTTCACTTTGATTTGCGATAGTTTGCACGTTGACTTGATGAATAGACACTCTGCGGTAGTGTTTGCAGTAGTGTCGTTATATCTGACTATAACATGACATATTCATTCATTCATTTATTATTATTATCCCAGGTGGGAAACTTGATTTGCAGTCAGGACACAAGATAAAAAACATACATACAGGGATCAGAATAGCAACACACATACACAAAAGATACACAAAAGATACCTGCCAAAAAAAAAAAAAAAAAAAAAAAAAAAAAAAAAATTTACATAAAATGTACCAGTACATACAGTAAAAAAAAAAAAAAAAAAAAAAAAAATATCTCTAAATATGAGGTTACCTGAAATTATTTAGCAGGGTTATTGCACAGGGAACAAATGAGTATTTGCTCCTATTGCACTTGAATCGTGGAACTCTAAATCTGCGACCTGAAGGAAGAATTTCAAACATAGAATGTAGAGGATGGGTTTTGGCATCTAATATGTGACCCTGGATGACAAAACCAGTCTTATGGGTCATTTTTTTTAAATTGAGATTTATACATCACGTGAGAGCTGAATAAATAAGCATTCCATTGATATATGGTATGTTAGGATAGGACAATATTTGGCCGAGATACAACTATTTGAAAATCTGGAATCTGAGGGTGCAAAAAATTTGAAACATTGAGAAAATCGCCTTTAAAGTTGTCCATTTATGTTCGTGATTGTGCTGCATTCACTCACAAAAATAAATGTTTATACATTTACGGTAGGAAATTTACAAAATATCTTCATGGAACATGATCTTTACTTAATATCCTAATGATTTTTGGCATAAAAGAAAAATTTATAATTTTGACCCATACAATGTATTGTTGGCTATTCCCACAAATATACCCGTGCTACTTAAGACTGGTTTTGTGATCCAGGGTCACATATAGACCTGGACTTACGTAGAACATGCTGTTCAAAGATAGCAGTCAGGGGAGTCTGTACGATCCCTATAACCTTACCAGCCACCTTCACAATGTTGTTTAGGTGATTTTTGTCTCTAATGTTCAGGTTTCCATACCATGCAATCATAGAAAAAGTAAAAACAGATTCAATAAAAGACTTGTAAAACAAACACATCATTGTCTTGTCAACATTAAAAACATTTAACTTCCTGAGAAAATACAGACGTTGCTGACCCTTCTTACAAATTGCATCAGAATTAGCATCAAATTTTAAGTCACTATCAATTATTGTTCCTAGATATTTATACTGTTCTACCAATTCAATACCGGTTCCTTTAATGAAGGTCTGAGACAGTGATTTGGATAATTTCCTTCTAAAATCTATGATCATATCCTTGGTCTTTGTAGTATTTAATTGGAGGAAGGCTTTATCACACCATTCAACAAACTCATCTACCACCGGCCCGTGCTCGGATTCAGTATTGTTAAGCAAGCTGATGATAACTGTATCGTCAGCAAATTTCAGGATGTACCTGTCCACATGCTGGCTTCTACAGTCATTGGTGTAGAGAATATACAGTAGAGGGGACAGGACACAGCCCTGAGGAGAGCCCGTGGAGGAGGTTCGCTGATCTGACAGAAAGCCATTTACTCTAACCCTCTGAGACCTACACGTTAAAAAATCTACAATCCAGCCCACAAGGTTAACATCAAGATTAAAATGATTTAGCAATTTCCTAGCCAAAACATGTGGCTGGATAGTATTGAATGCGGATGAAAAATCCAAAAATAAAAGTCTAGCATGCATACCAGTACTTTCTAGATGACTGTACAGGAAGTTGAGTAATGTGATTTGGGCATCCTCTACTCCCATCCCAGCTCTATATGCAAATTGCATAGGGTCCAGTGCCCTTTCCACCATTTCCAACAATTCCCCTTTAACTAACCTTTCAAACGACTTCATGACTAGTGATGTCAAAGCCACTGGTCTTAAGTCATTTAGCTCTTTTGGTTTTACACATTTTGCCACCGGAACAACAATGGACTCCTTCCACACCCTTGGGACCCTCCGCTGCTCCAAGGACATCTTAAAAATAAAACAGAACACCTCGCAAAGCTGTTCTGAACAGCTCTTGAGCAGTCTCCCTGTAATACTATCCGGTCCTGGGCTCTTATTTATCTTATTTTTTTTTAAAACTGCCTTAACATCCCGAGGATTAAACATCAGATTTGTCTTTGTGGGGAGGGCAGACTCACTGCATATTTCCCTGAGTTCATCTGTAAAGTCCTCTGTGTCAAATCGTAAATAAAAAGTATTAAGTGCATCAGCTAAGTCTTTGTTACCATCATAACCTGCAATGTTAAATGGCTTATTTACAGGTTTTTGCTGTCCTGTCATTTTTTTCATTCCACCCCAAGCTACAGCCAAGTTATTACTGCTTAAATCTTCCTCTAGCTTATTTTTATATTGTAACTTGGCTCTCCTTATTTCTGCTCGGACCTCTCCCCTAGCTTCCCTTATTTCTGCCTCACCACCATTAAGGAAGGCCCTCCGTTTCTTTTCCAACACATTTTTCAGATATTTAGTAACCCATGGCTTGTTATTTGGGTACATTTTTACATATTTTGTTGGAATGACAGAGTCTTCACAAAAAGTGATGTAACTGCATACAGTGTCAGTGAGTTCATCAATATCTATAATATTGCATATAGCCTATAACACGCTCTCACACGTTTATTTTTTATCAATTTTGGGAGGAGTAAAATTTACATATGTGGTTTCAACAACCAGATGCATTTACACTTGTCCAGTTTCATATGGAATGCGGCCCAGACCACCTCCTGATGTGGTTTGAGTGATCGGATTCAAATCCGTCTCGAATCGGTTTCGGAGGGCATTTACATCTGGTATTTTCGCGATCGGATAGCTATCCGATTACAAAAAACGCATGAAGTGGCCAGGTGTAAACAGCCCCTTTAATGCAATAAAGTCATCATACACATGATTAGGAACTTTATTTTTGGATGTCTATATTTAATACATGAATATATAGTATTTTTTTTAATTAAATGTATTACTATGTATATAAATATAGCAAAACTCCAGCACTGTCAACTATTTTTTTTTCAGTGTCACAACCTTGGCTTGCCTTCAGCTTCAGCTTGGCTTGTTCAGGGTTTTTGCCTCTCATTTGCATAAAGTTTAGCATTTCACAACTTTTTGATGCTCTCACGTTGCCAATACCACAGTTCCCTGTGCATGGAGAATGAATTGGAAAGCCCTGCTCAGGTTCTGACACTGGGATGCAACTAAACTCTGCAGGCAAGGTAGCTCTGCTTTATGCCTTTACATAAAATGTTTTTCAATTTTGTTTGTACAGCATTTCTCAAAATGCATGTTACTCCAAGTTCGTCTCATAAAATATATCACCAAATGACATATGACTTCATTTTCACTAATGCATAACCTTAACAAGGAGGAGGATATATCGACTGCAGGTCTGCAATGTTGTTCTCGTGTTCCCCAGGTGTCACGGTAATTAATTAGGGTGAAGTCAAAGGAACGCTATCAGCGTTTTTTTGTTTGTTTGTTAGTTATTTTTCTTTTTAACTTGGAAAGGTGATGTGACTCTCTGTCCAATTAATGGTCTAATTAAGTGCAGAGTCTCAATAGGAGGCATTAGATTACATCAGACTAATGACCTACAGCCTTTTTATCCCATGTCACATAGGGACGGTTGGTACCCAGTTTTACCCTTAGGTGTTGCCTCTCCCGATGGGTAAAAGGGGCTGATGAGGAACGTTTTGGATTGTTAACTGTAATTTAGAACCCTTTTTAATTAAATGCTAAAAAGTCATTGAATCTTTTACAAATATCTTCTCTTTTTTTTTACAACATTGACAATCATAATGTGATATGAATAGAGTTTTATATATTCGATATACATAAATACAAATTATGATAAAAGATTTCATTTTGCTATAACCGATATTGCTGAAATTAATGCAAAAGCATGAAAAATAGATGATGTAAATAAACGGAAAGATATGCATGAAAATATATGTGAACAGATAAAAAGAATAAGCAATACAAAAGTAAGATGCATGTGAATTGGGTTATTTTTTAAATAAATTAGAAAAATATATACACACTGTTCATAAGTTTGGGATCAGTATGTTTTATGCTTTTGAAATAAGTCTCTTATGCTCACAAATGCTGCATTTATTTGGTCAAAATTGCAGTAAAAACACATAATATTAAATATTATTAGAATTTAAAATAACTGTTTTTCCCCAGAATTCTTTTTTATTACACTCGACTTTACAGTAACTTTTGACCCATTTAAAGCATCCTTGCTGAATTAAAGTAATAATAACAAATATTTTTTTTTTTTTTTTTTCAAGGCATATTTTAAGTAGGCCTACTCTATGTGCAAAATTAAGGATACAATACTGGTATATTTTAGTCATGTGCAGTGTTAGATGTTTGTTAATGGTCAGGAATACCTTATTCAGAGCATGACAGATATGAAAGTGAGGCTGTGAGGGATAGCATCCGCTGTAAAAAGCTGTATAAAGCTCCTAGATCACTTACAATTTCCCACAGCTTATATTGTTGGGAGTTTTGTCAACTGAAATTTCTTGTAAAAATATTTTTCCAGTGTTTCATGAGCAGAACAATCCAAAAACACATTAAATACAGCCCATTGAAGAGATGCATGTCTGTCCCTCACAGCCTCGCTTTTATTCCCATTAAAAATCAAAAGATGGCGCTTCTGTGAATAAGGTCTGTAGCCTGTAATCAGGGTCGGCTGTCGAGTAATTTTGAGTCTTTGATGGGGTTTTCAAAATGTATTGTGGAAGTCTAAATTATAGCATGAAAAATAATCTATAATTGAATATTCAACTCGTATCAGCTTATGCTGTTTCTCTCTTTCATTTAGTGTCAGTAATGAGAATGTGTGTCTTAATTGAGCTTTAGGAAGTCATGACTCGTTTATCATATCTTGCTGCATCAATGTATTCAGAGAATTAGCATAATCTAAATAGTGTCAGAGAGGACTAGTATCAAAGACAATGCCTTAGAAATGCAGCAAAGTAACTTTTGTAACATTCTTATTTGGATTCTCATTAGTTGGTACGGTGGCTTGGTCGATAGCGCTGTCACCTCACAGCATGAAGATCCCAGGTTTGTGTCCTGTTTGAGCCAGGAGGCTTTTCTGTTTGGAGTTTAGATGTTATCTCCATTTTGGTTTGGGTTTCCTCTGCATCATGTGAATTGGGCACACATACTGTGGTTTGAAGAATGGATGGAAGTACTTAAAAAAAAAAAAAGTCAGAAGCTAAATGAGTACAAATCAACCTACTTTTAAAGGGACATAAATACCCTTACTTTTGTCCCAAAGCTTGTCAGTCCAGACGAATCAGGAAAGTAAACTTTTTTTTTTAGATGGTGCTTGGGCAGGTCTTTTTTGGTCCTTTTCAAGTACTATGGATTATTCAGAATGTCTCTTTTCTATTCAAATACACTCCAAAATAATTGTGCCCTGGAAAAGAGAGGATGGAAAAATAAAGCCTACAGTACATCTGATTTTTTTCTTGCGGAATTATTGACTACTGCAATTCTTAGTCCAAACTGATGGCGGTATCCAAAGAGCAGATCCAGGTGAGGTTCAGGATGCTTTTTTTCTGCTACCTCTCTTGCCATCGGCTAGCCTTTAGAGAACGGTCCTTTACTGTGTGTTTAACTTTACAGTAGCTGGTCTCCATTGTGGCTGTTTCTACAGAGAGCATCACCTGCTCTATAATCTCCTCTGTAGCCTAGCAGGCACTACACACCTACAGTGCGGAAATCTCAGTGGTTTGCTCACTCCTGTACATGTTTCCATCTCTGGGGCTTTTTTGTTGGCCTGTTTCTTTGTTCAGTCTCATTCATTCTCTCTCTCTCTCTCTCTCTCTCTCTCTCTCTCTCTCTCTCTCTCTCTCTCTCTCTCTCTCTCTCTCTCTCTCTCTCTCTCTCTCTCTCTCCTCTCTCTCTCTCTCTCTCCTTTAATAAGTTAGGAGACATAGAGGCAGCCTGGCAGAGTGCTTGGGGAAGCAAAGTCCCACTGGTCCCTCTCCGTCCCCTCCTTTTTCAGTGAGGACGGCACGACTTGGTGCCGGTGTCCAGCCCTGTGTTCCACAACTAAGTGAAATTTAATGAGCGGGGACATCCACTTTATGAGCAGAAATCTGGACTGGGAGTGAGGGCTCCAGGGGTGTACATCATTGAAGAAATAGAAAGTAGCTCTTTGACTCAATGTTCTCTGACACACTCCCTGAGGACGACCTGAGTGGAATGTACAGCACCTTCAATTAGAGTTCCAAAATGCAACAGCACTGCTCCGGTAGACATGGCTCTGCCGTCTTTAATGGCGTCTCTGAGTGTGCATGTAAGGTTTTGAAGATGTAGTTGAAGGATGTAGATTTTTACCAAGCATAGTTGTTTTTTTTTTTTTTAACTGAACGCATGCCAATTCCTTTTATAATTATTTTTTTAAAAGCTTGGGATAGCAATTATATTGGCTGATATCTCTTGAGTGGTCTATATTAAAAGGATCATGTTGTCCTAAACCAGTATGACTGTACTTCCTTATGCAGAACACCAGGCTCATTGGAAAAAACATGCTGTGGCGACATTTCTGTACAATTATATTAGGCTGCTTCTTGCACATCTCGCAGCATTTTGAAAGTGAAATGTCCAGCGATATGGAGCTGGTTTTGTGATGCAAATGTCAAAATGTATTCGTTTTTAAAAACCATGCACTATGGTAAAAGTGTTTTGAGGTCTTGACACTTTATTGTGAAAGGAACCACGCAAAAATAAGTCTTTATTAACCGATAATCTGCCCTTGTAATTATAATTAGTCTGAAAAGGAATAGATATTGTTGGTGTGTTACTGAACCTATAGTGTTCATTTTAGCTGGAAACGGCAGTGAATTGTATTTAGGTATGTTTTTGAAGTTTTGCAAAAATCTAGGTAGAGGCGTATTTTTCCAATGAGCCTAGTTAGATATTCAGTTCCATACAATGTCCATAAATGATTAAGGTAATTTTTGTTTGAACTTCCCCTCTGTATTCAAGGTTTTCTGCTTTGTTGTGCATAGTAAAATTCATAAGCCCGCAACCTCAAGCTTTCCCAAGTGCGTCAAATTTAGAAAATTATTGAGCTTTCACTGCTGCTCTGGACCCATGCACAAAGCAGTTTAATTGTTTAAAAAAAAACAGGAATGAGAGATCTATTTGCATTCAGCAAAAAAGAAAATAAAAATGGGTGCATAGAGAATAATAACAGCATTTTATTAGCTTGGATGGCACAAAGGCTTGCAAAAGTCTACGGCACCTGGTAGCTTGCAAATTCGGTTCAGGCTGTGGTTTACTCAAACAACGCTGGCGTAATTGCTTTCTGCTCACTGTCATCACAAAAGAACTGTTACACACGGCAATCTTGCTGCTCTGAATGAAAAACTATATGATGTTGCTTGAAAATGTCTCCCGTGGAACACAAGCTATTGGTCTTTTGTGTTTCCTTCTATTTGTTTATATCATCAGTTCTTAGCGTCTCAGTACTGAATCCTTGAGCATGTGTGTTTTGTATGTGCACAGCACCCCGTTTCTCTATATCTGCGCTTTTCTAAAACATTACTGATAATTGCATTTTGACTTCATTATGGGACGACCAGCAAGAGGCCAAATTGGATCTGTTTATCTGATGCCCAGCAGTGTGGAAAGATTCCATTTAGGGAAAAAATGAGGTTTTCTTGTGCCATTTTTCTTGATAGGGGAGTGGTTCCCAGCATGGGAGCTTTGACATGGCAGAGGAGGGCAAAAAGAAGAAATTACATACCGTAAATGGGCCAAGCAGAAACAAACGAATCTTGCCAAGGAAGAAATTAAACTAAAACAATGCGCTCCACTGTAAAAGAAAAGACTTGTGGCAGATAACATGAATTTAAACAGAGACTGGTGCACCTTTAGGGAAAGACACTTTAACAAACCAGTTGCTGACACCAGAGTGACTTTCCCTCTATCTCTTTTTTCTTTCCTCTGCCTCTTTCTCGTCTCTTTCGATTATGGGAGGTAATAGGTGCTGAGCTTTCAAAGGCCGTTCTCTGCAGTATAGCCATTGATGCCTTTTTGACAGAGACTGCTTCTGGAATGTGAATGTGTTTGAGAATCATACGAGATGAGATGAGAGGAGACGAGAGGTTGCTGCCACACAATAGGCCCACTGCCAGGATGAGAAGCATGAGGAGAAAGCTCGCCGTCCCTGTGGAGAGACGCAGTGTGTGCGGAGCGATGCAGACAGAGAAGGGAAGGACAGCCAGGCTCAACCTTTATTAGTGTGATAATCCTTTCATAAAAGCCAAAAACGGCAAGAACATCAGATATATTTTCTAATAATGAATAATGAACTTTGTGTGCAGATTTGTTCTACACGGACTGCTGATGCTGTATGGAATCTGTGTAGTCTGGTTTACTTTGCTTTAACGGATAGTTAAGTCGCCGTCATTTACTCACCCTCATGTTGTTTCAAACCTGTATGAGTTTCTTTCTTCTGTTGAACACAAAAGAAGATGTTTTGAAGAATGTTGATGGACCCCATTAACTTCCATAGTATTTTTTTTTCCCATATAATTGAAGTCAATGGGGTCCATCAACTGTTTGGTAACCCATATTCTTTTGTGTTCAGCAGATGAAAGAAACTCATACAGGTTTGGAACAACTTGAGGGTGAGTAAAGGATGACAGAATTTACATTTTGGGGTGAACTATCCCTTTAATAGACATTCATAATCCTCACACATAGACTAAAGGAAGACAATAGGACACTACAGCCCCCCAAAACAAGCATATCACCAAGACACTGCTGCTGCTCCAAAGAGCCATGAGAACGGCATGTTTGCTATTTATGTGTTCCTGGGCCTGCTTTGCAGAATGGCTTAATATCTAGTGGCTTGAATTATGTGTATATGGGCTAGCGAAGTCCAGAGTTATTTAACTAGTTTCTTTAGAAATGTGAACATGGGTGCAAGACCATTAGGTTTGATTAACTATTAACCTAAACCAGCTATGCGCTTGAGCAAATATGGCTCAAACTTATCTAATTAGAACGCACAATATGTGTGACTTGAGCAAATTATATTACGCATAAAGCTGATAGAGATGGAAAATAACCTCCAGGAACCACTCGAGGAAGCATGCATGCTGCATGCAATTATATAGTATATTTTGCCATCTAGCCAGATCAGATTGGAGATGTTGGAACTGGTGATTTCATTTAATTTTTTTGTGGTATATTGAGGACTGTCAAGGAGTCTATTTGTCAATACCCAATGCAACATCATAATGAAACATTTTAAATTAGTTAATCTTTTATGTTTCATTGCTCCCATGTTGTCTGTTTGTGTCACGTTTACGATGATGTCACGGCCCGTGCTGAGCCGTACCATGCAGTTGAAAAGCACCATAAGTCTCAGGCTTGGACAGACAGCCGGTTATTAAAAGAAAAGTGTCGTGGGCAGAGCGCACAGGCTGATCTTCTTCAGCATTCTGGTCAGCTTGGAACACCTGAGCGGCTCATTAGAGTGCTTAATGTTCTGGTTCCACTCTCTGCGTTTCTGCCCACGCCACATTAGATCAGCCTGTGACTTTCCTGCATAACTTGGGGACAAACTTGTTCTGCAGTTCATAAGTTGAGGACAGACTGAATCAGGGTATAGAATTAAAACCCACCATAAGCCACATGCTGGTACTTTTAGCGCAGTGGGGGATAATTTTGTTTGTCTACCGCCCTTGGTGGCGGTTGACATGTATATTGACATTTGACAAGAAATCCCATTGCTTAGATGCAAAGATGTGCTTGAAAAAACACATTTGATTGTGTCTTGATGAACATATAAAAACAAAGGCTGTTGATTTGCTGTTTGTTTAAATGTTCAGTGGCACTCTGTTGTTCATGCAGCACAAACATTTTCAATATGCATTCAAATGCATATGAGGAGTTTGTTTTCTTTGTGTTTGTGGTCTTAACAAAGTTTGCAATAATTTTGAATACAATATCAGGAGATTTATTCATTTGAAAATATAAATATAGAATATTTTGTATGTATAACTTTAGGGTTAAAGTTAACTTAAACTTACTTTTTTGTTCTTGGGACACATTCAGACTATCCCAAAAGCAAAGTTTCGTTAGTGTTTGCATGGGCTTGCTATGCGTTTGGATAGGATAATATGGAAAAGTGAGACTAGATTGAATGACACATAAATGTTTGTAACTTTAGAATTCATAACTTGTCTATTGTGGACTGATACCCATAACAGAGGTTAAAGATTTTGGTCTTGACTGTTGCACGATATGAAAAGACAAGTCCAGCAGGAACACACTTAAGGCCTCCATCTGTCATTAAATAGAAATGTGCAATGCATTTGACATTAATAAATGATGAGGATGATGTCATTCATAGTCAGTGATTCAGTGATTTAAACACATTTTGACATTTTCTACGTGTGTGTGTGTGTGTGTGTGTGTGTGTGTGTGTGTGTGGTGTGTGTGTGTGTGTGTGTGTGTGTGTGTGTGTGTGTGTGTGTGTGGTGGTGTGTGTGTGTGTGTGGTGTGTGTGTGTGTGTGTGTGTGTGTGTGTGTGTGTGTGTGTGTGTGTGTGTGTTGGGGGACATTACCGTGTTTTTGTCTTGCTCTTGGGTCAAGGTCAGACAGTTTATTTGTTTAGTTTGTTATGCTGTTGTGAGCAGTGGTTTAAAAGTATTCTTTGTAAGTTTATTTTGTAAGTGTATAAAGGTGTTTCTGTGCATGGCTATCAGTCGAGACTCACTTTCTCTCCCCTATAATGGAGACTCAGGAGTTTGGAGTCATATACTATCTCAGTGAAACAGAACCACCAAGGGCACTAAGTATTTTTGAACTCTCTCTCTCGCTCTCCTCTCTCTCTCTCTCTCTCTCTCTCTCTCCTCTCTCTCTCTCTCCTCTCTCCTCTCCTCTCTCTCTCTTCTCTCTCTCTCTCTCTCTCCTCTCTCTCTCTCCTCTCTCTCTCTCTCTCTCTCTCTCTCTCTCCTCCTCTCTCTCTCTCTCTCTTTTGTGTGTGTGTTTGTGTATGTCATCAATACCTTTACCCTTGTTAGCAAGAACAAGGAAGTTTCATTTTGTCATAAACTGCACAAGGCCGTTGAGTTGCTCTGTATCCATTTTGCCCGGTATTCAATTCAATTAAATTCACATTTATTTGTATAGCGCTTTTTTTTTTTTTACAAAATACATATCATTTCAAAGCAGCTTTACAGGAAATGCATTTCTACATTACAATTTAGAGTGATCTGTTATCAGAGGTTATGTATTTCAGAAATGTACATATACAAATCACACAGTTAGCTAATAATGTATTAATTTAAACAATGTATTCACCCACCACTCTCGATTTCCCTTGTGTTTAAGACTGACAAAATTGGCATACCTCCAAAACAATACATAACATTTACTGTATGTCATCAACCATTCATGCCAGAGTCTTCCTTAGCTTCATGCCATAGTGCCTACACATTTTCCAGTTTTTAAGTAGGTTTATGGCGATTGCATACACAAAGAGTTGAGCTTGGCCTCCTCTCTTGCTCTTTTAAATATGGGCACATACAGTCTCTCTCCTCCATTGTTCTTCTATTCCTCCATCGCTCTCTCTCTCTTGTTTGTCAGTGTGCTGGAGCAGCAGTACTTGCGTTGTCTCTGGGCGGTTGGCTTCTTTGTGAGTGCTGGCAGCAGGCCCATACTGGGGTAATGAGGACGGATGCCCGCGCGTGGGAAGAGCCGGCTGCTTTGTAGTGTCTCTCTGCACAATGCGAAGGTTCTTGGAAATGGGCGAGGAGCGGCACCGCAACACAGCAAATACATCCCCACGCCAAAAGAACGTCAGTTTTAGGCGAGACAGTTTGTCTCTGAATTAAGCTCTAATGAGATCTCTTCTTGTGTTCGCAGCCGATATCTCTAAAAGGGAGGGTGTGCCTTCAGATTTGTCTTGGAGGAAAGTGACACCACCTGGTAGTGCTAGAGGTGCTGCATGGGTAATGCTTTGTGCTCCTTAATAATGTCTAACTCGCACCTAATGTATTATCATAATATGCAGTGACATGAGTGTATCCATACCATTAAGAGCACAAAGCTGACAAGCCCTGGGCGAGGACACTGTGACATCCCAGAAATCCCAGGGAACATCCCAGGGAAATTGATTCTGTTGTAATAATGTGACAGCAAACAGAGATTATACTCTGATTCATTTAAGTGAGGATAAAACAGACGTTAATAAGGTTTAATGTTAATACTTTGAATTCAATCTCTCAACTTTAGTTTATTACCTCAAATGACCTTTCTGAACCAGTCACAACATGCTCATCCAGTTTTGTTCCAATAGACACCACTGTTTGCTTCTGACCTTTGTGAGAATGATTTGGCTCATTTCCAACGCCTGTTTATTATTTAGCATTAAAGAGATAGTTCCACCCAAACTAGTTCATCATTTACATCTACATTTCTTCTGTAGCCTATAACATAAATAAGGTTTTGTTGTTGTATCCACCTTATTTTCAACATAAAAATTGGTGCAGCCATTAGTAAATGTAATGTGCAAGACTTCAGGTGTCATCCGTTTCCTGTTATTTTATAAGGACAAAAATCTGTCAGTTATAGCTACTGCTTGATTTTGCAAACTGATTTTTCTTATATTATTGTATTGTATTGTATGTTTGTAGCAAATATAGTTTTACCATTTTGCCATTAGTTATACCACTTTATCATTATTGTAGCTATTTACCCAGAGTGGCTACAATCTGAAGTCTCGCACATTCACAGAAAACAGCTTACTTTCTGGTGCAAAATACTGCAAGATGGATACAACTTATAGCTTGGTCACCATAGCCTATGTGTATGTATCGTAGTGTTGAGTACATCGGATAAACTGGATTGTAAATTCTCACATCTCTGCATTACATTTTGCCCACTGAGGCTTGCCATTAATGTCAGTTTCAGCAAGACATTTACATGGTCAAACCATAATTTTCTGGCTGTAAGGCAGCAGCAGGAATATCAAATATGAATCTTTCAGCACCTGCTTAATTAATATCGATCTTTGGAAACGGCGTCAGTGATGAAATATCGATAAAACATCACTGCGTATCCGATGCGATCAGTTTTGGTTTCCTAAGGCACGGAGCCGCGACACCAGAGCGCATAACATGAGCGCATATATTTTTGGGAGGAGAATTGCCGTGAGGGGCGCGCAGGAGGAGCCCTGATTCAAATCAGCTCAGTGACTATCATCACACACTATGAGCTCACCTCACCAACCTAACGCTCGCACTCTCGCTCTCATTCGCTCGAGTCTGTGAACCGCTGGCTGTGGCGCATCTCGTGGTACAACCATCAGCGCACCTGACACACCTAGACAGCTCACGCGTAACTGACTGACAAACACGACGACACAAAATACAACACGGGGATTCAAAATTCGCGCCGTTGAGGAGCAAGCTCTCGTGCCCAGCACTCTTATAACGGCAGAATGACTGAGTGACAGTGGGAGAGAGGACACTGCGCGCAGTATGGAGAAAAGGAAAGGTAAGAGACTGTCATTTGACAGAAGGCTCTCATTTTGTCTATATTAGATCCATTTACGAATCAGTGACACAGTGAGTTTGACTTTTAGTGGCGTTTTCTTCTTTTTCTGAGGAGATATATTTAAGTTCAGTGATAAATGGTGACATGGATTGCCGCGCGAGACGTACATTGATGCGTTGGGATCTATGCAGTATGGCATATTATAGTTAGGTAGACTAATTCATGTGGATATAAACAAGGGGAGGACAGTTTTAATTGGTTTTATTCACGCAAGAGTCATAGTCATAACGGTAATGTGATAATCTCTACGACAGCGTAAACATCCACACTCAAAAAAATATTTAACCCCAAAAGTTAAAACTTATGTATTTCAATTACGTGTCAATTTTCCATCCAATTTAATCACATAAATCCAACGTAAAAGTTAACATTTTATTTAAGCTTCAGCGTCACGTTCAGTTGACGTGAATGAATTAAATAATCGTTATGTGAACTGATCATCTGTGATTTAAGATTGTGTATTAAATAAACTTTACTCATTTCAAATAAATTGTTGTTACTTGCTTTACATAACTATCTTACATTACCTTAATTCTATTGAATAAACAGTCAAAGACAACAACGTGTTACATTTTCACATTTATTGTGTGCAATTGCTCCATAAGTCAAAAGAAACATTCAGTCTGACAAAAGAAACAAAAAAATCCAAGCAGGACATACATAATACAGCACTTTACAAATTAATACAAGTGTTTAGTTTTATGCATCCTCCCAAACTGTACTTTCTGTGGTTATTACTCATGTTACACTTTACAGCCAAGTAACAGGGATCCACATTTCAACATCAAATATTCTTTTCACATTTTCAAGATAAACATTTTAATATCACTGCATAGTACAGTAATCAATGTCTGCTTTCTTCTGATCTGGAAATTAAAGGAACACAACAACTTTTTGTGACTTTAGCTTATTCACCGTATCCCCCAGAGTTAGATAAGTTCACACATACCCTTTTCATCTCTGTGCGTCCCGTAACTCTGTCTGACACACACACCGCTAGCCTAGCTTAGCACAAAGGCTGGAAGTAAATGGCTCCAGCTAGCATACTGCTCCCAGTAAGTGACAAAAGAATGCAGAGAGAGAGTTTGCTCAGAGTGTTGCGCTAATCACTCCGCCAGTTACTCTCTGCTCCTAACCACGGGGCTTCTCAGGTGCTGGGAGCAAATCACTCCGCCCAAGTAGCAGTGCTTCGCCTTCTGAGAATATAGTTCCCAGTATGTATTAGGGCTGGGGTAAACGATTATTAACAAAACGATTAGTTGGGCGATTATTTTATCGATTAGTCGACTAATCTAACAACTAATTGGACAATTAATATAAAGATTATTTTTCTGCTGCTCGATTAATAAAAAACCATAATGTATCTCAAATAAATACGAACTAGCGTACTGAATCATGATACTGTATAAGCTGGCTAACATTAGTCTAATGTTATGTATTTGAACACCGTCATTAGAACTCTATAACCGCCAAAACCGTTATTAAAATATTTTGTACAAACATTTATCATAGAGAATGTTTAAATACTAATATCAGCTTACGAGGGAAACGGAGGCGGAATTAGTGGTGCTTCTGCTACTGCTGGAGATGATTCAGGAGAGTCTGTTCCCCTTTGCCGATCAGAGCGCGCGCTGACATGGAGCAAAGCCTTGTTTATACTCGACGCGTCCGCACGAGCACACGGCAAAAATGGCGCGTTGGGTGCGCAAGACCGGCAAGACCCCATTTCGCTTGGCTTTGTGCACGGCTTCTTTTGTAAAAGCGCGCGCGGCACCGCGTCCAATGATGAACGGCTGCAAGCCGAATCTGCCCGAGCCCTAAGTCTCACCGGCACACAGTTTGCGCGTCTAAATTGCAACGTTTTTTTGTTAAGGATTTGTTTACTGTGTGTGATTAATTTAATGGAAAGCACATTCACTTATAGTGGTCTTCGTCCTCCATTCTGCAATGTTTCGGTCTCCCACGTGTGTTGGCGAGCTGTACTGCTGGAAACGGTGCAAAAAATATGGCGTCGACGTAATTTTGACGTTGAAGCGTCGACGCGCCGCTACAGCACTAGTATGTATACGGTTAAAAGATGTCTGTGTCTCATATGACCTTGTTATTTGTACACACTGTGACAATCACAACATGTAAATAGAAAAATGTTGGCGTTATTTTGTCACTTTTTGGTAGCAGTATGCTAGCTGGAGCCGTTTACTTCCAGTCTTTGTGCTAAGCTAGGCTAGAGCTGTGTGCGTCAGAAAGAGTTACAGCAAGAACGGAGATGAAAAGGGTATGTATTGACTTATCTAACTCTAGGGGATACAGTGAATAAGCTAAAGTCCCAAAAAAAAAAGTCAGCGTGTTCCTTTAAAACACTAATGTAATTAGTACCCATCTTCCTAAATATTTGTAGAACAAATAAACATTCAGGACACTTGGATAGAGAATAATAAAAAAAATTAAACACGAATGTAATTGGTACCCATCTTCCTACTTTTTTTTTGTTTTATTTTTTTTACATATAACACATTTAAAAATTTAGGCCAGAAGTAATTGTCCAACTCACTGATCAAGATATGGAGTATGCTGCACACAGAAAAAAGTTGTCCAGCCAAGAATGTCCAATCTTAGTTTTGTTGGTGGAATTGAGAGTGTAGATCAGTCCGAACAGCATTACCAATCCAAAGGAATCACTCTCTACACCCTCTATCACTACTCCAACATCCTCTGGCTTGTCCTTAGCACCAGCACCTTCTTAACGGATCTCTAAAAGCCCCAGAATGGTCTCCGAAATTCTTCTCTCAGCCTATTAAGGATTGCAGTCTAAACAAAAAACAAACAAATAATTAAAACATTTTTTTCTCTCTCAATAATTAACACTGAAGTGTTTCACTGAAATATTGGTAACATACAGACTGGCAATATGTTTAGGTCATTACAAAAAGTACATATACAAACCTCAATTTATTTGACGAGTGTTGTTATTTCCTGAGTGTTGGTACACACAGATGTGTATGTCATCGCACTAAATTATGACAATATAAAAAACATTGATTATAGTATATTTTATATAATGTGATTATACATATTTTATATATACAATATTTGCAATTAGTTATACAAAATTATATTATGCAGTTTACCTTGTCTGTAATTTCCATTAATAGTGTATCTGTCCAGCTGCGCCAAGAACTTTAACAGAAGTGGCACAGTTTATGAATTCTGCAACAAAAAAAAAAGGAAATGAAATGAAGATTTGCATGAAATATAGGCCTACTGTGGAGAAATTTATAGTAATTAACAATTTATTCTTGCCCCAAAATATCCATGTTTAAGCTTAGAATGTTTCAATAACTCATACCTACTGGATAATTCTGTGCCACATTCCCAAAAGTCGTATATCTGTATTTCAAAAAGAGAGAGAAAACAACAGACATCACACTTTTGCAAAGAAATGAAAACAAGTCAAGTTTAAACTGATTACAAAAGAAGAAAATACAGATACTGTAATTGAGTGATTGTGCCAATTCTGCCAAACAGGAGCTGGAAATGGTGGAATAATGTCACATCGATGAGAACTCTGAAACAGCAAAGACATATTTTTGTAATGAAATTACAACTCAGCATGAAAAAAGAAAGCATGTTCCACTTAATGGAATCCTTTAAACCTTTGCATGTAGATAACTTTCAGGTCGATCAAGTATGTTTTTAACTTTTGCATATTCAAAGGATTTTTCAAGAAAAGTAAAATGTAACGTCGAGGTGACAAGTTGTAATAGTCAGTCGACCGTAAATGATCAAAGTTACAAATATGTTTTAAGATATTTGTTTTAACGAGAAATCCTATACAATTTTACCTGTATATAACCTTCATATAACGTTAGGCCTAACGTTAACTAACCTTCGATTGACTGTGTTTGCAACGTTTTGTCGAGATCACGGAGCAGTTATCAAAAACCATACGCGAAGTTATTCTGCCTAAATGGAAAAATGATGCACATAGTCAGTCGACAATAAATCTTTAAAAAAAAGATCAGTTTACGTTAACGTTACTCTTTTATATAACTTAGGCTAACGTTAGCTGCTACGTTAACTGGAAAGGCCAAAACAGTTCATTCGTCTGAAGTGCAGTCACGACGAAACTAAGATATTAAATCAGATCGAATAAGTTATAAAAAAGAGTTGATGTTGAAGTTTAAATCATTTATAAATATAGAAAATATCTTACCTTGTCGAATATTCCACATCTGTTCAGTGTTCACTCAAATCGCTGACGCCTCCATCCAACGACTTGCCGCCTTCAGTTTTTTTTTTTTTTTTACTCTAGTGCGCATGCGCTACATCTGCATTTGCCCCTTACGTCAATAAATCAAGTATAGTGTATGCAATTTGATCAGTTTGGACTTGGATCCATTACATTCATGTTGTGTAAGAGTAATTCGCAACAATAATGGTTATTTCATACATTTTTAAATATATTCTATTTAAATTGTTTGCTTAAATTCAATTAGTGGCAAGAATCATTTTTTTGAGTGCACGTACGTTTTTTTGTAGTTCTTTTGTATGCGCACGTATGACTGAATTAGGCAACCAAATCCTTTTTTAGCTCACCAAGAAATGAATCAAGTTAAATATTACTCATTATAATCAAATTATCGTTCGCCTTGAATAAGCATCTGTGTCGCGAGAATAAGCGTTGCCTCTACAGTAAGTTACAAGTGAGTTGATATTCAGGCTGACATTGTTCCTCTGTAATGATTGTTGTCAAATGAGTATGGAATGTATGATAGTGCTAATTTATATTCGTCTGAGTTTTGATTATGTCAGGAGACACACCCATATGTAAAGTTTGACTTGTGGCATCCTGATTGCAATCAAAGTTTGCATCTGTGAATCTGTAATTATCAGGATATCTCATGCAGCTTAGTAATTTACTTTATTGGAGCTTGTTTTTTACTGTTTTACCTTGTCCTTTTTTGTTTTGTTTTTATCAAGATGAAACTCACCATAGCATCACCAGCTAAACATATGTCTCAAGACAGGGCAGCTGCTGGCCAAATGTTGATTATTTTTTGTGCACATCACACTACTAGCCTACAATAGGGGTCAGAATAGATCTTCAATACAATTATTTTTTTTAAAATGATTTACAATTGTAGCTCTACTGTATAAAATACACACTAAAAAGATAGCCTACATATTAAATAAAAACCAACTGTTATTTTGGTAATTTAGGATTCTGTTTATTATTTTGACAAATAATCGGATAATATATTTTTTGTGGTTATAAAAATAGACCTACTGTAAGTAAACAACAGCCTTTAAAGTGACTTAAAATGCATATATAATATCAATGAGGCAATAATAATTGGTTCAAAGAAAGTATCAAAAGCAAGTAGTTTTATGGTTTTATTGAACAACACTGTTAAAATATGTATTATAGGCCTACATAATTTAAAAATCAATTTAACCTACTTATTATAAGAAATGCTGGCAGAGGGCGCAAGTGGCCTGGTTACTGTTTTTGTTACACTTTAAAGCATGATCAAATCCTTGTTTAGTATTGGCCAAACAACATTTAATTCAAATTTCCACTTAATCTTGATTTATTATGTGATAGAAATGTGATTATTATGTGATAGAAATGCTACAGCCTCTGTAGTTTTTTTGAACATGCAAACTCAGAGCAATGGTTTTAAAACATATTGATGGATTATCCTGTGTTAGCGTAGGTTTATAAATAATAGAACAATGCTATGCTTAGGATTTTTAAATTGTTTTAATATATTGAGCAGCCTTAGAAAACGGTCTAATAATGCGGTCCGTGGATTCTCATCTGTGGAATTCCGGTATTTTGCTGGTTAATCGACTTTGGAGTGTTCGATTTTAAAAAAATCGCAATTTTCCCGAGTCGATTAACCAGCAAAATACCGGGATTCCACAGATGAGAATCCACATTATTAGATCGTTTTCTAAGGCTGCTCAATATATTAAAGGGACTATATGCAACTTTTTCCCCAAAATAAACGTAACAATAGGCTTTTTATTTTACCATTTATGACTCAAACATCTCCTGTTGAGCATACTGACACCTTGTCCGCTCACAGTGGGTGCACCTATAAGCCTGTATCCTATTTTTCCTATTTTCTGTCGGGTCGGATTTTTCCCGCGCTGTCTGCGGATGTGACGTTAAGCGCGTTCATGTTAAACGTTTCAGATCACTTTGCCACCACCGCTAGTCAGCAAGTAGCCTACACTCGCAAACTTATCTCAAACAATATATGTTTTTTGACTGTTCTTACCTCTGTAAACATAATGTTGACCTCCTTGCAGGCAGCAGATGACTTGTGAAGTGTGCACGCACGTACGAGCGCTGCGAGCAGTGTTGCCAGGTCTGTATGCCTGCACTGTTTCCGCGGGTTGTTTGTGTAGTGCACAGGTTGACGCGATTGTTTTACTCACTGGAACATGAATGTTATCGGGGAAACACCCGGGAACGCTATTTGACTATTTTTGGCCGTGATTAGGTTAGTTTTGATGAGCAATTGGGCTGGTTTTGTTGTGCAGACCTGGCAACCCTGGCTGCGAGAGCGAGCAGAAAGGAAGAGCAGTTCTGTTTTTTGGCCACAGGTGTCAGTCGCGAGTTTAAATTTCAGAAAAACGCATATAGGCCCTTTAAAACAATTTAAAAATCCTAATATAGCATAGCATTTATAAACATAGCTATCATTTATAAACCTACGCTAACACAGGATAATCCATGTGTTAGTGTAGGATAATCAAAACTCAAAAAAAAAAAAAAAAAAAACTTTTTTTAGCCCCGGGATTGTTGCCTTACACAAAATGTGTACTCTGTGTATAGAGAGCGGCGGTACTATCTCAAGATGTTGTGCTGCCATATTTCATGATTTATGGAGAGTCGTAGAGCCATTACCTCTGCGGCCCCTCATCTCCCTTCCTCTCTTCCCTGGCCTACATTTCAACATTTCTTAGAGACAGGGTAACACTCCCTCTCCCATCACTGTTGTCCAACAGCTTCAGTCTTTCAGGGACACACTCATATCTCTCATCCACCGCTCATCTCTGACTCCCTCACTCCTGCCCATGCTTTAAGTATCATCACTGGTGCTGTCAAAGAGGAATTACGTGAGAAATGGTGCCCATTTTCCACACACACTCCTCCAGCCTAATGGCCTGCGTCTCAAAGGCCCACTCCATCATCCTTAATGGACAGGAGTTTAGTCTGGACTAAGTTTAGTCCATCTGCCATGGTCTCTCATTTCATGCTTTGTAGTGTAAGTTTTAGTTTCAGTTCTTGTTGAGAAATAAAAGGATACGATTGGATAGCAAATGGTGTCACTTGCGTTTGAACTTGCTGTTTTGATGTTTCCGGTATAGCTAACCAGAGGCAGTCTGGAAAAGCGTTTTGAATAAGTAGGTCATATGGAATTAGTGTTTGCTGTTAAATCCCCAGTCTTTTATTCATGTTAATTACAGCTATGTGCTTTTTCTCTTTCAGTCTCTGTTGAATGTATGAAGCTTTATATGCAAGACGGCTTGTTTTGTTGCACTTGTTATCATTGTCATGCTAATATACAGCGTTTCAACAATCATTTAAATTAAGTGTCTTATAGAGCGAGATTTTTAAAACATGACTCATTTCTATTAATATTTATAAACCCATTTTCATTTAGACTTCAGTGCAGACTGTTTTCAAAGCAAGTTATGTTTTGTTCCACAAACAGCAATAGAATGTTTTCTATATATTTAAAGACTGTGTGCACTTGTGAATTGTGTTGCTTATCCAACAATTGACGCACCACTAAGCCTGCATTTAAAAAAAAAACATTACTGTTCATCCTACTTTTGCAACTGTTGCCATCCGCCATTTTCTAAACCAAGCTTTTCTATGGAGCATCTGTGCGTTTGGCTAGTTTTGATTGAATTTTGTGGACGTGATCCAAAAATATGGTAAAACATTGTTGCCAGGTCAGTTGAGAATATATGCTCTTGTTTTCCTATATATGTTCACTTTAAATTGCAGTTAAATGAAACCTTTTTCTTTTCTTTTATTTCTAGAACTGTTTGCCTTGATTCTGACCTGCATGTTTCTGTGCAATTTAACAACTTCTTTCAAAGAATCATGGCAAATAAAAATACTTTGAATTGCTACTATTCATTGAAGCCCATGTAAGAAAAATAGCTAACCCATTGTTCCACCTCTTTATGAACACTGAACACTCATTCACTGATTATCAAACTCTCCGGTTCTTTCTTAAGAGATGTTTTATAAAACTTGTAAGCAACAGTAACTAGGTGGCCAGAGCTTAAAATAAATATGCTTCAGAAAACTATGCTTCATAATTGAAACCATTTTTTTGCTTTATTTTCTGTTTGTTTTTCTTTTTTTCTTTTAAGTGAGTGTGCATGTGTATGTTGTGATAGCTCCCTTGCTGTACAAGAGTTGCATCACTCCCAGCACTGATACTCTATAGGGGGAGCTGTGCTGAACAACAGCCGCTGCTCTTCTCCTCGGGGTCTGATGATGCAAAGCATTGCTGAGTTTGCCTCAGTGCAGTGCTGCTCATCTTTACCGGAATCAAAGGTTTGCCCAGCCCACGTGTCAACGGTCACAGCCCCATAGTGTCCAGCCTGATATACAGGGTGGACCACCCTGCCCACTAGCCCTCTCCTCACTAATGACTCAAGACAGCTGTTCCCCTGGGCCCTTCTCATCGCCTCTGGACACTGACACACACGGCTGTCACATGTGTCAGCTCTGACTGACATCTGCCTCCCAGCACTAGAACAACCCCAATCTCCATTAGATTAGGCACAGCTTATTTCAATAATTCATCACTTAGACAGCACTTGTTTCTCCAGTAGCAGTGGAGAAGTTTTGTCCATTCAGTGTGTGAGTCCTCTCGCTGAGGTTTGTGTGTGATATTTAAGCAATATGTTGCGGAAATGACAAGTGCAATATTCTGTTTTGTAGAGACAAATATTAATCAAGACGTTGTGTCGTTGATAATCTCATATTGCGAGGCAGCCGATTCATAAACTCATTACCGCTGAGACCTGCTGTGGAAAACTCTGGGCAATATGGTGTGTCTGTGACCAAATCTAGTGCACTAACTTCAAAGGCTTCAGTTAAATTTAGTAATCCCTATTTATGGATTAGAAGGCACTGTTTGCGATTCTCAGAAAATAAACTGCTCAAGAGGAAAACACATTTGAGACAATGTGAGAACGCAGACTAATGAATCGTATTTGGTTATGCCAGTGATCCAGACAGAAGTTGGAAAAATGATGCAAGCTGATTGGAACGAGCCAAGTGTTGTCATGCGGAGAGGCGCGTTCTCATTGGACGAAACTCATCCTCTTTGATCCCTGGCAAGGCTGCAGAGTTCTTAAGATTCGAGACATAGGAAGGCGTATCGGTGGGAGGATGTTCTATGGAGGAGCTTTAGAGAAAGAAGCAAAAAATGGAGGAGAGGGTGAAAAAAGTAGGCCACTTTTGTTCTGTCGCGACACCAGTTAAGAATATCGTCTATTTGACATAGCAGATGTCATAGGCAGCTGCAGTCGGTGGGTTGGTGCAGTGATTTATTCATGCCCTCGTAGGAGAGCCAAAAGCTGATGACAGAAGAGAAGTCCTAAGTGCTGCTTTGTGTTATATGAGAGCAGACTCAGCAGTTCACAAGCAGACTCGACTCTCTTTTATGATAAACCGGTCCAGATTGACTGATAAGTACTGATATTACCATGTATCTTAATACTGTAGCTTGCAGAATATAATCAGTGAAAAATACTTGAAAGCTTTACTTAAACTACAAGCAAGAAGCCTGTTTTTACTATGGGATATATAGTTTCATTATATCTAATGATGGGAATTTCAAAAACATGTTAGTACTTTAACTAGTTATGTACAATTTTGTTTATAACTTTTTGGATATCTTTCAGTTATTTTTGGTTGACATTTAGAGCTTTTTTAATTGATCCGTATTGGCTGAAAGTGATATTTAGATAACATTTACAGTCACCACTTAAAGTTAACCTTTAAAAACTCTACGAATTTAATAACACTTAAATATAATCTTTCACAAAGTTGAAAATAAGTACTCCTTTATCATACTGTACATTATAATGTTGGGATTCCTGAATTAACTTGTAGCAAATGATTTATTATAGTTTTAGTGTTTTATGTTTTATATTTATTTTGACACTATTATATTGAATTTTACAATCTGTCGTAACATTCTACACCATGTACCAGGGATGCTTCACAGAGCACTGCCTGAATCTCCTCCAGTCATTTTAGGATGGATTTCAAAGACTATAAATTATCATAGGGAGCGACATCTACTGACTACACCAGCCAGACAGTGAAGCATGATTCACTGAATAATGCCGTTTTATAGGATTTATGTCATTAAGACTTTAAATCAGTCAATATACTTACAATGTGAACATTGTCTTGTTAACATATTAAACAATTTATTCATTAAAGACAACAAGTATTATACATACCATACCAAACCATACAGTTTATTGTTATTTGTGGTTTGCCAGAGGAGGATGGGCTCCCCCTGGTTTTTTTTTTTTAAAACAATCTTTGCCACAATCTCCTTGCTACAGTTATAACTGAAAGCGTCTGCTATGCTCCATACAGATACAGCACTAGCTGCAGTGTCGCAGCACAGTGCATCAGGAGTCAGATATCACTTATCATTCCAATGTTATCTGTAATACCAGGGTTGTCACAAGTTTATATACTGTGTGAAAATTTCTCACCATGACATCCTTACTTGATATACCCCTTATTTAGATGTTTGTGACTAGCCTGACCAAAAGACGAAAATGGCATATAGATGCAAAGCCCCACATCTCAGCCAGTTTGACATGTTTGAAATCTGATTGACATGGCTTCCAGTGCACACCTTCAATAAATCAGAGAGCAACGATGAACACTCGTGTTAGAGGAACGAGTGTGCGAGGAGGACAGAGATATCAAGTGGGTGCTAAAATAAATTAAACTCACTGTGTTTCTCCAACCACAATCTTGTCCATTTTTTTACTAATCTTTTTTCAGTGATTAGTGCAAAATCAAACACAAGCCCATTCTCCATGCTGTTTGTAGGACCCTATAAAATCCGTTTTATTTTTTTCCAAATTAATTATTTTCCGTTTAAATTTTTTTGGATTCTGTTTTTTATTTTATTTTATTTTTTTATTCCCATTTTAATGGTTAAATCAAATGTTAGTATTCAAAAAGCATGTCTAATTAATTGAAATCATGAAACTTTTATCAATTATTAAAATTTTAAAATAAATTGTATGTTTAGGTTTTTCCCCCCTCAAATTCCATTTTAGTTTTTGACCAAATTCTGTGTTTTCTGTTTGAAGTTTTCTGGATTTCATTTTAATGGTTTAATTAAAATGTTAAAATCAATGATTTAAGAATAATTTCTATGAAATATCTCTGCTAGTAGTTGGGTAAAGTGAGAGCACCATCATTTCCTCAACATGGCAGAAAACAAGAACTGAGTCTTTAAATGTGTGCAATGTCAGAAGCGTACATAATGCCTTAAAATATTGTCTCCGTAGGCAGCTCTCTAGGTTTTTGAACATAGCTATAATGTCATGTCCAATGTGCCCCTAAACTGTTGCGCCTTTCCCAAAAATAGAGAGCCCCTCCTTTCTAGCAATCTGTCCCTAGGGGCTTTAAAGAGAAAGGGTCAAATCTCAGTGACATCAGTGTCATATCACATTATTACCAACTATCACATCTTGTTAGAGTGCATTAGATCATGTAAGAAGCAAAGAACCGTTAGATACGCAGCCTGGTGTGTCATGCGTTTGCAGCGACATATTGCAAAGTGTCTCGTGTATATATACAGACACAGACGAGTTCAAATCTGGCTTCTGCCTGACATTTGCAGTCTGTTCTCTTACTTCCTTTATCACTGAAATGACAGCAAAAAAAAAAAAAAAAATTGTATATATAGTTGGACTTGACTTGATTTTGGCTGACTTTTAAAGAGCATTTCTGTTCATAGATGCTGAAATTTTAAAACACATTTTTGAGGCTTATTTTCAATTTGATCGGTTCATGATGTTTGACCATTAAAGTTTTCAAGGATTAAATGATTTGATGGGAGTTTGACTGTTATTGATAAGGGCCTTTTATGAATGTGTGTTGGTCATTGAAATCAATGCCAAGGTTAACACAGAACTTACTCTGCTATTGTTGAAGGCTGAGATTTATTACACAGAAAACAGACATTGGGCAGTCAAGAGCTCTACTGCATCCCACAACACTGAAATGGAGAATCACTGTAAGCAAACAGACTGAGAGAGAAACGAGGAAACACAGATGGGTAGAGACAGACGGTGAGATGAAAAGGTAGCTCCCACACCTGTTTTCAACCAAGCTATAAAAGAAAAGAGAAATCCTCACATACACCTGCACTGCTCTTGATATTTGTGCATGTGTTTGGCATAAGCGGTTCATTTTTCCCTAGATATTCTTCTCAAGTTTAACGTCTCCATAATTACCCCCACACACAACTTCACAAAACCATCCAGGACGCTGAAGCATCGTGCTGCTTTGAACTTATCGCTTACGGGTGTTATCAAGGGAACTTGCTGTGGCCCACTCCATTTCCCTCAGATTTATCTACAAACCACAGGTGCCCAGTCACCATGGGAACTACTGCACTTCTGAAGAGGTTACCCAAAAATGATTCAGTCCTGCTGAAAAACCTGCTGACTGGGATTCTCCAGCTGGGCAGTGTGTTTGCTACCACTGACGTTCAGATAGTCAAGAGATTTTGAGAGGAGTCCTGCGCTACCTCTACACATTTTTAACATTTATAGTTTAGATACGGTGCTTTCTTTATGTATGTTCAAAGCCAAATTTGCTGTCCACCATCATTCCCGTTTGCTTCTTCCACCTACATTTCCACTTTATTTTTATAGCTTTAATATAGGAGGGGGGGGGGGGGGGGTGTTTGATAGAAATGGTACAGTATCTGAATTAATACAGCATCTTTAAGATACAGTTTCTGAATTGATTTTCTTATACAGCAATGAAATCACATAAAGATCAGCTTTTTGCTCATATTGTTTACCTAAAATCACTGTTAATTAGAGATGTACAACACTGTATATTTTCAAAATCATTGAGTTGAGTTGAATGTTTAGTAAAGTTATTTATTTATTTATTTAATTTTCATTGAACACCATTATATTTTTCAAAATATCCTCAGTTTTACAGAAGTAAGAACGACATGAGGGTAAATTATGGTAGAATTTTCCTTTTTGGTTGAACTATCCCTTCAAGAAAGCTGGTACACCAAAACAATATATTTTAGGATTTGAATTGCGTAAGATTTTTTTTTTTTAGATAATCTGAACCAATTTTTAGGGATTAAATCTGAGATAAAGTTTGTGCAAATATGAAATATAAAGTTGAACTCAATTAATTATTTGGATCTATAAAACATTAACCTCCAAGAAATAAATGGCTCCTCTATATCCTGTCTAACACAGATCCCATTCCATAACTAAATTATCCATAATTATATTGTGAGTCAGTTATTTTGTGTTCTTTTCTGTGACTTTAGAGCTGCATTCAAAGTTCATTGGCAAAATGGCATTATTACGTTTATTGTAAATAACCTGATCAATTAGAGTTAGAGAATTGTGTTTGATCTTGCGTGTGTTGATTTGAGTTGATAATTGTAGTTATTTTGGAAGTTTAAAGGCTTTAATTGTTTTCTGCGAGATAATCTTGGCAATAAAATTGGTTTTGTTTGGCGGCCTCATGTGTTGCTCGGTTGATGCATGACTTATGATTCCCCCCATTTTGTGCGGGCGACACAGACTACACTCACTCTCTCCCCCCCTGTGCCCATGATCCTCTTTTGCCTTTGTTTGTCATGTTAAACACCGATATGATAAATCTTCACAAATGTCACTGACCAAACTATTGTGAACGCAGATGCCGCAGATCAAGAGGGAATGCAAGAGAGAATGTAACAGAGGAAAAAGTTGGGAAGAAAGAGAGGGAAAGAGGGAGAATGAGTAAGAGGGATTGTGCAGGAGTTGCACTGTTTGAGAGGATCAGTCCTGAAACAGAGCTAACGGCTGCACTCCAGCTTGAAGACCTGCCAACTCACATTCACAGAGGACAGCGAAAGGCAACAAGATCGCCTGTGTGTGTGTGTGTGTGTGGTGTGTGTGTGTGTGTGGGGTGTGTGTGTGTGTGTGTGTGTGTGTGTGTGTGTGTGTGTGTGTGTGTGTGTGTGTGTGTGTGTGTGTGTGTGTTGTGTCTCCTGCTCTGCCACAGGTGTCTGCTCTGTGTACCCGACAGATAAAGGAGTGTGGTGAGTGATAAATTGCGCTTGTTACGGTGTGATTTGTCACTCTTTTTCCCACAGTCGGACTGCGTCCTCTCCCATCTTTCCTCCTTTGATGGTAGACAATAAAGTGCCACTGCAGATTTTCTCTTTCTCGTCCACTCATCTGAAAAAGGTTAAATCATAATAACAGTGGGGCAAGGCGTATATGCGGTGAACATGATTTCACCAAGTGCTTAATGTTTCTAGATCAACATCTTTGTTGATCCTGGAACAACATTCAAATCAACCAATCAGATTTGAGGGACAAGTTTACAGTTTATGTCAAGTTTAGGCTCACAACCAGGGTTTGGTGCTTCTACATCAGTGTTATTCATTTCCTGCTGATCAAAATACATTGATCCCGGAACATGTCTTACTTGGCAAAATCACTGTGACCGGGTACGCACATATCTGTGCACATACCGAGTTAACACTTAACACCCAAGTTAACACTGAGTTAATTATATGACGCACATTTTTTTCTGCATCTGTTCATTTAAAAATACATAAAACAATGCATACATACAAACCTTTCGGTGTGTAAACATACTATCTTTTTAATATATTATAAATTGGTATAATGTAATATCTTAATTAATTTCTTCTTTTTTTTTGCATGAAGGCAAAAATGTCAGGTTGATTTAACAGTCCTGATAAAAGAAACTTATTGTATAGTTTGTCATAATCGCTTATTATTATTTCTGTAAAAACTATTCTATTTATTAAGCCAGGTTTTGGATAATAATTCATTACTCAACAATGTGGAATGCAATAAATAGTAAAATAAAATAAAAAGAACAAATAAAAATAAAAGTAAATAAAAATAAAATAAAACCCATTAAAAAAAAAGTAATTATATTTTTGTTTACCTGCATGTCATTGTCAATGTGACCATTAAACGACACCAGAGAATTGTGAATGTGATAAATATTTACTTAAATTTTCAGGGGTACTTCAAGAAAATATTTTAGGTTAAAGGGGTTAGGCTAGATGACAAAAAAAGTGTAGAATGTCCTGTATTACGTCCACATTTACAAATATTAGAAATAGGGGAAGAACAAATGGCCCTTTTTTCTGTGCGAGGACATTTACACAGCAGTAAGAAAGAACATTTGTTCATAATTAGTTGTCAATGAGAGCCATTACATTTGGTGTGTGTGTGTGTGCGTGTGTGTGTGTGTGTGTGTGTGTGTGTGTGTGTGTGTGTGTTGTGTGTGTTGTGTGTGTGTGTGTTGTGTGTGTGTGTGTGTGTGTGTGTGTGTGTGTGTGTGTGTGTGTGTGTGTGTGTGTGTGTGTGTGTGTGTGTGTTATGTCCACGGCATGGCTGAATGCTGTCATAGACACCGAGAGAGAGGAATTGATTAAATTAGTCACTGTAGACATGACATGGAGAGCCCCGATGACACAGTTCCACTCCAGCACAGCAGATCTTTTGACTGTTGGCTGCACACGAGTGCAGATAGCATGGGGTGGTAAAATATCCAGAATATATCAGCTGGCCTTTCTCCCAATCACAAACCCAGCATGTGCTTGATGGTTTGATCATGTATCTGAATCCCTTTCTCTGCTTGTTGTATCATCACTATGGCCATCCAAATAAAAACCACTGCAGCATTTTACAGCATGATGTCATCGCCGTATTGAAGATTTGTAATATATTCACAATCATTTTGTTATAAAATTAAATTATTAAAAATTATTGTTTTTTTATTTGGTCATTAAGCTTCTTGGAAGGTGACATTGACTAGTTTTACAAAATGTAGGTAAGATGACTATTAATAGCATCTCAGCTGTTAAAACAGTGTTAGAGTTGATATGTTTTTATTAGTTACATTAATTAGTTGATCGATTCAGAGATTGTTTGCATATAAAAAGTGTTGTTTTTGTACGTAAATGTTGCTAATTATTACAGTGTGTTCTTATTAATTTAGTGATAAAAATCAGGAAAACTGTATTTTTTGTATTTTAAATCAATTTTAAATGCTTTACTTGGCTACAGTGCTGTTTGGTTTAAAGATTCCTCTTAGTGAAAAGAAAAATCTTTTGAGCCAATGAAGTGCAAATACATACATATTGTAAAAATTTTCAAGATATGGAATTTTATATTTTTTCTATATTGCGCTTACTGCATACAGACGTGTGTGCGTATGTTCTATCTGTATGTAGCCTGTTCATTAATTTAAAAGCCACATCAAAGCTGACCTCCTTTCAGACCAGGGTTTTTAGAGTTGAAGGTTTTTTAGAGCGTCTCAAAGCTTCACAATTCTCTTTTCAATGTGGTATTTATTCTACAAGCTACTGGTTTTGATGCATCTCTACCTTGTATTTCAATGCTCCATTTTTGAGTTTTCATTTATGTTTTCTTTGTCTGCCTGTCACATTTTTGTAGAACTCGTTTCAGAGTTTACTTTGTGAAGAGATTGCAAATCCAGAGAACAAACATATGTGAAAGAACGTGAACGCAGATATTACTGCCATCTAAAATCAGTGCCGTTAGATTTATGCTGCACATACTGTACAGTCCTGCTCTCATTTGTTTCCTACTCCCATTTTAAAATAAATAAACAAGAGGAATCATAAAAAAATGCATTTTGAATTGAAACTAATTATTTTATTCAAATGCCCTTCTTTCTCAATTTTCTCAGTCTCCTCGAGCGCCAATAGCTATGTTTCCATCCATCTATTTGGGATATCGCATAAAAAAACACAATGGATGGAAACGGCAAAATGCGAATAAATTCTAAAATGCACATAAGAAACTTAACTTTTATAAACTTTTATTCTATATGAAAACATGCACACAAACTATATTTATGGAAACACATTTACTGAATAAATTCCACAATGCACATCAAAGAAGACATGTGACTTTGCGATGGGACGACATATGGACCAACCATCGGACCGATCTCTGAAATGCTGTTTTGGTTGTTCAGTTGTTCAGTATAATATCCTCCCAGAACTGGACGGCAGCATCTGCCTCCAAAGCAAGATCACTTTATTGCGTTTCATCTGTGCGCTCTGAAGCACAAATAATTTATTATATACAAAATTATTTTATACAGTGGCTTCTCCTACTGCAGCAACTTCCATTTTTCTTAGTGATATTAAGCGCCAGTTTATCAGGAAGTGACAATTTTGTTCTCTTCGGCTCACTGGAAGGAAAAAAGTGTTTTTATTCGATATTCCAATTTTGCGCAATTTTTTACCAATTTTACCAAGGTAAATTCGCAACTCTGGATGGAAACATAGCTAATGTCTGTTTGTAGCGTCGCTCAGCAATTGACACACACACACACACACACACACACACACACACACACACCACACACACACACACACACACACACACACACACACACACACACACACACACACACACACACACACACAACACAACACACACACACACAATGTTGGTGCAACAGCATTATGAGGACTCTCCATAGGCGTAATGGTTTTTATACTGTACAAACTATATATTCTACCCCCCTACACTGCCCCTATCCCTAAACCTACCCATCACAGGAGACATGCTGCATTTTTACATTTTTAATAAAACATTGTTTTTTATGTTTTTTAAGCCATTTGATTTATGAGGACTTTTGAAATGTCCTCATAAACCACCCATAAGTTGTAATACCATGTAATACACATGTCATATACAAATTTGTGTCCTCATAAATCACATAAATTCCAACCCCACAACAACACACACACACACACACACACACACACACACACACACACACAGAGAGAGAGAGAGAGAAAAGAGAGAGAGAGAGAGAGAGAGAGAGAGAGAGAGAGAGAGAGAGAGAGAGAGAGAGAGAGAGAGAGAGAGAGAGAGACTATTTCAAAAGGCTGCCAGCCGTCATTAGTATTGAAGAAGACACAAACCAAGGTGTATCTAAAATTTTGAGCTGGATAAATTATTTTGTCTCATAAAATATAACTGAAAATGTAGAAAAAAATGGTTGTGATTCACTTTAGTTTGTTGTAATTTCATCAAACAGCACCAACTTCACTCCATAAAGTAACACACTTTTTCCACTGTGTGTGTGTGTGTGTGTGTGTGTGTGTGTGTGTGTGTGTGTGTGTGTGTGTGTGTGTGTGTGTGTGTGTGTGTGTGTGTGTGTGTGTGTGTGTGTGTGTGTGTGTGTGTGGTGTGTGTGTGTGTGTGTGTGTGTGTGTGTGTCCCCTTCAGGTCGCCCCCTCCCTCCCACGCCTTCATCCAGTCTGCTTCCCCCAGCCCCTCCTCCCCCCTCCGCCCCCCTGCACCAGGCCGCCATCTCCATCAGGGAGTGTCAGATGCCCCTTTTGGACAACGGCTCATCCCATGCCATACTGGACCCCCCTCCTGACGACGAGTTCTCCCCTAACTCCTACCTGCTCCGTGCACAGCCCCCCACCATCGGTAAGAGCGCCTCACTGCGCTGCCGCATTCTCCATCTTATCCAGCACCCTACCAAATCTCATCATCATCAAAATCAACACTACGACACTGTCCCGTTGCCATAACCCAGGTTTTAGGAATAGGGTGTAAATTAGATTAGGGCTATTATTATCCTGTTCTTTAAAGGCAAGCTAAAACTGTGATCCAAATACATTTAACTTCTATTATGGAATGTATTTCCAACTAAAACAGACCCAGAAATAATGTAAAACTTGACTTTATCAAAAGGGATTGTACTTGTAAATGAAATCATTAAAATCATACTATTGATTTTGGTAAAATGACAGCAGTATTTTTTTTTACATTTTGAAATATGAAAAACATTTTTCTTTCAAAATAAAATGATTGTTCATGCACATCTGAACCAGGGACTATTATATAAAAAAATCTGTTGAATTATGTTGTATTATCTAGATATCTGTATTTATAAATTGGATGTCATGTTTACAAAAGTAACGTAAATTTACCTAAAATTTAATTATCCGTATAACTAACCACTACCAATGCTGGATGAAAAAATGTATCATTTTATTAAAAAAAAAAAAAAAAAATTCTGAATGTCTGTTGGATTTCAAAGGTTTCTTGCTCCCTGCCAGCTAATAATTAATTGTACAAACACATTGTGTTCAGCACAAACAGTGTTATTCTCGTTACAAGTGCAGTCTCGTCGTATCTTTTATTACCTTGCACAGTTTTTGCTCTTTTTTTAAAGGATGAGGGCAAACCTTTCGGTGTTTGCATTTGCATTCAGCATTGTTTCCCCCTGCTGTTAGAGAGCCTATCAGAACACAAGCATTTTTTTTTTTTGTGGTCAGAATCGTTTAGCTGAGAGCCACGGGTCAGGTGAACTCTTTGCTTATTTTGATCATATTTAAGCGCTTGGTTCATATTATAATTTAGACTCATCCAACAGTTGTAAAATTATAAATAACAAAAATATCAATAACAGATTACAAATATATTTTTGTCAACATTTTGACATTTTGTCAACAACATTTTGTAATATGCTCTATTATAGAAAGCATGGGCATTTGGCAGAGGTGTGTGTTCATGTAAACGGGTGTGTGTGTGAGTGCAGTCAGTAGTCTGTCACGGGAAAGAGATCTGAGAGGATTCTAGCCTGACACGCTCGGCCCGCAACAAGCGCTTTTGCTCTCTCTCCTAATCTCTCTCTTTAGCGCTTTCTCTTTTTCTCTCCATACCTTGTACTGACAGTCTTCCTGTTTTCCGTAACCTCCTGACCTAAGACATGCTGCTCGAATTGTTAAACTTGGATGAAAGAGATCCTACTGATTTCTCTGATAACCTTTTTGTCATTTGTGCCTAAAATATTTCATTTGTATTAATATGCTAAAAGTATTATTAGTAATGTAATTTTTTTGCCACCAAAAAACAACAAAAAATGTCCTTGACTTTTGTAAAATCTGTTTCTTAACATTTTAAAAATTATCTTTGCATTTCTTAAAAAAAAAGAGACATTATCTATTTACAGCATGTTATTATGTGAATATAAAATCACACTTTGATTATTTTATTTAGTATAAATCGGATGGTCAATTAATTTGTGTGTGTGTGTGTGTGTGTGTGTGTGTGTGTGTGTGTGTGTGTGTGTGTGTGTGTGTGTGTGTGTGTGTGTGTGTGTGTGTGTGTGTGTGTGTGTGTGTGTGTGTGTGTGTGTGTGTGTGTGTGTGTGTGTGTGTGTGATATGCTTTAAAGCTTTATTTAAATACATTTCTACATTTCAGAGAATTAATTATATTGTTCTGATTTACCGTATTAATTATATTTTTCTTATTTACCTGTGCATTCAAAGTATTTTTTTTTAGAACATAACACATCATTCATGCAGACACCTATAATAGATTTATTATTGTAGTTTCCAAAGGTTTGTGTTTCTGGTCTGTGGTTTTATTTATTTTTTACCCACAGTGAAATGGCACATCATTTCACAATAATGCAATGTTGTTGTTTTTTTGTTTTGTTTTTTGTCCTCCCCCCCCCCCAATTGTTTATTTATTATAATATAATACCACATAAATGGTATGTAATAATCATGGATATATTTGTATAACATGCATGCAAAAGTGATTTTGATGCGCAGCCATCATACTGGTTGTTAATATTGATAAATATATAATAATTAATTGGCTGTATTACAAATAAAATCAATGGTACAGATTAATAGTTATTTTTTTATACCTAGCACTGCAAATGAGTGAAAATAAATAAATAATAGCCATAAAATTCTCTGTCTAATACTGATATTAAAAAAAACTGATATTGTTCAATACTGATATGTTGTATTGTTTTTACCCCCAGTTTTTATATGCATGTATGTGTTAGAAACGGCACATCATTTCATACTAATGCAATGTTTTTTAGCCCCCCCCCCCCCCCCCCCATTTTTTTGTTTTGTTTTGTTTAATATTATCATACCACATAAATGCATGTAAATATGTTTTTAATTACAGATTTTTTTTTGCTCTGTAGTTACGGTATATACACATTTTACATTCAAAACCTTTGTTCCTGTGTGTGCTTAACCTATTGTACTCTAATGTGTTGTAAAACATTAAGTAGATACTTCACTGGCATGATCAGAGCAACTGGATTTTTAGAATAGTGCTTTATAATTATATTCAAATAATTGTTACATCTGGGCAATTAATCAAATAGCATGAGATTGTAATTATTTACCACATGAATATGATAATATTAGTCATTATTTATTTATTTCTTCACAGAAAGTCTTTTTATTGAATCAGATTGAAAAATATTTTTTCACACGCTTTCTCTTATTCATACATAATGAAAAAACCTGATGCAGGATCATGGGAAAGATATATTGTTTTCTACACAACCAAACAAACAAGTATCTGTTTAATTGAATTATGAAGGCTGTGGTGATTCCAGTTAAAATATATTAACATCAAGCTTTGACACCTTTTTTAAGTTAAGAGTGTTAATTAACTATGAGTTTTCAACACTCTTTGAAAACATGCAGAATGAGAAAAAACTTAGATATTTATATCAGTCGTTTTTTATCAGTCAGCATAGCAGAAATAACACGGATCATATCATATCTGCAGCGGCTTCTGAAATGGGTCATCATTTTAGAGAAGTGAAATTAAAGGCCTGTCTTTGTTTAAGAAAGGTGGGATTATATACCACAGATGTTTGCTTTTTATATTCAGTAATATTTTCATAATGAAGGATTCTTTACATGACACCAGGCAGTTATTACTCCTGTGTGCATGTGAAACACTTGCTGACATTTAATACACAGGCGATCATGCAGAAGTGTTTTATTCCTCCTGAAAACTGAAATCACGGTCAGCTCTAAGAATGCGTGAATTATCACAATTCGTCATGAGTATAGGAAACAGCATTATCTCTGTGCTGACTATTCTCTATGTTCATTTGGCAGATATGATAGCTGATACATTTTTTTTCATGTTTTAGATGATAACTACAGTAGGATGATGGTTGATTTGGAGAATTAAAAAAAAAAAAAAAACAGGTTTATAAATGACTTGTTTATAAATGTCTGAAAATGTGGTTTTGATGCGCAACCATCATACTAGTTGTTAATATTAATAATTATATTATAATGAATTGGCTGTAATAAAAATGCTATTGTATCTGCCAAAATGATGCATAATGTTCAATGGTACAGATGAATAATTTAGCCGTTTTTATACCTAGTACTGAAAAGGAGTGAAATGAACAAATAGATAAGCCATACAAGTTTCTGTCTAGGCCTAATACTGATATACTGTGTGTAAAAAACCTGATATTGGTCAATACTGATATGTTATATCAGTACGGCTATGACAAGCTGTCAATCCGCTACTCCACCCTAAGCAGAGTCATTGGTATGCACTGATTGTTCTTGTTGTTCCTCGCGTGTGTGTGTGTGTGTGTGTGTGTGTGTGTGTGTGTGTGTGTGTGTGTGTGTGTGTGTGTGTGTGTGTGTGTGTGTGTGTGTGTGTGTGTGTGTGTGTGTGTGTGTGTGTGTGTGTGTGTGTGGTGTGTGTGTTGTGTGTGTTGTGTGTGTGTGTGTGTGTGTGTGTGTGTGTGTGTGTGTGTGTGGTGTGTGTGTGTGTGTGTGTGTGTGGTGTGTGTGTGTGTGTGTGTATTATGCTGCAGTGAGACGGGTCGTGCTCAAGCTCTCAGTCTCAGAGTGTCATCACACGGGCGAGGTGTGCTCGGGAACCAGAGCTTAACCTGCGTCTGGGAGACCTGTCTTGTCAGTTCGCTTGCTCTTTTTCACATCCCTCTCTCCCTCAACTGCTCCCTCCACCGCCAGTTTCTTTCCTCTCTGTCCTCCTTCCTCTGTCATCCTCTCCCTGTCGAGTGATCCTGTTCACCCAGTTTTCAGCCCTCTGTGCGGCTCGACGCTCACTGCTCCTGGAAAGAGCTTCGCTCTAAGCGTGCTAATGCCGCAGATAAATTATTCATATATGGTTTCTGTGTTGTGCTTTTTTTTGCTATTTCTGGAGTGTATTGAGTGTGGGAAAAAAATATAATAAGGAAATTGGTGGAGGTTTGTGTTATGACTTGAATGTTTGAGTTCTCCTTTCTCAGCTGTGAGACAAATTAAACGGTTTCATTTGTGTCCGTCAAGCATCTGAATAAATTGTATATTAGGCGACCTAAACATTAGTGGTATAATGAATGTAATTGTGATGCATTCGTGAACGTGTTGAGGTTGCGTTTGGTGACATTTTTAATCAGAGAAGGATGTTATTACTCCCTAATTAGTGGAGGCAAGTGTCTGAGACTGACCAAACAATTGTGTTCAGAATAGCGATGAACATTCTTTCTCTCTTTCACTCACTTATATTATTTCATATTTTTTAAAATGAATAAAAAAAGAATGACTGTTTTTAAACAGTTCCTTCATCAGTCATTGGTCAGGCTGAAAGATATCTCCACCTCAAACTGGCTAAGCTACAGTGGCTTAATTGGATAGCGATAATGAATATGATATTGTCAATAGTGTTTACACTTTTAGGGGAAATTTAAAAGGACAGTTCACCCCAAAATGAAGATATTTTGAAGAATGTTGCTAACTAAACAGTTTTGGTTGACAGGTTTAGAACGAGATGAGGGTGAATAATTGATGACAAAATTATATTTTTAGGTAAACTATCCCTTTAACTACAAAATGTATATTATATCTGTTAATTAAACTGGAATAGGAGAACGTATTTCGGTATCTATAAGGACACATTTCAGCTTTAAATGCTAGAGCTGAGATGGAGAAGAAGGGAAAAGGCCAGCTGGTGTCCAGCATTGAGCTATTTTTGTCCATTCTGGATTCTCAGTTCTTCAATAACACAGGAGGGAGACATCAGCTGATCTCACTGTATCTCTCTGCATGCAGATTTGACTTTTATTGAGAATAAAACCGCTTGATATGTCAAGACAGTGTATTGTATTTAAAATGAATAATTAATTGGTCAGAAAGTGTGGGAACACTGCCACTGTACATGTGTTAGTGGGAAAGACATTACACTTTACACGCGAGAGCTTGAGAACGTGTTATTAAATGGTATTGACAGGCACAAAGTCAGTTTCGTTGTTTATGCTTGTCAAACTAATGTACAGTCACAATTTAGCAGTTTTATAATGTTACTTTTATTGTGTTGATTTTTTTAGATGTTGAATAATGATAAGATTTTATATTGCACATATACATTTTTACATGTTTTTAGACTGATAATTAAAAAAAAAATGTGTTTTTGTTTTTCGTGTCCATCAACTTCCAAATATAAAACGAAAAGTAACTGAATGGGATGAAGTTCATGTCATTTGTAAAATATGAACAGAATCATTACCACAGTGTAATTTGATAAAGACTATTGTTCACAGATTTGAGGTCGTAAGATTGTTTAATGTTTTTGAGATTTTTGACATCTTACTGTATGCTCACCAACGCTGCATTTATTTGATCAAAAATACAGTAATAACTGTAATACTGTAAAATATTATTACAATTAACATTTAAATAACTGTTTTCTAATTTAATATATTAAAATGTAATTTTTTCCTGAGGTCAAAGCTGGTTTTTCAGCATGATTCAGTGTCACATGATCCTTCAGAAATCATTTTTATATGCTGATGATTTGATGCTCAAGAAACATTTCTTATTATTAGCAATGTTGAAAACAGTTGTGCTAAATAATATTTTTGTCGAAATCATGATAATTTTTTTGATATAGGATTCTTTGACGAATAGAAAGATTAAAGAAACAGTTCAGCTTGTTCAGACGCTGATAATCCAATGGCCTGAAGAAGAACGATACAGTGGAACTGGCGTTCAGTGGCGCTTTATAAAGGCAGAGCGCCAACCTCTATACACGCACTTGAATGCCGTTGCAACGGCTGTTTTCTTTCCCTTTTTTTGCTGATCTGCCATGCCCCCGCCCCTGCACTACCTGCGTGCCCAACACCCCCCGGAGGGCGCGTCCCACACTTTGAGAACCACTGCAGTAGGACAATGTTTTTGGCTCAGCTCCATAGGCAGTGTGTTCTGTAACTGTGTAATGCTCAGTTCCAAATGAACTGCAGTTGCACTTATTTTGATATGTTTTGTAATTACTGTTTCATATACTAGTTCTGTGTCCACATGTTCTGTGTTCATACCTTCAAATGAAAGTGTGAACATGTTGTTGACAAGGTTCCCATACTCCCACTCAGTAGACCTCTGAAATATTGTTGGGTGTCATATACCGTCTAGCCAGATCTGTCGAGCGAGGGGCGGTTGGTGCGTGGAGAATTAGTCTGAGGATGGATGAAAGACAGAAGGTGGTTGGCCACCAATCATGACACCTCATAGCTCTCTCCTTTTCTTTCTCTTTCCCTCTCTTTTTGTAAACACTCAACTCTATAGCAAAGAGCTCATTTACCCCCGCTCTGTCTCCAGGCTCCTCCTGCCACATTTAGATTGTGTCTTTTATCATTCCAAATTGACATTTATGCTTTTACTCCTATTGTTTTTCCACCGTTCCCACCGCTCATGTTGGGCAATTTATTTTAATCCCTGTCATGGCATGGCCTATAGCCTAGCAAAGCTTGGCTGCAGTAATTTTACCATTGCCATGCGCTGGAAACAAGAAGCTGCCACGCAGAGCTGTTGTCCCATGTCTCTTCCTCCATTCCTCTGCTGTCTCACCAGCACCAGCTCATTTCTTCTGGCCCGATTCATCTGTCTGTTACACTCTTTTTACTAATGATGTAGCTCAAGATAAAGCTGCTGTATTTTTTTCCAATGCTAAATGTGTTCATATACCAACTTAATGTGCAAAGACAATTATAAATAAAGTAATTATACTGAAATAAATAGAAATGACAAAAAATAAATCAAAATTAAAAAATGTATTGAAATAATAATAATATATTAAACATCGCAAACCATCCTGACAAAGCGGTTTTCTACTCTTCTCTCTCTCTCTCTCTCTCTCTCTCTCTCTCTCTCTCTCTCTCTCTCTCTCTCTCTCTCTCTCTCTCTCTCTCTCTCTCTCTCTCTCTCTCTCTCTCCTCTCTCTCTCTGTGTGTGTATGCCTGGGGGCGTGGCAAGACACACACTTTCTATATTATTTAGCTTGATTTCCGCACGCCGCTCATGTAGCCAGAGGAAGCTGAAAAAAAATCATATTTTCCACTATATCTTCATAGCAGTTTCTCATTTATATGCCTTGAATGTAAATGTGTCTTTTTGTTTTCTTTTTTTAGAGAAGTACAAGCTGGCAGGAAGTTTCGAATCAGACGAATAGGCCTTTTCTGAGCCCACATAGTGTCGCTTTCCCTGTGTTGCTTGTCGACTATTTTGTCTGCCTCCGCCGTTCGCCTGCTGAATCAAAACTCAATTATTCATAAACACTGCTAAATGGTTAAGAACGGAAAGCGGAGGGAGAAAGAGAAACAGCCTTGTGAAAAGAGAGAGTGATGGAGGCTGGTAGGAAATAAATGTATGTCAGTAGTGGAGGACAGAATAGCTTCACAGCTGTTTCGTGTCCCAATAACTCAAGGTTTTATGAAGCTCGTGTTGAAGCGGAAGTTTTGACAGGGAACGAGCTGCAGTGGAGAAGAATCTGTGACCTTGTGTCATGAAAGGGTTTCTTTCTCAGCCCCAAATAAAGCCATTTTACTTTGTTTTTACAGAACTCAATCCAGGGTGAAATTTTTTTTTTTGTTTGTTTATTGCAAGAAAAGAAGAACCACCTTGACTGTTTTTGTCCCAGTGCTTTAGGTTTAGAATAATGGTTTTACCAAATAATTGGCGCTGATAGGAGCTATCGTTATTGGCAAAGTTTTAATTTTATTTATTTAATTTTATTTAAAAAATACATTTACATATAAAGAAACATAAGAGCACAATATACACTAGTACACAATATAAAATAACATGAAAAAACAAGACGACTTTTCATTCATATCATTAATTTTAAAAACAGATTCTAATAATAATAATAATTATTATTTCCTTTATTGCGACAGGATATTATAGAGTAGACAGGAAGTGGATGGACGGAATCAGAAAAGGTCCGTAAGCCGGGAGTCCGACATATTATCAATCTGTTATTTATATAGTTTCGCTCTTTAGTTTTATGTATTAGGCAGAATCCACTATTGGTCGACCTCTAGTCCACTTGTTTATGTTCAATTAAGTTGCCATATCATCCGTTGGAGGAAAGTTCCAGACAGCAAATTCATAGCTACACACCCTGGCGATCAATATCTGTTTCCACAGGCGTCTTAAACGACCCCCTGTCTTCTGCCTCCTGCTTGGGTACGACGTGCACATTACAGTGAGAGATTTTGTATTTAAGCTCTTTCCCGTAACTCTGTGCTAATATCGCCTGTAATCTCTGCATTACTGTACTGACTTTAGCGCCGTTCTCTGGCTGTGCACCGTGAGCGCCACATTCTGTATAATGGAGGCGCAGGAGCGGCCCATTGTCCCTCTGTGATTGCAGCGCTTCACACTGAGACCCCTGGCGAGCCGTTCTCACATGCGAAGGAGAAGAAAATCCCACCAGCGCCCTCCTTCATTTGGCCATTGAAGGCCACTGTCACCGGCTCCCATTCACAGGATGCTTCTTCTGCGCCTGTCGCATCAATTTCCTCCGACTACGCCAGGTCCCCTTGAAAAAAACAAAGAATGAGGCCTCGGTTGTGGCAGCGCTTTGAGCCCATAAAAGCACAAGTTCCTCCAGGCTTTTGTTCCAGTGTGTGGAGACTGGCCTGGCTGGTTTTGATGGCCATGTCATCGGGCGATAATCCAGTGTTTTGAGCACCATTGTTGGAGCCGGAGAGTTCCTCCAGAGTTCCTCTGGTGCTGTAAGCTGAGAGAGCAGGGCTTTGTGCCCGGCCGGGTTTTGTCGCGCTCCGTTTTTAGAGCGCTCTGACACACTGCATGTAGAGAGATTACACAGCCCTGGCCCTCAGACCATAGCCGATCTCCCGTTGGTCTAAAATCCTCTTTCATCTCGGAACCTCTTCTTAAGGGACACAAAGGCACTTTTGAATCCCCTGCTTTCCCCTCTTTTCACAGGCTCCTGGAATAATTTGCTTCCGTTTGACCTCATGCGCTGACGTCGGGGGGTGCGGCGGAGGGTGTGAAATGCGCATTATCATATTCGCTGTGTTATTTGCAACCGTTACGTCGAGGAGAAACAAATAAAGGTGGAATATATGACAGAAATAAACCCAGGCCTTTTGTGGTAGTTCATGTGGATAATTGATTTTTTTTACATTTGACACTCAGGAATGGAGACTCATCTGGTAAACCTCTAGGCACGCTTGACTGCACTATTTGTTCAGAGACTGTCAAGTGGGGCAAATATTTTCATTTATGTATTCTGAAAAATATTACCTTCCAATGTATCTCAGTTGTTAACAGGCTGAGATAATCACACATTTTTCTTTCATAAGTTAATTAAATGAACACCTATACATGCCTAAATCATAAAACACTGCCGGCTATTTTTATTATTATTGCAAAGTCTCTAAATTATGAAGGTTTTGTTTCATAATTTAGGTTATATTGTATTTTTTATACATTACATTGTTATGTTATGTTATATTATAAAGATTGTTATATGAAGAAATAGTCATATGAACATGAAATGATAGTAAGTAAATATCTATTTTAAAAAAAGGAACAAAAATCAGCAATTTGGTGCAGTTGCTGACATTTAAATTAGCAAAAAGGAAGATGACATTCTGCTAGCTTGTAATGTAAATCAATGAGATATTTATAAATGAACAGCAGACTACTAAATAAAGTGCATATAAATATCAGTTGTCATGCTACATTTCTTAATAATATGTCTTAGTATGGTGATATTTTAATGCTTAATTTTATGATAAAAGCTCTTTAGTCAATCATCAATGTACAAAGATGTGCAAAATAAACATTCCTCAAAAGCCTGATGTATCATATTTAATTTATTGTCAGAGTAAATGTTTATCTCATATAATAACAATCTCAAAATTCTTACTTTTACGTTCTAAAAATCAGTGAAGATTTCACAGCAAAAAAAAAAAAAATTGTAGAAAGCATGTCAGGAGCTAAAAGGCAATACACATTTTTGTATTGTAGTTTTCATACTGGCAGAGAATTCAATCTAATAAAAATCCAGACTTGTTTTATTTTTCCTCTTAGCAATAGATTTTTATCAAAGTCTTCTTTTTGTGTCTGCTTATCTTATTATCCATAATTGATCCTTCTCTCAGTTGTAAAATGTCTAGCATTTCACCTCTCCTCCTTTGGGTTACAATTATTTCACGCATGGCTACCGAACAGTAAACAGATTACAGCTGCATTAAATCAAAGTAACCTAAACAACTTGATGTTCCGAATCTGTGGTCTGAAAACATTTTACAGACAGCATCCTGTGAGGCAACATAAAGGAAAAGATGACGTGTGATTAATCTCTCTTCTTTCTCTCTTTCAGGTGCGTCCGGTCATCACAGTCAGACCTCCCTTCGACCTCCTCTGCCTCCCCCGCACAACCACCACCAGTCATCGGCTAATTCCCTCAATCGCAATAACCACGCCAGCCGGCGGAACCTGCAGAGCCACGCACCTACCGCCGCCCTGGCAGATGGACCCTCCACCCCTGAATCCGTCCAGCTCCAGGACAGTTGGGCTCTCAACAGCAGTGTCCCGCTGGAGACACGGTTAGTTTCACAAATACACCAAAAGATACCTGCTGGGGTTTCTCAGATTCCTTTTTCGGAAAACTATAGAGCTATTATCCATTTTTATTGGCTGCATATCATGATGTGTGATGTGGATAAACATTACTAGTTGTCATAATAGTCATTAATGATCTTTTACCCGTGTGTTATTTTCTAATAAAGGGAATGGTATTGTCATATTTGTTTTGTTTTTTATCTGCATATCATAGAAAATTCTATAATACAAATTATATTATTAAAGTAACACCAAGTAACTTTTCCTCTTCGGTCGCCCTACTGGTTGGAAACGAAATTGTCCATTACCGCTGTCGTAAATAATTTAGCCTACCGTCGCACACACGCTCGCTGTTTATCCAGCACCGGCTTTAGAATGAACGATGTCCACAGACAAGGTAGAGTATGTTACATGATTTCATGAAAGGATGATGTATTGCAACATCAGAAACGAAGAAAAACAAAATAATGACTATTGTAGCGCTTGACGTAAAGCAGTCAAATTTTGTAGTTCTTTTTGTGGTCGGGTTCCTACCCGAACCCCGAAGTTACATAGTACCAGTAAAAGCGATACAGGCTATGGCAGAAGAGCCTTTCCTGATAAGATTTTGGAAACATTATTTTAAGGTAAACAATGTTACATAGTGTTGCTTTAAGATTATATAAAAAATAATAAATAAAAATGAATAATTATTAAACTGAATTAATTATTTTCATTTAATTATGTTATAATTTATTTTAACATATATATTTAAATATATTTATGTTATTATTTAATTTGATTTCATAAATTAAATTATATAAAATAAGATAATCTATATTTGTTTTTTGTGATTAATGATGCTATAATTATCAAATGTAAAAACTGAATGAACACTGTATATATTATTATTATTACCCAACTCAACCTGAATTTAGTTATTGAGTTTAGTTATTTCTAAACTCAACCTGAATGAGCACCTACTACTACAATATATATATATATATATATATATATATATTATATATATATATATATATATATATATATATAGTATCTCACAAAAGTGAGTACACCCCTCACATTTCAGCAAACATTTTAGTACATCTACTCAAAGGACAATACTATAGAAATGAATCTTGGATATATATTTAGAGTAGTCAATATGCTACTTGTATGACAGTATATATTTACTGTCCTCTGAATATAACTCAACATTCGGTCATTATTGTCAAAATAGCTGGCAACAAAAGTGAGTACACCCTAAGTAATAACAGCAGTACATTGTTTAACCATGCAAAGCCACATGTCCTATTCATAATATTTATTTTTTTTCTGCTTGAAAGGACCATACAAATGGTTGTATCTTGTATTAGAGCTGTTAAACTTTGTGCCATGAGTACAATTCTCTCATACTGACCCCTGGACGTTCAACATGGCACCTCAAGGCAAATAACTCTCTAAGGATTTGAGAATTAGAATTGTTGCTTTCCACAAATATGGCCTAGGCTATTAGATTGGTAACACCCTGAAACTGAGTTACAGTACAGTGGCCAGCGTCATACAGAGGTTTTCCAAGACGGGTTCCACCGGAACAGGCCTCACAAGGGTAAATCAAAGAAGTCGAGTCATCATTCTGTGCGTCAGGTGCAGAAGCTTACTTAAAAAAAACAGACGCATGATCGTGCCAGCATTGCTTTAGATGTTGCAGAAACGGAAGTTCAGCTTGTCAGTGCTCAGACCATACGCCGCACACTGCAACAAGTCAGTTTGCATGGCCGTCGTCCCAGAAGAATCTCTATCGAATCTCTTCTGAACCTGGCTCACAAGAAAGCATGCAAACAGTTTGCTGAATGCAACCTGTCTAAGAGCATGAATTACTGGAGCCATGTCCTGTGGTCTGATGAGACTAAGATAAACTTGTTTGGCTCAAATTGTGTCCAGAATGTGTGGTGATGCCCTGGTAAGGAGTACCAAGAATATTGTGTCTTGCCTACAGTCAAGCATGGTGGTGGTAGCATCATGGTCTGGGGCTGCATGAGTGCTGCTGGTAATGGGGAGCTTCATTGAGGGAAACATGGATTCCAACATGTACTGTGACATTCTGAAACAGAACATGATGCCCTCCTTTCAGAAATAACGACCCCAAACACACCGCCAAGATGACAACTGCCTTGCTGAGGAAGCTGAAGGTGAAGGTGATGGAGTGACCAAGTATGTCTCCAGACCTGAAACCTATTGAGCACCTGTGGGGCGTCCTCAAGCGGAAGGTAGAGAAGAACTATGTGTCTAACATCCAGCAGCTTCTTGATTTCATTATGGAGGAGTGGAAGAAGATCCCAGCAACAACTTGTCCAGCTCTGGTTAAATTTCATACCCAGGAGGATTAAGGCAGTGCTAGATAACAATGGTGCTCACACAAAATATTGACACTTTGGACACAGTTTTGACATGTTCACTTAGGGTGTACTCACTTTTGTTGCCAGCTATTTTGACAATAATGGCTGTATGTTGAGTTATTTTCAGAGGACAGTAAATATATACTGCTATACAAGCAGCACATTGACTACTCTAAAATGTATCCAAGTTTCAAGTTCCTTGAGAAGATATACTAAAATGTTTGCTGAAATGTGAGGGGTGTACTCACTTTTGTGAGGTACTGTATATGTATAATGTATATCTATATATCTATCTATATCTATATATATAGATATAGATATATAGATTTTGTAAGTAGATTTTTAGAATTATATGTTGACAGTCACTCCATGTAATTAGCACCAGGTCTACAGGGCACAGACACAAATGACACAGACTCATATCACCCACCCTTCTAGAGACCCTCAACTAACACTTAGTCACAGCCTGTCGCACTCACACACACTGGATTGTGTCTGCTGGGTCTCTGTGGGTTTTACTTGTGTTTGTTTACTGTGTAGTATAGGGTATCTTTTCTTGCAGGACTGGAGGGTTGCTCCCCTTGACTCAACAATACTCTCCTCTATTGCTGTATGCACTATTTATGAGACACACATGTCTATTTCTTGTTCTCTCTCTCTCTCTCTCTCTTTTTTGGTTCCCATCCCCCTATCGTTCAGATGTTTTATTCACCAGGTGCTTCGATAGACACCACAATCCAGTTTCTTTAGTACCCCACCCAGCACCATGCTGTGTGTCCAATACCGTGTCAGCATATGCGTTCACTCCACAGAATCCATGAACACGTATAAACACACATTCGCACACTCTCCACGTCCATCAGCAGCAGTCACCGTCTATCTCCACAGATACCATCCTCTCTCTGTCTCTCCGTCGCTCTCTCCCATAAAAAAAAATTGACACTCACTTTCAGATGAAGCAAGCACTGCCTGAAAAATAGGTCATGCGATGGCACGCATGCAAAACAGGGCTGCAACGGCGAGCACGGGATACGAGAAGTTCTGCTTTAAATGCTAGAGTGCTAGCAGGAGAGAAACAAGGCCATATGGTGACAGATTGGTTGAGAGTCACAGAAAGGGAGGAATGTGCAGCCGTCACATGAAATAGAGTGTCTTAGTGGTCGGGATTTTGTAGCCGAGGGGACCGCAGGTGGAGCAGGCAAAAGTTCGGAAGGAGTTTTTACCTCCGACATGCAGCTGCATCACAGTTTTGAGCGGATGCAGGTTTGCTTCTTCAATATTCTCCATGCACACACAGGCAAATGCACTCTCAGATCCTTCAAACGTATCAAGCTGCCTCCAGACGTTGGATGGACTACCCACAATCCCCTTACACTTTAAAGCTCTATCCTTGGCTGGCAGATTAGAATGACTTCTTTCAGGGCATATGGACGTGACCTCCAAAAGCCTCTACCTCATATTGCTTTGTCTGTTAGACAGCCCTGTCTGCCACAAAGTGCAAACCCAGCACTTCTCACGACAGTTTAATGAGATAAATACCGTTGGGTATTTACAGAGGCAGTTTAGAGCTACTCTTAGCTCTGCCATCTTTTTGTAGTGGAGAGTCGGTGGGGTGATTTGACCCACTATTTGATGTTTCTGTCTGACCTGTGGCTGTTTGGACTTGTGAAGCTAACCTTTAAAAAAAAACAGTTAGCAAATAAACTAAAATATGTAATAAGGTTAAAAATATGTTTAAAATTCATGCAATATAACCAGGCCAGCTGACAGTCTTGCCTGGGCCCGGACAAGATAATCTTAGAATGGCCCCCCCCACCCCACCCCCCCACGCCCAATCTCTCCTTTTCCCTTGCTCTTCCTCTCCTCTCCCCTCCTTGCTCTCCTCTACTGTTCCTCTCCCCTCTCTGCTCTTCCATTTTACAGCAGACTTCCTTTTTTTTTATTTTATAAACATATACTTTTACCAAACTGAATAATAAAAACACGTTTCAATGGGTACATTTTCTATAATGTCTTCAATTTCTTTTCTGACATAGCCTCCTGCAGTTCTTGTTAAAACACGTTAGGGCATGCAAAATCTGTGCATTTGGGGCACTTTTTGGGTGAAATCATATTTATTTTTTGTCCATCAAAAGTGTGCTTTCACTTTTAATTAAGCTGAGCAGCGCAGCAAAAATAGACTTTTTTTCTGGCGCAATTATCTGTTCACCGTGGCGTCTGTCGTTGCTATGCAACAATGAACTTTGGCGCGCATGTCAAAAACGCCCCGTCGCTAATGAGCTTATATCCAAATATTTCATATGTGGCTCTTTACTCCTTTCTTATCACAAGTGGATTTGGGGTGCGTGTATATTATACGCTTGGGTAGAATTAGTGTGTGGGGTGCGTGTGTATTACACGCAAATGAACTGCGTATCAAATGCACGCAAAAAAACAGCGTCTCATAAGCACGTAAAAACTCATTTTCGCGTATAAATTACACGACAATACACCATGCGTGTTATAGAGACGCATTTACGTGAGAACAGGCTGAGCCACCACATCAACTGTCGCCATGTCTCAGCGCTTTTATGAAGAGGACGCAACTGCACGCGCTTCGGGCATACACGCGCATCAAGTACCGGGCTTGAGAAAACCTGCTGGTACCGTGGCGTGACGTTTAAAACATTTTTTTTACCGACTTGGTACCGAAGTACCGGGTCTTTGACAACACTCATAAACGTTGGCTGCGCTGTTTATTACCTTGCTCTACGTTGACTTAACTTCCAGCTTCACCGTTACCAGCTTTTTGATCAGTGGCCAAACCATTTTTGTTTTGGGGGTGGGGGGGTTCTTGACCACTATTTCAAGGGCAATTAGGAAGAAAACAAATAAAAAGCTTTTATGTAACTCAAATATTAGATATTTTTTCCACAAATATGCCTATTTTATTTATTTTTTTAACAATTATTCCATAATTTAATGAGGGCCCAGTTCTGGGCCCCCCCCCCCCCCCACCCTGGGCCCGGGACAACAGACCCGTTTGTCCCCCCCTGTCGGCGGGCCTGAATATAACAAAATATAAACTATATAAACATATATTTAAAAAAATATAAAAAGAAACAAGCTGCTAACAAAAAGTTGCTGACTGACTGCATGAATGATACATAAATAGTAAACTATGAGTATTTACATTTACATTTAGTAATTTAGCAGATGCCTTTGTCCAAAGCGACTTAGAAATGAGGACTAAAGCAAGTGAGTCATCGTGAAGAGGCAAAAACAACACAAGAAGTGCTCAGAATACAAAGTTCAGGCATTGCTCAGAGTAGTATAAGCCAGACAAGGGAGGATTAAAGGAAAAGGAAAGATTATTATTATTTTTTTTTTATGAGGTTAATTGCTCACGGAAGAGATGAGTTTTCAGTTGTCTTTTAAATGTTGTAAGGGATTCTGCATTCTGGATGACGGTGGGGAGATCAGTCCACCAGCATGGAACCGTGAGTGAGAATGTTCTGGAGAGTGATTTTGTGGCTCTCTGGGATGATACCATGAGCCGTCACCCATTGAACGATTGTAGGCTTCTGGTAGGGATGTAGACTTGTAGGAGTGAAAGTAGGAGGGAGCTGAGCCTGTGGTAGATCTGTAAGCAAGCGTCAATGCCTTGAACTTGATGTGATCAGCGAGTGGTGGCCAGTGCAGAGAGATAAACAGAGGAGTGACGTTGGCCCTTTTGGGCTCGTTGAAGACAAGACGGGCTGCAGCATTCTGAATCATTTGTAGAGGTTTAGTTGCACATGATGGAAGTCCAGCCAGAAGAGCATTGCAGTAATAAAGCCTAGAAATGACCAGGGCCTGGACGAGACGTTGTGTTGCATGCTCAGTTAGGAAAGGCATGACGTGAAGAAGCTCTGGCTCGGCAGGCATAATGTGAAGAAGCTCAGACTCCGCAAGCATGAAGTGAAGAAGCTCAGACTCCGCAAGCATGATGTGAAGAAGCTCAGTCTCAGCAAGCCTGACGTGAAGAAGCTGAGGCTCGGCAGACATGACGTGAAGAACCTCAGGCTTGCAGACATGACGTGACGTGAAGAAGCTCAGGCTCGGCAAGCATGATGTGAAGAAGCTCAGACTCGGCAAGCATGACGTGAAGAAGCTCAGACTCGGCAAGCATGACGTGAAGAAGCTCAGACTCGGCCATGTTGCTGGCACTGCAGGGGTGTCACGTTCCTCCTCCGTGACCCCAAAAGTAAATGCAGAGCTGGCCAGCTGTAATGCCATGTCAATACACTGTTCAAGACTCCAGCTGGGGTGATGAAGTGGCATAAGGGGGCTGAGTGGCTCGGATAGCCCTCCACGAAAAAATATCATTAAGTATACATCATCAGAAAATTTTAAATGTGCCAGCTCAACAAAGGCCATGATGTATTTCTCAATGGGCCGATCTCCCTGACGGAGACACATAATATGTGCTGCTGGATCCATGTTATGGTCAGTTCTTCTGTCACATTGGTTGAAGCAAAGGAGGAAGCAGGATCCATGTGCAGCAGACTTTTATTAAAGGGATACTCCACTGGTTTTTCAAATTAAACTATGTTATTCCCTTAACTAAGACGAGTTGATACATACCTCTCTCGTCTCAGTGGGTGCACTATATCTCTCTGTATTGCCGCAAAACTATGTTAGCACTTAGCTTAGCCCAGTGCATTAAATATGGGCCATAAAGAGAAGCGACCAAACACTTCCTCGTTTTCCCCATTTAAACAGAGTTACTCGAGTAGTGTAACTCGACCTAGGCTGGTGACACAAAATAAAATGTTGCGCTTTTCTAAGCGTTTAAAATTGATGACTATATTGTATGGCGGAATACCATAGCAAGTGCTTTTGACCACTTCGACTTGGCACAATAATATCTTCACTCGTGAAAAGTCCTCTTACCGGCTCCCGCTTCCTCTCCCCCTCCCTCTTATTTCCGTCAATACAACCAACGTGACATGCGCCAAAAAATTATATTTTGAATGTAGTAGTTTTTCTTATCATAGCCTACAAATGTCTCATTTTACTCGATTTTACTGAAGCCTGTAAAACGCATTTGCAGATGCACAGCCGTGTGTGGTGTATATCTATGCGGCAGAGCGTCTGCTCGCTCATAGGCTGCGCTGCGGACACTGACATCCAATAGCGCGGGCGCCTCTGATGTGCGACCAATGAGCCAACTCCACGTCATTACACGTCAGAGCCCGTCAAGGGGGCGCCAAGTCCCCAAATTTGCTATGCTATTATAGCAGCGGGTCTTCGTTCATAGTCTGTCTGTGAAGATATATTAAAGGTATGCGTCCGTATGCATCCTGCAACCTTAGCTGAGTAACATATCTGTGAAATCAGTGCGCTTCTGAGGCAATGAAAAGTGGCTGTTTTATTTACATAAGGACTGAGCTCAGAAAAAACATGCAGTATAAGCCTAAAACCGTATAACTCCTTAGTATAACGTTATAGTGGCAACTAGGGGTGGAACGGTACACATAAGTCACGGTTCGGTTCATACCTCGGTTCAGACGTCACGGTTCGGTACGATTTCGGTACAGTGGAGTGAAAAGCAAAACAAAAATGCAGAAGGCATTTTTATAAATGTCTTAAGCCTTGTATTTTTTAAATAAGTTTTGTTAATAAAGGCATAGAACCAGTTTACTTGTAGTGCACTGACAGGAGTTTTATATAATTAGTTTATTAATTAAATTATTAAAAAGATGAAAAGACCTTGAGATATGTTTGGTAATTGTACCTGAATGAATTTAAAATTAATTTGCTCTTTCAGATCAATATATTTGTTTTCCTTCATTTTTAGTTAACCCTAACTTTATTCTCATCTGAATTATAAATAATTGATTTCCGTATAAAATAATACTACCTTTAAAAACTTTTGTTAACATTTGTAGGTTACAGTTTGACAAGAGTTTAGAGTGTGATAAAAGCACAATGTTGTGTTTTATTGCAAGTGTACACAAAAGTAAACAGTAAACACTTTGCAGTTTTAATGATGTCCTGTATGAAAAAATGACGGAGTATGTTTCCACTGTTGGATCGCGCACGAGAGATCTCTCTCGCACGCGCGCAAACACACACACACACACACAGACACACTGACTGTTCATCGCGCCTCTCTCTCGCACACGCGCGCGCAGACACACACAATGTTCATCGCGCCGCTCTCTCTCTCTCCTCTTCTCTCTCTCTCTCTCTCCTCTCTCTCTCCTCTCTCTCTCTCCTCTCTCTCTCTCTCTCTCTCTCTCTCTCTCTCTCTCTCTCTCTCTCTCTCTCTCTCTCTCTCTCTCTCTCTCTCTCTCTCTCTCTCTCTCTCTCTCTCTGCGCGTTTTTGTACCGTGTATTCTACGTGCAAATTCGTGCACCGAACCGTGACGCCCGTACCGTTTTGGTTCGATACGAATACATGTACCGTTCCACCCCTAGTGGCAACATATCTGATTCTCTGTATCTTGAGACTGCAAGGTTACATTTACCATCAAGGTTCTCAAGTCTCACGCATTGGCCGTGAGAAACACGCAATTCAACCAGTTCACACGCTCACACGCCACACCGTGTATTTCTCACGCTGAAAAGGCAATGTCAACCAAGTTGTCCTGCAAGCTTTATATATAACGTTGTATACGAGGCGCAGGCACAAAAGTGAAGTTTCCTGCCGCTAGCGCGGGCCAGATTGCGTTCGTTACTGGGCAACATAGATGCGCGAACACACGGAAGTTGACGGAACATTCTCGGCCACTGCGACATGGCGCGAACACACACACACACATTCTCGGCCACATTACGTTCGTTACTAGGTAACCAACAATATTGCGCGAACACACGTCGTGATCATAGGCAAAGTCCTTCTAGGCAAGTCCTGCCACTCGGCCGCCATCTTGGCAACGCCTCCGGGCAGCTATTTCTGAATAACAAGACCAGTGTTACAGTGTGGGTTTGTGTCTTGTCATGTTCAGTGGTTCCCTGCCGTGTCTTAGTTTTCCCAGGTGTTTCTGATTTCCCACGCCCCCTTGTTTAGCTCGTTTGTCTAATTATTTAAGCCCTGTGTTTCAGTCTTGTCTTTGTGAGTTCTTGTTTAATTTTAAACGTGATGTTGGTTGTTCCTGTTCCCGAGTTTTGTATCCTGTCGTATTGAGTCTGTTAATTAAAGTATGTGTGCTGCATTTGGATCTCTGCTTCAACCGCACCACGTTACAGAAGAACTCACCGCAAAGTGATCCAGCAGCCATGCCTACCTGGAGTCCCGATGTCCAGATTATCCGGCTTCGCCAAGGGAATCGCGCCATCGAGGATTATGTCGCAGAATTCCTCGAGCTGGCACACCTCGCGCAAATGGACACACAGTGCCTGAAGATCTTCTTCCGCGGGGGTTTATCGGAGCCACTCGGTTCTCAGATGCCCGAACCTGATCCGCACGGGTCTTTAGAGTGGTATATCGACCTGGCCCTGTTGTGGAGCGGCTCTCCGTTTACCGTGGGCGTGGAGGAGAAGCTTCGAGAGCCTGCGCTTCACGTCAGCCCGGTCGCGCCTGCGCTTCGCCCCAGCTCTGCCGAGACCACGCTCCACAAGCCCGCTCTCCACGTGAGCCCCGCCGAGCCCGCTCTCCACGTGAGCCCCGCCGAGCCCGCTCTCCATCGTGCATCGTCCAAGTGCATCGTCTACCGAGTCAAGTGAGTCCAGTGAGTCAAGTGAGTCAAGTTCGTCTGCCGAGTCAAGTTCGTCCGCCGAGTCAAGTGAGTCAAGCGCCACCGAGTCAAGTGAGTCAAGCGCCACCGAGTCAAGTGAGTCAAGCGCCACCGAGTCAAGTGAGTCAAGCGCCACCGAGTCAAGTGAGTCAAGCGCCACCGAGTCAAGTGAGTCAAGCGCCACCGAGTCAAGTGAGTCAAGCGCCACCGAGTCAAGTGAGTCAAGTGCCACCGAGTCAAGTGAGTCAAGCGCCACTGAGTCAAGTGAGTCAAGCGCCACCGAGTCAAGTGAGTCAAGCGCCACCGAGTCAAGTGAGTCAAGCGCATCGTCCAGAGAGTCAAGTGAGTCAAGTGCATCCTCCAGAGACTCAAGTGAGTCAAGTGCATCCTCCAGAGAGTCAAGTGAGTCAAGTTCATCGTCCAGTGAGTCAAGTGAGTCAGGTGCATCCTCCAGAGAGTCAAGTGAGTCAAGTGCATCGTCCAGAGAGTCAAGTGAGTCAAGTGCATCCTCCAGAGAGTCATGTGAGTCAAGTGCATCCTCCAGAGAGTCAAGTGAGTCAAGTGCATCGTCCAGTGAGTCAAGTGAGTCAAGTGCATCGTCCAGTGAGTCAAGTGAGTCAAGTGCATCGTCCAGAGAGTCAGTGAGTTGAGTCAAGTGCATCGTCCAGAGAGTCAAAGTGCATCGTCCAGAGAGTCAAGTGAGTCTAGTGCATCGTCCAGAGAGTCAAGTGAGTCTAGTGCATCGTCAGTAGAGTCAAGTGAGTCTAGTGCATGTCATGAGTCAAGTGAGTCTAGTGCATCGCAAGTGAGTCAATGTCAAGTCAGTGAGTCTACCGAGTCAACTGCCAAGTCAAATGAGTCAAGCCCAGCGACACGCCATCGCAGAAGGAAGAGAAGGAGGACTCGTTGGGCGTTCCCAGACTCCTCACCCTGCCTGCCCCGCCTCTGCGCCTCGCCCTGCCAGCCCCGCCTCAGCGCCACGCCCTGCCGGCCCCGTCTCTGCTCTTCGCCCTGCCAATGTCTCTCAAGCTCCAGGAGATTGTCCCAGAGTCCGTTTCCAGCCCTGAGGTTTTGGGTGCCAGAGGTTTCCCCAAGTATTTTTTTGGGGGGGGGGGGGGCAGTAGTAGGCTCCACGAGAGGAACATGGAGGCCGCGCCGCCATGGTCTCCTGAAAGGGCTTTACCACCATGGCCTCCCGAGGAGGCTTCACCACCATGGCCGCCTGCGCGTCCTGCCCCGCCCTGGTCCCCAGCCGAGTGTGCTCCGCCCTGGTCCCCAGCCGAGTGTGCTCCGCCCTGGTCACCGGCCTCGTCTGATCCGCCCATGCTCCACGGCCCAGGCCCGCCTTACCCGTGTCCTGGTCCGGGTTCCCAGTGCGGGCCTTCGCCTCCTCTGCTTCACCGCACACGTTACAACCAGCTCCACTTAAACCGGTTTCAATGAATGGGCAGAGAGTCAGAACTGCAGTTTCACTGGTCACCGGACATAAAAACTGCATGTGTAGAAACAGCAGCAAAATATGATAAAAATCGCTGAAAAAGTTGGATGACTTTGCCCCAAAATAAGGTTTAAAACGCCTTTTCCCCCACCGGTTATACTTTTACTGCGCATGCGCAAGAGTTCATACACCAACACGCAAGGTCTCTCGCTCTCTCCCTCTCTTCCGTATGGTGCGCGCGCTACACGGTTTGAAGCACACTCGCTCTAGATTCGGGGAGATTTTAACTAATTTGCGGGCATCAGGGAGCCGCTATCAATATGCAGGAGACTTGGGATGTCTGATATTTACACAACGCACACATACAGTACATTTCAAATCTGCCGCCTTTTCAAACAGTAACGTATTCTCCGCTGTCGCAAACCTCAACTGTGCGCATGCGTCAGAGGAACCAGACGATAGGCTCAAATGTTTCCCGGCTTGACTGTTAAAAGCAGACGATTGGCTGTCAAGCGGGAGGGGCAGGACATGTGCATACAACCGCCATCTTTGGCGTTACAGGTTTTCCCTATATAGTTCTATTGAGGATTGAGGAAGTGAAATGTCTCATATAAATTGTCTCTGTCATAGGTCGTGATGGAGAAGGTAAGTTGGAAAAAAGCTCGTCTAACATTTTTAGGCTAGAACATTTAATATAGCCCATCGTATACATTATTATTGATTCAATCAAAAACTCTACAACTACTTTGCAACCAGACCAGAAGCTTTGGCTAAGGGTCGGAAAATGGCTATGGGAAGGAATGAAGATGTATTTCTAAATTTTATTTTAAATGATATATTATACTGTATAATGTACTGTAAAATATACTGACTATACTGTAATAGTCTTTCTAGTTGCATTAATGCTACATTAAAGCAGAGTGCTCTGGGTAATATTTTATATCCTGTTCAAACATACATTAATCATTGCCATTGCATTTGTATTTTTCAAAGATGTCAGGGAAAAATGCAAAAATGTTGTTTTTCCAAACTGTTTGGAGCAATTTGTTATATTTTTGTAATTTTGAAATATAATATTAAAGAGTATATTTGATGTGATGAATTGCTCTGTCATTTATCAGATTTACCAATTGTTATAATTTCAATTTGTGCTGGTTAATTATGAGCAATGGGTAAAATTGGGGGGCGGGGATGGGCGTGGCTCCACTGGGGCTCCTCCCCTTTGGCTCCCCCCCTAACCGCATGCAATCTCACTCCAAGGTTTTGATAAAACTTGAGAACCCTGTTTACCATGTAGATTAATCATCTACAAAGTCCGCCATTGCAAACGATCTGCAGTTTGCTAACAGCACAGGTAGTAAAAGTCACGTTGGTTGTATTGATGGAAATGAGAGGGAGGGGGAGAGGAAGCTGGAGCCGGTAAGAGGACTTTTCACGAGTGATGATATTATTGCGCCAAGTCGAAGTGGTCAAAAGCACTTGCTATGGTATTCCGACATACAATATAGTCATCAATTTTAAACGCTTAGAAAATCACAACGTTTTATTTTGTGTCACTAGCCTAGGCCGAGTTACACTACTCGAGTAACTGTGTTTAAATGGGGAAAACGAGGAAGTCTTTGGTCGCTTCTCTTTTTGGCCCATATTTAATGCACTGGGCTAAGCTAAGTGCTAACATTGTTTTGCGGCAATACAGAGAGATATAGTGCACGCACTGAGACGAGAGAGGTATGTATCAACTCGTCTTAGTTAAGGGAATAACATAGTTTAATATAAAAAACCAGTGGAGTATCCCTTTAAATCAGGTGTGCCCAACCCTGCTCCTGGCGATCGACTGTCCTGCACAGTTCATCTCCAACCCTAATCAAACACACCTGAAGGTCTTCAATTAAGGTCTTAACAACCAATTAAGGTATTCAGGAGTACTTGAAAATTAAAGGCAGGTGTGTTTGATCAGGGTTAGAGATAAACTGTGCAGGACAGTCGATCGCCAGGAGCAGGGTTGGGCACACCTGCTTTAAATTAACTCAAAACTTCATAAATTCAGACTCAAGAACAAGACTCAGGAATGAAACAACAAACATAGTACAACGTTAAGAACTGACAAAGACTTAAATACACTAACAAACCGATGAGCTAACAAGATAAGACGAGACACACCTGAACAGAACTACCTAATCAATATGTAACCATAGAAACAAACAGGCAGGGGTGGAGGAAGACTAAACTGAACTAATAAACAGATAACCAGACACCGACAAGAACAGAAATCAAAACAGACTGACAATGTTACACCTACAGTAATATTTATTTTTAATTATGAATGACAAAATAAGGGCGGAATTAATAAATTGTTATAAGCTATATTATAGCCTATAATATTGTGTGCAGTTTTGCCTATAGACATCACTCGAATTAAGTTATGATTTTATTATCAATAAAGGTTAAAATTATATGTAAGAACATAAAATAATATTGAAGGGTAAATAAAAAATAACAATAATAATATATTATTATTATTATTATTGGTTACATTTTTTATTCATAATAAAAATATTTAAAAATGATCAGTGAATGGATCTAAAAGACTGTTTTTAAAAATGTTTTATAAGGCATATTCTTTACCATGTATTGATTACAAACTTAATTCGAATGCTGTCTATAGGCACAATCACACACAACACAATATAATAGGCAATATGTTAATAGTTAATAATAATAATTGTCATGTGTTGCAAATGCAAATAGTGGTCAAATTCAATAAATCATCGCCAAAACATGCAAGGACCTCTTTGTAGCTGCATTTCTTCCACTTCTTAATCATTTTTGTATACATTTAACATATCAAGTTATTAACAACATTATTGTTATTATACTGAACATATGTACACAGGTCATAACATAATTATCTTTTTCTAGTGTATGATATAGGGGATCCTCCAAATGAGGTCCCGGATCGGATTTAGGAGGTGCCAGGACCGGATCCGTTTTTATTTTTTCCTCTGCAAAAATTAAGCCCTGGTCTCTTGTTGGAAAAAGTAGCTTGTTTCTGAAAAAGCTGTTTTTTTATTTATTTTGAAAACAGCTTAACTACTGTCATGCAAAAAACTACTGCACTGAAAAATTCTTGTTACATTAGAAGCTTCTTTTAGTTGCCAGTATTTTGAGTTGAATTGATACTAATCTTAAATCTTATGGTGACAGATGAAAATAAACCATTTTTCTTTGTGCCGGTCAGTCTCAAAATTGGACCTTAATGTGCACATATTCCCAAGTGTATTGGTCCAAATGAACAGACTCTGTGACGACCGTTCCTGGCTTTGCTGGGTTTCAGGAGCACAGAGGGGAAACTCCAGATGCTCGAAGGTTTGAAAAAAATGCAAGCTCACTGTGACTAGCTATGCAAGACTAATTATCTTATGAAATATGATCTCCATCGTTATCTCCCGTCAGTGCATAAAAAATGGCCCAGTTCTGAGGAACAGCAGAGGGAAGAAACTTTTTTTACTCAAACTGTTTTCCTCCGGGACGTCACACCACCATCAAAATCTCAACCGAGTGTTAGCGTGAGTGTGTGTTAATAGAGCAGCATCAGAGTGCACTGAACACTTGAGCTCTGGGAACTCTCCTCCATAGTCTTGAGATTTAAGGCTCTTTTTCAGGAAGCTCAGTATTTATCCAGAAAAAAAAATGGGCCTGCCACAGAAACAGAGCCCAATTAGAGGTGGTTTACTTGGGCTAAAACTCCTGCAGTGCCCCCCTGAGCTGGAGCTAATGACGGCGTGCTCCATCTTAGTGGACGGAAATGGGAGACGATTCTCTATTAGGCGTCAGGGAAGAGGTTGTGTGTCTGCCTGCTGTCTCTTTCTTTTCTTTTCCCCTTCTATTGCTCTCCCCGTGGGCTTGTTTGAAACACCGGTGTCATTTCTCTCACTTGTTCTGCACATGACTTGTCATCCGCTAACAGGCCTCGAACTTCTCCACTGAAAAATACAGAGGAGAAATTCTTGCCTCTCCTGCTCTGAATCTCATATCACTTACTGTTTTTGTTCGTCGCCAAATATAATCGTCGGAATCAGTTGGAATCTGCATATTTTTTGCACAGATTTTGGGGGAAATCTTTGCAGAGAATTAAACGTTAAGCTGGGAGCACTACATGTTCAGTGGTTCCAGAAATATTTTTTCATGTTTTTGAAGTCTCTTATGCTAACCAAGATAATATTGTGAAATATTACAATTTAAAATAACTGTTTTCTATTTTACAGAACAGAAATATTTTGTAACATTATAAAGTCACATTTGATCAATTTAATGCATCCTTGCTGTAAAAAATATAAATATTACTGACATCACTAATAATAAAATATTTAATAATACAATGATTAATTAAAAAATATTTTAATATCACTGTGCATGTATTAATTCTGTCTTTTATTGGAGTTGTGGTTTTCATCTGTGCTGATGAACTGTGTGATGTTGTGTATTTGAAATGCATTTCAGACTTACTTGAACTGCTGTTTTTTCCTTACTCTCAATGACCAGAGTGTGGATGCTTCGATTCTCACAATAAGGAGATCCTTTGTGTGACATTATTTTCATAAGTGGATGGGAATCACTCTTATCTAGACACTTCACTCGCTGGAGATGGTTGAGAATAAAGTGGACAGGATGTAACAGCCTCAGCTTGAAGTTTCTGAATGCTGCCACTGCATCTTATATTGGGGACAATGGTAGATCGATGTGCTGTAAGAGAGAGAGTCTCCAGTGAGTCCTTTCAATGCATCTCAACATAAAACCAATTTTGGTTGGCTGGGCTTCCTGGAGGCATTTATCATATTTTGAGATTGTGGAAATAAACAGCAGACTTGCCTCTGAAAAGACAATATATTTTGGACGTTACATGCAAACAGTAAAAAACCTTGGCCCTGTAAAAAATGTACCAAACCAGAGGCTTTGTCACTGATTCGGAAATTCCAATTAAGTGGAATATTTTGGACAGTTCGGACTGTTTATATATTTGTGTGGAATACTAATTCACCTTGAGAGATGTTTGTGTGTTGTTTGCGTTCTCTGTTAAATCTCATGTTTGCTTGTTAATTGCTCTGGACCTTTCCTCTTCTCCCACAGGAGGAGAGAAAAGGTGTTTACTGTGAAAGTGAGAATTTTTGCGGCTTTGCCTTGCTTTTGCTTATTGCCATGTTTCTCGGTCATGCTCTGTTTGCGCTTGTTGGTGTGGATGGTTTGCTGGTGAGATGTCCCAGTAGGGCAGGCATTCTCTGATTGGCTCGCTGTTGTTTATTCGCTAACACAAGTTAGCAAGTTTTATTTTTATTTTTTTTACGAATAAAAATGTGCCAAAAACTTGACATTGGTTAAAGTTTCAGAAGTAATTATAAGCATCATGTGTTACAACAGGGACCTTTAAAATTCACTGTGATGATGAAGCTCGAGGAATTCATATTCTGGCATAAACCGTGATAAACATAAAATTATGTTAAAAAAAAATTAATCTTGAGAAATTAATGTGATTTTATGTTGGAAGTTGAAAAGGCATTAAGCAGTAACACTTAAGCTTTGAAACCAATTTGTACATAGACTATCTATCTATCTATCTATCTATCTATCTATCTATCTATCTATCTATCTATCTATCTATCTATCTATCTATCTATCTATCTATCTATCTATCTATCTATCTAACTAACTAACTAACTATGTCCTGTTTGTAATGAATGTGGGTCACAATATGAATATGTTGCTACAAGAACACTTTTATTGGTCGCTTTGTTGTCCCTCCTTTTCGGTCTTTCTCCATTTCTCCATCTCTGACTCACTTTCACACATTTCTCCCCTTCTCTTCTTCCAGGGCAGTGTAATGTAATTTGAGGGTTTGAGGGTTGACGCTTTTGAGCCTTGTTTTAAGTTGATTTATCATTCCTGTCAAACCATATGATGAAATAAGCTTGGACATCATATCATTCTAGAATATTATCAAGTTTCAAGTTTCATATTATGTGCTTTGTGTTATTTAGCTAGATTGGTAAAAAGATTGTCTGTTTGTTTTCAGACGAATCACAAAGGCTTGAATGAGTTACTTCAGCCAGATTGTCCACAGATGACCGTGTCTGCCCAGTGAGGTTACACTGTTTAGTGCGAGGCCACACACACAAAGTAAAGGCAGTGGAGTAGGGAATGACAGATTTTCTCTATACCCACTTCACTGCTCTCATCCAGCTCATATGAAAACGTACTCGGTTACTAACGTAACCTCGGTTCTCTCTAGAGAGGGAACGAGTACTGCGTAATATCTTACGCTATGGGGAAACACTCTTTCCTCGAGATATTGAAGCCAAAAATTATCCTTAATTTTTTTAATCATGCAAAACGCTTTTGCAGCAGCAAGCAGACAAGGGCGAAACAGCTCGCGCGCCCATTGGCTGCCTCGCTGGAAAAGCTGCAGCCTATCGAGTGAAGGCACTGCGTGACGTAATGACGAATGAAGACGCTTCGCGCTCATTTCGTCATGTCCCGCCAGTATAGGCGTGGTCTCGCCCTGTAAATACCCCTCGATAGCTGTATTTCTCTGATTTTGTACACCGAAGCGAACCAGAGCATAGTTCAAGCACGGCAAGATACGCAGTACTCGTTCCCTCTCTAGAGAGAACCGAGGTTACGTTAGTAACCGAGTACGTTCTCTTACGAGAGTATCTCTCGTACTGCGTAATATCTTACGCTATGGGGACCCCATACAAAACGCCGTGCGGACAGGGATCCAGCACCAGAGTCCCGGGGCCAAGCCCGGGGCACATCTAGTGCATAATCACCATAACTCACATAGAGTAGAGGAGGAGAGGCTAGAAGCGTCACTCCTTCATAAAAGTCCCGTAGGGGTACCGACCCGTAAGGGCAACATAGCCGCATTGGCGGCCGATAAGCCCGAAGTTCAGACCGCCAAAAGCTTAGCTTGTAAGGCGGGCACCTCCAGGTTATAGTACTTGATAAATGTCGACGGCGAGGCCCAGCCCGCAGCCGTACAGATATCCTGCAGGGAGACCCCGCTATACCATGCCCACGACGAGGCCACGCCTCTTGTGGGGTGCGCTTTGACACCCAATGGGCACCGCAGGCCCTTGGAAGTGTAAGCCAGCGCTATGGCATCCACTATCCATCTGGATAGGCTCTGTTTTGAGGCGGCGAGTCCCTTAGAACGGCCGCCAAACAAAACGAAAAGCTGCTCGGTCTGCCTGAACTCAGGCGAGCGGGACACATAAGCCCTTAACGCCCTGACAGGGCAAAGGAGACTCACGTCCCTCTCCTCATCGAGAACCGGAAGGGCTGACAGGGAAATTACCTGGGCCCTAAACGGTGTATTGAGGGATTTCGGCACGTAGCCGTGCCTCGGTTTGAGTACGACCTTTGAGTCGTTAGGCCCAAACTCCAGACAAGACGCGCTTACAGAAAGCGCCTGTAAGTCCCCTACACGCTTCACTGAAGCGAGAGCCAATAGAAACACCGTCTTAAGGGACAGGTGCTTCATGTCCGACAGCTGGATCGGCTCAACGGGGCGCCTTTCATGGCCTCCAAGACCGTGGAAAGGTCCCAAGCCGGGACTGAAGGGGGCCTGGGAGGGTTTAACCTCCGAGCTCCTCGTAGGAAACGCACGACTAAGTCGTTTTCCCCAGCGACTGGCCAGACACCGGTTTAGCAAACGGTGCTATGGCCGCCACGTAAACTTTGAGCGTGGATGGGGTCCTTCCCTTATCCATCAGCTCCTGAAGGAAGGCAAGCACTTCCTTAACCCCGCAGTCCACAGGTGAAAAGCCACGGGCTCGACACCAAGTAGAGAACACCGACCCTTTCGAGGCATAGAGCCGTCTGGTAGACGGAGCTCTAGCCTGCGCGATCGTGTTTAGCACTCCTTCCGGGAGGCTAGCGGGTACCCGTTGATGGCCCATGCGTGCAGGGACCACAGTTCCGGGCGAGGATGCCAAATCGAGCCCTCCGCCTGAGAGAGGAGATCTCTCCTCAACGGTACAGGCCACGGGGCAGTGCTGGCCATCCGCATCAGGACCGGAAACCAAGCCTGGTTCGTCCAGAGCGGAGCTACAAGCAGCACTGGGCATCCATTTTCCCTGATCCGTTCCAACACCTGAGGCAGGAGCGAGACAGGGGGAAAAGCATACAGGGGACCGCTGGGTCAAGCATGGGCCAGCGCGTCCCTGCTTTTCGAGAAGAATACTGGGCAGTGAGCGTTCTCGCGGGACGCGAACAGGTCCACCTGCGCTCTGCCAAACGTTTCCCACAGCAGCTGGACCGTCTGCGGATGCAGCGACCATTCTCCTGTCGGGACGTTGTCTCTGGACAGCTTGTCTGGACCCGTATTCAGGTGCCCAGGCACGTGCGCCGCTTTCAGAGAAAGGAGGTTGCGCTGGGCCCAGACCAAGAGGGGTTCCGCCAGCCTGCAAAGGCGTGTGGACCCGATGCCGCCCTGGCGATTTATGTACGCCACCACTGACATGTTGTCCGACCGGACCAATACGTGGTGGCCTATTATCTGGGGACAGAAGCGCCTTAGCGCTTTGTCGACTGCCATTAATTCCAAGCAGTTTATGTGAAGGAGCTTCTCCCGTACTGACCATAGGCCAGCTAGTGGTCTGCCCTCGAGCAGCGCTCCCCGCCCCGATGTGGAGGCGTCCGTAGACACCACCTTCACACCCGAGGCGATCCCCAGACTCACACCTGACTGATACCAGTCGGTCACTTTTCCACGGTTTCAGAGCTGAGACGCACTGAAGGTCGACCCTGAGGCGAAATAGACCCGCGGTCCACGCCCTGGGGGAACTCGTGCTTTTAGCCATAGCTGCAGTGGGCACATGCAGAGCAGGCCCAACTGGAGTACGGAGGCTGCTGAGGCCATCAGACCCAGCATTTTCTGAAACCTTCTGAGCGGGACTATAGAGCCGTGGCGGAAGGATCTCGCGACGTGCTGAATATTCAATCCGCGCTCCGGTGACAGGCGTGCTGTCATGGATAGCGAGTCCAACACTGTTCCCAGAAGGAAATTCTCCGACTGGGGAGCAGTGAGCTTTTCGCCCAATTGACTGTAAGGCCCAGCTCCTCGAGGTGCTCGAGTAATGCGGCCCTGTGTTCTATGAGCTCCGTTCGTGAACGAGCTAGAATCAGCCAATCGTCCAAGTAGTTCAAAACTCGCATGCCCCGAAGTCTCAGGGGGGCGAGGGCCGCGTCCATGCACTACGTGAACGTACGGGGTGCTATGGACAGGCCGAACGGCAGGACTGTGTATTGATATGCCTGGCCCTCGAAGGCGAATCTCAAGAATCGCCTGTGATGGGACGCTATTTGTATTTGAAAATAGGCGTCCTTCAGATCTGTTGACATGAACCAGTCTCCTTGGCGCACTTGCGCGAGGATTTTCCTGGTCGTAAGCATTCTGAACTGGCGCTTCCCGAGCGTTCTGTTCAGCAGTCGCAGATCTAGAATGGGCCTGAGCCCACCATCTTTTTTCAGTACCAGAAAATATCTGCTGTATAAGCCCCCTTCGCCCTGAGATAGAGGTTCTATAGCCCCTTTTCTCAGTAGTTTCGCTATCTCGGCTCGAAGTAGTTAAAACACTTCGCTATACACCGTAGTTTCGACTCGCGCCGTATAACGGCGGGGCGTCGAGCGAACTGTAGCGAACAGCCTCTCGTTATAGTGTTCAACACCCATTCTGATACCCCGGGAAGCCTTGACCACGCATCTGCGTGAATAGCCAGGGGTAGAATGAAATCTGGGCTCTGGCCGCGGCAGGACGGCAGCTCGAGAACCCCTGTGTACTGGGAACACAGCACCGTGTTTACAGCGTTCGAGGCGGGGGGGCGCGCTGATCACAGCGGGCAGCCTGGCCGCGCTCAGCTTCTCTATGGCGGGACGCGCAGAGAGCGAGCGGGGCGAATCCTGTGGGATTCGGCGCGTGTGAGGGAATGTGGGCACATTTACTAATGCGGCACATTTACTACACTGAGAATACTGTCAGCTCGCGCGACTAAATCACTGCTGTGTATACAGCGTGCGAGGCGCGCGCTGATCAAAGCCGGCAGCCCGGCCGCGCTCAGCTTCTCTGTGACGGGTTGTGCAGAGAAGACGAGCGGGGGTGAATCCCGTGAGATTCGGAGTGTCTGTGAGAAATGCGGGCGCGAGACAGCGGGCACATTTTCTGCACGGAGAATACTCGGCTCGCGCCGACTGAATCAACGCTGCGTTCACAGCGTGCGAGGTGCGCGCTAATCACAGCGGGCAGGCGCGCGCTGATCAAAGCCGGCAGCCTGGCCGCGCTCAGCTTCTCTGTGACAGGTTGTGCAGAGAAAGCGAGCGGGGGTGAATCCCGTGGGATTCGGCGTGTCAGTGAGGAAATGCGGAACAGCGGGCACATTTACTGCACTGAGAACACTGTCGGCTCGCGCCGACTAAATGTGTGTTAGTTTCGTTTTACAGAAACCAAGGGACACGCATCGTGTAGTGTAAGCGGGCATTGTATGGGCGCGTTCACCACATTTTCTGCACAACCAACATGAGTTGGTTTTATTTGTGCTAGCCCTGCACCGTGGCGGGCTGTGTCTGGGTGTGGGAATGGGCACTGGGACGTGGGCATTCTACAACACTCGTAACACCATCGGCCGTGGCCGGAACACCAGAAAATGCACTCTTTATTGGATTTATCTGGGTAGCCATAGAAACGGCTTTTGTGCGCAGGCAAGCGGGCTGAGACACCGGCTGCTTCACTGCGAAATACACTGGGACAGTCACAACGCATGGAACTGAACGAGCGAGAAGTTTTGGTGGAAATCCGGCCGCAGCGGGATCTGAACACCGTCACTTTCCTAGAGAAACTAGGAAGGCCTTGAGACCTCGGTTACTAACGTAACCTCGGTTCTCTCTAGAGAGGGAACGAGTACTGCGTAATATCTTACGCTATGGGGAAAACACTCTTTCCTCGAGATATTGAAGCCAAAAATTATCCTTAATTTTTTTAATCATGCAAAACGCTTTTGCAGCAGCAAGCAGACAAGGGCGAAACAGCTCGCGCGCCCATTGGCTGCCTCGCTGGAAAAGCTGCAGCCTATCGAGTGAAGGCACTGCGTGACGTAATGACGAATGAAGACGCTTCGCGCTCATTTCGTCATGTCCCGCCAGTATAGGCGTGGTCTCGCCCTGTAAATACCCCTCGATAGCTGTATTTCTCTGATTTTGTACACCGAAGCGAACCAGAGCATAGTTCAAGCACGGCAAGATACGCAGTACTCGTTCCCTCTCTAGAGAGAACCGAGGTTACGTTAGTAACCGAGTACGTTCTCTTACGAGAGTATCTCTCGTACTGCGTAATATCTTACGCTATGGGGACCCCATACAAAACGCCGTGCGGACAGGGATCCAGCACCAGAGTCCCGGGCCAAGCCCGGGGCACATCTAGTGCATAATCACCATAACTCACATAGAGTAGAGGAGGAGAGGCTAGAAGCGTCACTCCTTCATAAAAGTCCCGTAGGGGTACCGACCCGTAAGGGCAACATAGCCGCATTGGCGGCCGATAAGCCCGAAGTTCAGACCGCCAAAAGCTTAGCTTGTAAGGCGGGCACCTCCAGGTTATAGTACTTGATAAATGTCGACGGCGAGGCCCAGCCCGCAGCCGTACAGATATCCTGCAGGGAGACCCCGCTATACCATGCCCACGACGAGGCCACGCCTCTTGTGGGGTGCGCTTTGACACCCAATGGGCACCGCAGGCCCTTGGAAGTGTAAGCCAGCGCTATGGCATCCACTATCCATCTGGATAGGCTCTGTTTTGAGGCGGCGAGTCCCTTAGAACGGCCGCCAAACAAAACGAAAAGCTGCTCGGTCTGCCTGAACTCAGGCGAGCGGGACACATAAGCCCTTAACGCCCTGACAGGGCAAAGGAGACTCACGTCCCTCTCCTCATCGAGAACCGGAAGGGCTGACAGGGAAATTACCTGGGCCCTAAACGGTGTATTGAGGGATTTCGGCACGTAGCCGTGCCTCGGTTTGAGTACGACCTTTGAGTCGTTAGGCCCAAACTCCAGACAAGACGCGCTTACAGAAAGCGCCTGTAAGTCCCCTACACGCTTCACTGAAGCGAGAGCCAATAGAAACACCGTCTTAAGGGACAGGTGCTTCATGTCCGACAGCTGGATCGGCTCAACGGGGCGCCTTTCATGGCCTCCAAGACCGTGGAAAGGTCCCAAGCCGGGACTGAAGGGGGCCTGGGAGGGTTTAACCTCCGAGCTCCTCGTAGGAAACGCACGACTAAGTCGTTTTCCCCAGCGACTGGCCAGACACCGGTTTAGCAAACGGTGCTATGGCCGCCACGTAAACTTTGAGCGTGGATGGGGTCCTTCCCTTATCCATCAGCTCCTGAAGGAAGGCAAGCACTTCCTTAACCCCGCAGTCCACAGGTGAAAAGCCACGGGCTCGACACCAAGTAGAGAACACCGACCCTTTCGAGGCATAGAGCCGTCTGGTAGACGGAGCTCTAGCCTGCGCGATCGTGTTTAGCACTCCTTCCGGGAGGCTAGCGGGTACCCGTTGATGGCCCATGCGTGCAGGGACCACAGTTCCGGGCGAGGATGCCAAATCGAGCCCTCCGCCTGAGAGAGGAGATCTCTCCTCAACGGTACAGGCCACGGGGCAGTGCTGGCCATCCGCATCAGGACCGGAAACCAAGCCTGGTTCGTCCAGAGCGGAGCTACAAGCAGCACTGGGCATCCATTTTCCCTGATCCGTTCCAACACCTGAGGCAGGAGCGAGACAGGGGGAAAAGCATACAGGGGACCGCTGGGTCAAGCATGGGCCAGCGCGTCCCTGCTTTTCGAGAAGAATACTGGGCAGTGAGCGTTCTCGCGGGACGCGAACAGGTCCACCTGCGCTCTGCCAAACGTTTCCCACAGCAGCTGGACCGTCTGCGGATGCAGCGACCATTCTCCTGTCGGGACGTTGTCTCTGGACAGCTTGTCTGGACCCGTATTCAGGTGCCCAGGCACGTGCGCCGCTTTCAGAGAAAGGAGGTTGCGCTGGGCCCAGACCAAGAGGGGTTCCGCCAGCCTGCAAAGGCGTGTGGACCCGATGCCGCCCTGGCGATTTATGTACGCCACCACTGACATGTTGTCCGACCGGACCAATACGTGGTGGCCTATTATCTGGGGACAGAAGCGCCTTAGCGCTTTGTCGACTGCCATTAATTCCAAGCAGTTTATGTGAAGGAGCTTCTCCCGTACTGACCATAGGCCAGCTAGTGGTCTGCCCTCGAGCAGCGCTCCCCGCCCCGATGTGGAGGCGTCCGTAGACACCACCTTCACACCCGAGGCGATCCCCAGACTCACACCTGACTGATACCAGTCGGTCACTTTTCCACGGTTTCAGAGCTGAGACGCACTGAAGGTCGACCCTGAGGCGAAATAGACCCGCGGTCCACGCCCTGGGGGAACTCGTGCTTTTAGCCATAGCTGCAGTGGGCACATGCAGAGCAGGCCCAACTGGAGTACGGAGGCTGCTGAGGCCATCAGACCCAGCATTTTCTGAAACCTTCTGAGCGGGACTATAGAGCCGTGGCGGAAGGATCTCGCGACGTGCTGAATATTCAATCCGCGCTCCGGTGACAGGCGTGCTGTCATGGATAGCGAGTCCAACACTGTTCCCAGAAGGAAATTCTCCGACTGGGGAGCAGTGAGCTTTTCGCCCAATTGACTGTAAGGCCCAGCTCCTCGAGGTGCTCGAGTAATGCGGCCCTGTGTTCTATGAGCTCCGTTCGTGAACGAGCTAGAATCAGCCAATCGTCCAAGTAGTTCAAAACTCGCATGCCCCGAAGTCTCAGGGGGCGAGGGCCGCGTCCATGCACTACGTGAACGTACGGGGTGCTATGGACAGGCCGAACGGCAGGACTGTGTATTGATATGCCTGGCCCTCGAAGGCGAATCTCAAGAATCGCCTGTGATGGGACGCTATTTGTATTTGAAAATAGGCGTCCTTCAGATCTGTTGACATGAACCAGTCTCCTTGGCGCACTTGCGCGAGGATTTTCCTGGTCGTAAGCATTCTGAACTGGCGCTTCCCGAGCGTTCTGTTCAGCAGTCGCAGATCTAGAATGGGCCTGAGCCCACCATCTTTTTTCAGTACCAGAAAATATCTGCTGTATAAGCCCCCTTCGCCCTGAGATAGAGGTTCTATAGCCCCTTTTCTCAGTAGTTTCGCTATCTCGGCTCGAAGTAGTTAAAACACTTCGCTATACACCGTAGTTTCGACTCGCGCCGTATAACGGCGGGGCGTCGAGCGAACTGTAGCGAACAGCCTCTCGTTATAGTGTTCAACACCCATTCTGATACCCCGGGAAGCCTTGACCACGCATCTGCGTGAATAGCCAGGGGTAGAATGAAATCTGGGCTCTGGCCGCGGCAGGACGGCAGCTCGAGAACCCCTGTGTACTGGGAACACAGCACCGTGTTTACAGCGTTCGAGGCGGGGGGCGCGCTGATCACAGCGGGCAGCCTGGCCGCGCTCAGCTTCTCTATGGCGGGACGCGCAGAGAGCGAGCGGGGCGAATCCTGTGGGATTCGGCGCGTGTGAGGGAATGTGGGCACATTTACTAATGCGGCACATTTACTACACTGAGAATACTGTCAGCTCGCGCGACTAAATCACTGCTGTGTATACAGCGTGCGAGGCGCGCGCTGATCAAAGCCGGCAGCCCGGCCGCGCTCAGCTTCTCTGTGACGGGTTGTGCAGAGAAGACGAGCGGGGGTGAATCCCGTGAGATTCGGAGTGTCTGTGAGAAATGCGGGCGCGAGACAGCGGGCACATTTTCTGCACGGAGAATACTCGGCTCGCGCCGACTGAATCAACGCTGCGTTCACAGCGTGCGAGGTGCGCGCTAATCACAGCGGGCAGGCGCGCGCTGATCAAAGCCGGCAGCCTGGCCGCGCTCAGCTTCTCTGTGACAGGTTGTGCAGAGAAAGCGAGCGGGGGTGAATCCCGTGGGATTCGGCGTGTCAGTGAGGAAATGCGGAACAGCGGGCACATTTACTGCACTGAGAACACTGTCGGCTCGCGCCGACTAAATGTGTGTTAGTTTCGTTTTACAGAAACCAAGGGACACGCATCGTGTAGTGTAAGCGGGCATTGTATGGGCGCGTTCACCACATTTTCTGCACAACCAACATGAGTTGGTTTTATTTGTGCTAGCCCTGCACCGTGGCGGGCTGTGTCTGGGTGTGGGAATGGGCACTGGGACGTGGGCATTCTACAACACTCGTAACACCATCGGCCGTGGCCGGAACACCAGAAAATGCACTCTTTATTGGATTTATCTGGGTAGCCATAGAAACGGCTTTTGTGCGCAGGCAAGCGGGCTGAGACACCGGCTGCTTCACTGCGAAATACACTGGGACAGTCACAACGCATGGAACTGAACGAGCGAGAAGTTTTGGTGGAAATCCGGCCGCAGCGGGATCTGAACACCGTCACTTTCCTAGAGAAACTAGGAAGGCCTTGAGACCTCGGGCTTTACCTCAATCCTCGGCCGGGGCCCGCGCTGAGGGGGGCGGCGTCCAGCAGAGCGAGAGCGCGGTGTTTGATCTCGGGCCTGGCGGCGCTGCTAGTTAGCCGAAACGGCGGCCATTGTGCGCAGGCAAGCGGGCTGTGGAACCAGCTTGCTCACTGCGAAATACACTGGAACAGTCACATTGCTTGGAACTGAACGAGCGAGAAGTTTTGGTGAAATTCCGGCCGCAGCGGGAACTGAACACCGTCGCTTTCCTAGAGAGACTAGGAAGGCCTTGAGACCTCGGGCTCTATCTCAATCCTCGGCCGGGGCCCGCGCTGAGGGGGGCGGCGTCCAGCAGAGCGAGAACGTCGAGGAACACGGAGCGCTCAGCTTCCGTCATCTCGGATAGCGTTAGCCACAAATGTATCTCACCATTCAGGCCGATGTAATCCACGGCTTGAGAGAGCGGACGCATCGGCTCAGTCTCAATGCCGTCTCCGGTAGTTTGTCGAGCTCAAGTGCGGACGCGGCGGCAGACGGCGGCCGCTGTCCGTCTGGGAGCGACTCGAGCGAAGCCGGCGAAGCTGGCGGGCGAACCGGCGAGCTTTGGCGGGCTGGAAATAGCTCGGGAGCGCGCAGGGCGCGGCGCTTCTTGCGGCGCGGCATCACGGCGGGCTGGGATGCGGGCTCGGAGAACGACGCCAGGCGAGTCCGCAGAGTCACCATAGGCAAGCGTTTACAATGAGCATCCGCCGTCAGCGAGCGCGGTGGCCGCGTGATCCTCACCCAGGCAGGACACGCAGATGACGTGGCGGTCCTCGTCGCTGAGTGGGGCTCGGCAAGAACCACAGGAAAGCATCTTTAAAAAGACGCAGCTCTTTTAGAACAGTAGAAATGGGTGTTGCGTCACGTAAGCAAAACACACACACACACACACTTAGCAGAGTAAAAGGATATAGTACGCCGGAAAGCGCAGCAGGTACGGCAGTTGAAGGCGGCTGGGCCAGCGACTTCAGAAGATGGCACGTCCCGCTGAGAAGGCTACAAGTCAACGGCGCGGCTTCTCACTCTGGATCCCGCGATGCGTGAGCTTCGCGTGAAGAATGAAAAAATCAGAGAAATACAGCTATCGAGGGGTATTTACAGGGCGAGACCACGCCTATACTGGCGGGACATGACGAAATGAGCGCGAAGCGTCTTCATTCGTCATTACGTCACGCAGTGCCTTCACTCGATAGGCTGCAGCTTTTCCAGCGAGGCAGCCAATGGGCGCGCGAGCTGTTTCGCCCTTGTCTGCTTGCTGCTGCAAAAGCGTTTTGCATGATTAAAAAAATTAAGGATAATTTTTGGCTTCAATATCTCGAGGAAAGAGTGTTTCCCCATAGCGTAAGATATTACGCAGTACGAGAGATACTCTCGTAAGAGAAACACAGTTCAAACTCAGCCACTTACTCTGCTGTGAATTCAAACCAGCTGTGCAGGAACCTGACTACCATTTCACAACCTGTTACTTCTTTCCAGCTCTGAAATAAGCAGCAGGAACCGAATGCAGAAAAGATTTTAAAGAACAATTCATACTAAAATGAAAATTCTCTCTTTTTTTCCCAAACCTTGCCTTTCCAAATGATATGATTTTCTTCTGTGGAACAGAAAAGATGTTCAGAAGAATTTTCACGCTGCTTTTTTCCATAAAGTTAAAGAATACAGTGACCAATATACTCTTTTATATATATATATATAGACAACTCAGTCATATTGTCCACTTTCATATATTTATAGTGATTTTTCCTTTTGGAGCTTGACAGCTCATCACTTCAATCCATAATTATATTAAAACAATTCTAAAACCTTTGGGTTCTAAGGAAAAAAAGAAAGTGATACGACATACACTACTGTTCAAAAGTTTTGGGGACAGTAAGCTTTTATTTAAGAAATTAATACTATTATTTAGCAAGGACACATTAAATTAATCAAAAGTGACAGGAAAGGCATTTATTATATAATTTATTGTTCTTTCTATTCATCAAAGAAACTTAAATATTAAACAGCACAACTGTTTGCAACAGTGATAATGATCTAAAATGTTTCTTGAGCAGCAAATCAGCATATTAGAATGATTTCTGAAGCATCATGTGACACGGAAAACTGAAGTAATGATGCTGAAAATTCAGCTTCGCCATCACAGGAAGAAATTGCATATTTTTGATCAAATAAATACAGCCTTGTTCAGCATAAGATAATTATTTTTAAAATATATATTTAAAAAATACAGACCACTTTTGTAGTGGTAGTGTATAGTGACATAAGGTAAATGGTGTCACATGTTATTCTAGACTGTTAAGCAGGTTCAGCTCAGATCTCTGGATATATTTGTTGCTGAGTTTTGCAGAACTGAGATGCTGGCCAGTGCACATGGGTTGTTCTGGCTGTAGGCAGCAGGGAGCAGTTGGATGCCTTGCAGGGGGGCGACAGAGAGGCCTGGTGGAGTCTGACTGGACCTCCTGTCCCGAACAAGACACATGGACAAAGATCTGAGGCTGGTTTAGCATAGGACCTCAGCCTGAGCCAAACCTAGTGCTCATCAAAGCTTCCTGGTCAACTGTCATCTGCTTTCATCCCCTTCCCATCTGCCCCCGTCCCCAAACACACACACATACACACGCGCGTTACCCCTCTCAGCCCACCTTTGACTCTGTTCACCACGGCTACCAGATCTGGCATCATTTGCAATAACATTCCATCCACCTTATCATTTGACCTTTCATTTTATGTCCGATGGTCGTAATCTTTTGAATGATAAAGGTTTGATGCAGTCCAGGGTGATTAGAACTGTGTTATTCAGCATCCTACTGAATCTTAGCAAGAACAGTGATTTAACAACAACAAAAATCAATTCTCTCTGCTGAGCAGTCGATTGGAGTTGTCTTTATGATGCATTCAGTCTACACTGCTAGTACACAAAGTAGTAGTCTAATGCCTAATACTTTTTAAATGGCCAGAGCTGTGTTAAATGAGCCTCATTTAAAGCCATTATGTACAAATTGAACTCCTGTTTGTTAGAAAAAACTACAGCATGAGAATGAAATGAACAACACGAGCTTCTGAAAAATGTGAATGAAACAAATAGCCTACTCCCTCATTAAACAGGCTTCTTTTAGTCATTCAGCTCATTAAAGACGTTTTTTTGTATAAGATTTATTAAAGCCCAGTAAAGCCGTGGGCATATTGACAATTTTCAGAACGTTTAGACTAGTGATACTGATAAGAAAGAGATGTCTTCTGCTGGCATTAGTTCAGATTAACAGCTGAGTCATGTTTAAAATGAGTCATGTTATTGTTCTTTTGTCTTTCTTCTTGTAGGCACTTTCTTTTTAAGACACCGTCTGGGAGCACCCCTCTGTTCAGCAGCTCTTCACCAGGTTATCCCTTGACCGGTGGTACCGTCTACTCCCCACCACCCCGACTCTTACCCAGAAACACATTCTCCAGGAGTTCCTTTAAGCTGAAGAAGCCGTCCAAGTACTGCAGCTGGAAATGTGCCGCTGTGTCCGCGATCGCAGCCGCCGTGCTGCTGGCCGTCCTGCTCTCTTATGTCATAGGTATGTTCTTCAAAGCACTGTTCTTTATAAAACAGATGCTGTACTATACAATAATTCTGTTACTTCACTAACGCATTGTTCAAAAATGTATTGTTGCAAATTCATAGTTCGGAAAATTACTTGGTCAGCAGCATAGGCTTCATTTTTGTGCCGACTTTGCAGATTGTGCATGTCATGCAACATGCCATTCATTGTTTGCCATGGGTGATTTTGTCCCCAAATAATATGCAACCACAGAGAAAGTGTCTCTAGTTGTTCAGATGGCGTTTTCATGTCATTCGTAGGTATTGATGTCAATACCTAAATGAATGGCAATCTGGCACTTGAATTTGTTTTACTGAGTGATAGTCTTAAATGCGATCATCCATTTTCTTTGCGCTGGCCTTGAGGATTTACACTTGAGGCACTTAAAAAAACTCACTTGTTACTTTATAAGCAATTTATAATTTAGCATGATACAAACAGTGATATTTAATTCACATTTTACAATTCAGTCATGCATAATTAGCTCCTGAACTGAATTCACCGATCCTTGATGGATCATTTATTTCTGTCTAAACAATAAGTCAGCAACCACGGGATGATGAATAAATTAATGTAATTAGACACTCCTTAAATGTCATGAGCACAAGTTAGTGTAGTTAGCAGAGGGTTTTGCCTGGCAGTGCTCAGTGTCCTCTAGCACACCATGGCCTTTCAAAGCTCAAAGAATGACCCTGAGATGACTCGCTCAGAAGAATGACATTTATCACGAAGAACGAAGCGCTTCAAAGCTTCTTTGATAAACCATTGATGTGTGTTATTGTTGTGGTACAATTGCAGCAAAGCAAATACCCACGCAGAGGGGCGGAAGGAGCCTCAGCGTGTGGACGTTTACTTCAGACGGCAATGTGTGATTCATCCGCCGTTTGATATGGGCTGTGATTCGGATGTATTTGGGGAAGGAGGGTTTGGTCTTATCAAGGCACCTCTGCAGGGAGTGCTGCTTAGTTTCAAGTCTAAAGTGCCTCTCTTTTTCTTACTGTAGGTTAAGTTTTTAGTAACTGAGCAGTGAAAAGTTATAGGGTTTTCTGATGCATCATCAAGTGAATTTGAAAAAAAAAAAGAACAGACAGAGAACACGTTTTGGTGTTTTTTCGTTGCAGAGAGTTGCACTTGAACGGTAAGAAAAGGTGGCACTGGATGCGAGAAAAAGACTGCGTGTCTACTCTGATAAGAGTCGGACCCTTTCCAGCAATACAGTTAACGGTAAATGTCACCAAGCACCTTGAGTGTGTGCCAGCCTGTGAGTTGCACCTTTACAAAGCAGTGAAAAAAAGCAGCCTTTTCTGCCTGAATAATCTGCGGCATGTTTAAAATCTCATTTGTTTTTCCTTGTTTATTTTGCAGGAGCTTTGGCTCTGACCTTATTTTCAGTTTTTGTGCAAAGCCAATTTTTGTCTCAGTACCGTCAGACATTTATAAACACACACACACACACACAATATTTATGCTCAGAGTACTTTTGATGGGAGTGTGTTTTGTGTATCTTGTGTGCAGTGGCCTGTAAAGTGTTCTGTAAACTATTCCAAAACCTCAGGGACTTTTTCCAGTACAATGGGACTCTTAATGCATATGTGTGGCTAGTCCACTGAGCTGTAACCACCCAGTGAGCAATTACCTGAATCACACAGGTTCTTGAAAGTTTGTACCACACTTCACACAACACCCTGCATTTGAACACACAGTCAGACTGAAAGTCAAAGCCTGAACCCAAACTTTTGAACGGTAGTGTATTTATACTTGTTTTATTTGGAACTGATGGTTACACCACAATTTTAGAGTTGTTTGATTGAGCATTTTATTGAAAATGGCATTTAAGATCTTCTAAACGTAATGCAACTAATGAGTACATTATATGTACATTTATTTGTATATATCTAAATATTTTACTTTATTTGAAACCCACTGGCTGCCACTCTTTCATGTTTTTTTTCTTTCTGTCAGTGATATAAACCAGCTTCAAAAAACTTATTTTGAGCTTAACATCAATTCCCAGAACTCCAAGTGGGCTCCCATTCAAATCCATTATCCCAGAGCTCTGTCCAATACTCACACATTGCCTAATTACAGTGTCAATCTCTTGAATGGCGGTTCCATTTGTCTTGCCATTCTTATGTCAGAGGCAGCATCCCTTGCTGGAGATCTGGATACAGGTTGCTAGGAGACAGGTGTTGCAGTCCTGATGCGGGAGCTTGGGGTTCTGCACGGGGCACAGCGGCTGCATCTGACTGCCATAAGGCCACTGTGACTAATGTGGACTAATTGGTGTAAGATGATGAAAGAAGCAGATGAAAGAAGGGTAGATAAATGATAGATGTCTAAAGGCTAAGTGAAGTATTCTGCCCCCCCACTTCCTCATTGCACACATGAGCAATGTTCAATGTTCCCTCTAAGCTGCACGCGTGCGCAACCTTCTGATGTCTCAAACGTGCAGAAAAAATAAAAGATGCAAAATGTGTGGGGAAATCCATTTGATTGTAATCTAAATGAGAAATAATTGCAGTGCTCTTTTCTACCGCTATAGAGTTAGTGTCGCTATAGAGTTAGAACCGATGAATGCGGTTTACAGGATTCATAGAAAGAGAGTTATGAGCCAAATCAGTCGCTGCATTTTAATGTTTGTGGACCAAATAGCTTAATACCAGAGGCAACACGAAATGCAAAGACGTAAAATAATACGTCATCATGTTTTAAAGAAGAGTGGCTTGATTAAGTGGTGGAAATAATGGATGATGTGCACAACACGGTAACAAAACTCTGAGACATTACATACCCACGATAAACTTCAATACATCACTTACGTTTAAATAGATTTGTGTGTGTGGGGGGGGGGGGGTTGGGGTCATGGATCATGGATGTTTAGATAACTATAAAAGAATTCACATGCTCATGTTTTTTGAAAATATTTAGATCTGTTTAAATGCTTCAGTTTTTCCATATTATAATAATATAATATTAAAACAAGTTATAGCATTTAAGTGAATATGACATTATTATATCAGTTTAAATACTTGAATTAGTTTTAATTTTATATTATACTATATTATATGTATAATTAAGCATAAAATTGATCTCAAAAGGTGATTGTTAAGGGCTTCTTCATAAGCAATTATCAAACATTGAATTTTGATTTTTTTAATGCTGTCTGTTTCCAATTATTGACCCGTACAAAACACATTATGGTTGTCCTAAACCATCTCATTGTAACAATTGTTTTCTATTCTATTCTATTCTATTCTATTCTATTCTATTCTATTCTATTCTATTCTATTCTATTCTATTCTTCTATTATATTATATTATATTATATAAATAATTAAACTGTTCTGCGTGACATTTTTTAAAACGTTAAAACTGCATGATTTAAATGCATAAAAAATGTTTTTGCTCAAGTGGCCCAAATGTCTGCCCAATAGAGAAAAGTTTTGCTCAGCAAGAAAACAAATCTGTGTTAACATTGGCTGAGTGTTCTGTGCATACAAACATTAGATTAAATACTTTCGCAACATGAAATGACATTCACAATGCTCTTCCAGGTTTTTATGTAAGTACATTTTCAAGGGGAAATGATTTAAGGTGATGTCTATATCACAATACAGGTCTGCTCTGCACTAAATTTCACCTCAGCAGAATTTAGTATAACAGCTGTTTAATAAACACTGCATAATATAATTTATATATTTTTTTTAATAAAATAGCTTCATCACTGAATAGCTACATCATCTTTCTCAGCAAGGAATTGGTAACATCACTGTTTTTGAAGAAGTTAAACTCACCGCTTCAATGTTTACAGAGAAACGCGGCACAGACTGAGGTAATTCACATGCACAGTTTGTCTCTCTCTCTCTCTCTCTCTCTCTCTCTCTCTCTCTCTCTCTCTCTCTCTCTCTCTCTCTCTCTCTCTCTCTCTCTCTCTCTCTCTCTCTCTCTCCCTCTCTCAGTCTCGTCGTGTCTTCCTTTTATTGTCGAATTAATGATAGAATATCGAACTGGAGATCGCTAAACTGCGAGCTTACCGTGTTTTCAGAAAGTCACTTATATCCACAGTGGAGTGAGAGCGCATGCATATGGTTGAGAAAAATAGAGTAAAACACTTACTGTAGCTGTATTGTGCTAGTGTGAAGCTCTGAATGGGCTATTTACGTCTCTTAATATCAGGCAACCCCAGTTATGTTCCTCTGCGGTCCAGATAAAACCTTGTTCTAACCTATGTATTATATTTATATTCTATGAATTCATTTCAGCACATTTCCACTCTGTTTTACACACAGTTCTTGCATTCAAATTAAGCGCGGTCCACTGTTGCGCAAGTTGTATCGAACACAGCCTTAGTCATGCTCCCTGAAGCCATGTCATGTTCTGCTCCAAACCTTGTTCTGCCAAGTCAAGTTAACAGGTCCCGTTAATCACACTGACACCTTAACCCACCCTTAAACCTTGAAAGACCCATACTACCAAACCTCTCTGTCCCTATAACCTTATATCCCACCTCATGCTTTCACGTAGTCAGTAAAGATTTGTTGAATAATTGAGATACATTAGAATCGTTTCGCAATAGTGATTCTTTGAATCAATTCTATAAATTGTAAGAAGCCTAAAGATTCTCATCCCTACTGTTGTTAAGGATTATGGATTGTGAATTAATAAAGCATTTAGTCAGTTTTGATTTCCTGTTGATTGTAAATCATCTATTCAGTTGCAGAGTGATGTGTTCGGAAGTGTAATGACTCACCGTTCCAGCTCCTGTTTATGAAACAGGACAAGACTCCGTCAGGTCTGCGGTAACACGCTGTATGTCAGTCAGAATGAGTCATCATGTGTCCGTTTAGCACTGCTCTCTGTCAGCAGGGACTTTTAGTGCCTATTTTATATTTGTCCTCACCACACACACACACCATGGGACCCTCGTGGCACGCTCCTCTGCCCATACGGGCACGCAAACAAACACAACAATCAGTCACACACCTACACACCCGAGATTTTGGAGATTCTGTCTTGTGGAGATATGTTCACCAGCCAATCTCTAACTCGCAGCTCTGTGCCGTCTGCCTTACTGACACACTCCAGCGTACATGCCCGAAGCTGATTAAAATGACACTTTTCATTTTCTACTTTCACTTTTATATTTACTTTCCCCTATACTCTGTGTTTGTCTGACATCTGCTTAATATTAAAGCCACTGAGTGACAGGGGAGCGAAATAGTTTGATTAGAGCTCCGCTTGCATTCGCTCGGATTGCAGGACAGAGATTGTGGGATCCCCATCGTCACTCTATACCTGTGATAAAAAATGCTGTCAGTCAAAGCATCAGGCTTTCCGCTCGTGCATAGGACTGAGAGAGGGAGAAGAGGTGAATTTGTGTGTTGTGTGTGTGTGTGTGTGTGTGTGTGTGTGTGTGTGTGTGTGTGTGTGTGTGTGTGTGTGTGTGTGTGTGTGTGTGTGTGTGTGTGTGTGTGTGTGTGTGTGTGTGTGTGTGTGTGTGTGTTTTAATACCGTGGGGAGTGATTGTTGTGCTCTGAGTATTTGACAAGCTGAGTGGAATAGATTGGATCCATCTCGTCATGCCCACGCAGGAGGTTTGGGGAAAGTGTGTGTGTGTGTTAAACTCATAGACCTTGCATGCCTGAAGCAACATCCATGATTTATTTATTTATTTATTTATTGTGTGTGTGTGGTGTTGTGTTTTGTGTGTGTGTGTGTGTGTGTGTGTGTGTGTGTGTGTGTGTGTGTGTGTGGTGTGTGTGTGTGTGTGTGTGTGTGGTTTGGCATTATAGGATGTTTTATCTGGGGATTGGAAGTTTTCCCAGGGTACTATGAGAGTTTTTTGGTCAACAGTCAAGACTGAGTGAGCTGATGTAATCAGATGGAGCTGGTCCTCGGGGTGTGGCGGTTCACTGTAGCCTTTCATTTATATTCATAGCAGCAGGACTTGTGGACCTCAAATCAAAACACACATCAAAGCCACACACACACTCGAAGGAGATCAGCAGCAATGAAAACAACGTTTCACCTTCAGGGAGAGGCTGATTGTGTGTGGGGGGGTGGGTGGTGTGTGTGTATATAAAGGCCTGTGTGTTTTTTGCTTTTGCATTCCTCTTTATTGGTCAGTCAGAGAAAGTTAGGCTAAAACTATAACTAAATGATCTGGTCAGAAATCATATTGCAATTCTTGGTCACACTTTAGTTTAGTGTCTAATTCTCACTATTAACTAACTATTAAATATGACTTTTGCCTCAATAAACTGATAGTTACTGCTTATTAATAGTTAGTAAGGTAGTTGTTAAGTTTGGGCATTAGGATTAAAGGATGTAGAATATTTGACCTGTGCTGGCAAAATGAGTCTCAATGAGCAAATTTTCACAAATTTTTATTGTTATTTTCACATTCTCTATTAAATAACCTTCCAAATTATGTATGATTTGTTGGAATCAGACAAAAAAAACAAGATTTGAAGTCGATACAGTCAGCAAAGTCAATTTAGAGTAAAAATCAAGATACAGTTTTCTGAAGGTTCAAAAACAAAATCACCTATACCTTAAAATCCCAGGTAATAACACCAAATTTGGCGCACACCAGGTCAAAACCAAATATTTATATGAAAAATATTTGTTCGACTTTTTTTTCCCATGATACCACAATTGTTCGATTAATTTTAATTAGACAGATAGCCTATATATTAAGACCTACTGTACCGCACAGATCTAATATAGTATTACACATCAGATGTTTCTCCCCAACAGTTAACCAAACGTTCACTTAAGACATAACAGATAATGTTTGTGTGAATTTTCACCAAGACAGATATTTGGAAATACTGTAATTCTGTGTAGGCTATATCGGGATCGCGACGCTGTCTGAGATGTCTTTGTGCGTATGCTTCGGATCTGTCAGTCAGTGCGAGTATGATCGTTTTGTTTACATCAGCATGAATTTGAAAATCACATTTCATTGGTTCAGACTCATGCCATCGAATATTCACTATGAATATTCATAAAGTTGTAATGCTGCGCTTTAAAACAATACCAAACTTGGGCTGAGGGGAAGCACGAGAAATTAGCAGAGAAAAACTAAATTTTTCATGGACAAAGGAAAGGTACGCCTCTCAGAAAACGTACAGATAAAGATACTTTTAGATGTATAATTGCTATTTGGAACACTGGGATCGCTAGTTGAGGGCCCAATGAACTAATTTTGTGAAAACCTCAATTTTGGCCAAAATTTAAATTTTTACACTTGTTTTGCCTGTAGCTCGTAATAGCCCGTGCGCATTCCAACTCATTTTGCCAGCATGGGTCACGTATAGTCATGCAGAATAAGCCATTAATATGTGCTTTGTAAGTACTAATAGACAGCCAGTATCCTAGTAATATGGATTAAGCAACTAGCTAACTGTGAGAATTAAACACTAAACTAAAGTGTTAGTTACCTAATTATTTTGCTGTAATAGAATTACAGGATTTTTTTTTTGGAAGTGCAAAACTAAAAAGAACATTTATTTGCATTTACACCAACTGCAAATGTACTCCTCTACCTTCAGAAAACTGCTTTCAGCCAACTAAACATTGTATCTAAACTTTTAGTTACTTATTCAATTTAGAAATATTCTATTTTATAGTTTATTATTTATATATATTTTTAAATATTAATAACGCTATATTGCCAAAAAAATACCGTAACTGTCTCTATTTATCAGAAATACAATTTCATCCCAATACAAATGCTTGTGCGTAATGTCTCCCACAAAAGTAATTATTATCATTGATTATTCGAATTCATTAAAATTTGATGAACTATTTCTGCCATCATTTCTTTACTTTAATGCTGCATTTCTCTGGTTTAACCCCTTAGTCTTTAGTCTTTTTTGCAAACAAACCACTATTATAAACCACTAAAATATAATAATAATAATGAATATTAGAGTTTTATACATTACATATTTGTTTTATTTTTTATAATATTCATGCTGTAATTTCTTCACGTTCATGCCACATTATTTCGGTTGAACCCCAGAGTCTTTATTCTTTTTGCGAAACAAACCACTTCTGTGGAGCTTTTAAAACTGAAAGCTGCTCTAAAGACTCTGAAAACTGTATCATTAGCCCCATGAATGTTTGTAGTGTGTAGTATACAACAGACAGGACACAATGCTGCTCTTTTACTTTGAAGCACATAGTGCATGCAGACTATAGATTTATTTAATTAAATCACCGTCTTTTGCAGTATAATAATCGCAATAGCCTGCAGTGTGATATTGATTGTATTTAGATACAGTACACTGTGCAGCCCTTGTGTAGACATTAAACAAGTCTTCTGTAACATCAGGTGAAGATTGCTGTGAAGTGTGGATGAGTTGCGTCAGGTGATTTGTATTGTGTGTTGTGGTGTGTGTGTGTGTGTGTGTGTGTGTGTGTGTGTGTGTGTGTGTGTGTGTGTGTGTGTGTGTGTGTGTGTGTGTGTGTGTGTGTGTGTGTGTGTGTGTGTGTGTGTGTGTGTGTGTGTGTGGGTTCCATGGGGACACACTGCATGACTGTTTTCATTCACGCAGCTCATTCAGGTAGCAACTCTTCCCAGACAAACAGGGAAGTAGGAACGATGAAGCTTTAGAGCTCCAGGAATAGGACTCCTACCCTCTGGTGAGCTTCCCTCTCACTGGGTTCACTGGACATCAGGCTGTCTTCTGGTCCCCCCAGCCTTTGTAGCTGTACTTCAAAGTGGCTTCAGATTGTGCGATTTATTTGCTTTTTGCTGGAATGGTGCTCATAGGGAGCAGCCTGTTTCATCCATACGACTCTATACCCTCGTGGGTATAAATGCAACACAAGGCTTAATAAATAATGAAACGGCGGGCAAATATCAGTAGTTTCTTATTTGAAGCGTTTGGCAGTGAGCCGTGTTTCAAAGGGTAGCAATATAATAGCTAGTAGAACTGGGTTTGCTGGCTATGTAAATAGTCGTGTGTATGTTTTTGATTTTCTGAAACATTGGTGTACCACAAATCCTGGGGCCTCCCTGCAAACCATGAGATGGGGCTCTGCCTACACATTGTGACATCATGCACAAGCGTTTCTTATTGTGGGTGCAAAATAATAGAGACAGACAGTCATGGTCTTCTCCGGCATTTTTCGTTTAATACATTTTTTAAAGGTGCCCTAGAATGTGAAATTGAATTTATGTTGGCATAGTTAAATAACAAGAGTTCAGTACATGGACATAACATACAGTGAGTTTCAAACACCATTGTTTTCTCCTTCTTATTTAAATCTCGTTTTTGAAAAACACCCCTGAAAAACAGGTGAATCTCCACATAACACTGACTGTGGCGCAACAGTCGGGATCATTAATATGTACGCCTCCAAAAATTTGCATATGCCAGCCCATGTTAAATGCCAGGCACTGCGCAGCCGAACCATCGGAAGTTCTGCAGGTGAAGAAACAAGCGAGGATCATGGGAAAATAGCAGAGAAATGTTATATTTTCATAGGAATTTTCATACCCTTCCCACAGAAAAGAAATGTCAACAGGCGTGGTTGATGTTTATCTATAATCGGATACCACAACAGTTTAATTCGAAGTTGTTAGTTTGCTCTGCCCATTTCACCACGGACTTATTTTCTAACCTGGGACAATATCAAGCAGGCTTCTCTCAGTGAATAAATATACAGAAAGCGATCAAAAAACAATCTTTCCACACAGCGCGAGTTTATTTGGACACTTGCCAAACTCGTTATGAAATCAATGATGCACGTTACACTGCACCACGAAGCTATTACTGTATGTACATCGTCGTGTTCACATTGGTGAAAGCATTAGAGAGAGTGCAGAAACTGCGTTGCAATGACTAGATCTTCAGTCTCGCGATCAACAGACTGTCATCTGCTCAATGCTCATCACGGCAACATTTTATGTGATGGAAATAGATTTAAATACTTTATAAACATCTCACGATTCGTTAATCTCGATAGCTGTAATAGTAAAAACGTTTAATAGCTGTAGTAAAAGTATAAATAATAAAAATAATAAAATAATAAAATAACCACATTCTAGGGCACCTTTACAGTTTTTCTCCATTGGTTTGGCTCCTTTTTTGAAACAGAAATTACATTCTCAAAACAACTTGGACAAACCTCCAAACTACTTGGCAATTGTTCACAACAGAATTGAATTTCTCATTCAGTTCATCAAATTGCAAATGTCTAAGTACATGTCTCAATGTCTCAGTACATCTTTGCAAATGATTAAGTACAGGTAGCCTACATTTAGCACAATTTCCAAGTGAAAAGATCTTGTTGATCTAAACTGATTGTTGATTCTCAGTCTAATGGTTGTTCACTCCAAAACGTGTCAGCGTCATTTCATTGTATAAGTCATCACATGCACAATAGTCTGTTCAATTGTCAAAATTAGTCAAGAACATAATACCATGAATACCATATATGAATCCCTTGGAACATTTGATACATTTATTACAGCAATTGACAGTGAAAATGACTAAAAGAAAAGGGATCAAAGAGCTGCAATTAGTTCCTCCCATGTAAATCTATCTAATACTGTGGGTTTTACCGTAACATTTCAGTAAGTCTAGTCATTGATGATTTCCCCCCTCCCCTTTCTGTCAAATACCCCCTGTAGTACCTCTGCATAGGGGTACATGTACCCCAGGTTTGGGACCACTGGAGTAGTGGCCAGTAGTATATTGAACTTGTGGAGAACATAGAACATTCCTATGTAATTGTCTGTAACTGTAGACTATGACTTTTTTTACGCTATTGTAGAGAATAATGGCATTGGAAGGAAATGAGACCCATCACATCCTCGTGTTTGTGGATGAAGCTGGCTTCAACCTGGCCAAGGCCCGAAGACGTGGCCGTAATATTATTGGCCACAGTGGATGTCCCAGGCCAACGAGGGAGCAATATAACTATGTGTGCTGCCATATCTGAGTATGGTGTGGCCACTCACATCCCCAGTCTTGGCCCATACAATACACAGAAGCTCCTCATCTTCTTGGACCGCCATCATTTTGATTTGATCCCTGAAAATGAGAGAGGTCTTATAGGGCCTCCTACCTCAATATGTCATTGTATGGGACAATGTGAATTTCCACCGTGACCCGCTCATCAGGGCCTGGTTCACTACTCATCCAAGTATGGTCAAGTTGTTCCTACCACCTTACTCTTCTTTCCTAAATCCTATTGAGTATTTCTCCGCTTGGAGGTGGAGAGTGTATGAGCATCGGGCTCAAGATGATAATCTGTGGTCAGACAGACAGCAGCATGTGGATGGCCAAGAGAGGGAGGGTGAGGACAGCGACCATGCAGTGAAGAACTTAGTTGTGAAACTCCAGCTTTATTTACAGCACTGTAGGCGGCATATAATTTTCATTGTTTTTTTGTTTGTGTGTTTATATTACAGTATATTATGATGTATACATTTTCCTTTTACTCTGATGTATGGAAGTTACTTTATGTGTGTGAATGATAATGGTTACTGATACTGATAATGTGTGATGTCAAATCTTGGAGGCTACTCTTACCCTAAAATCCTATTTTTTTTTTTTTTTTTCAGTTTTATACACAATTGTTTTCTGTTAGCTAGACAAAAAACAGTACAGTAACCATTGTCAATGAAGGACTGGGCTAAGACTGAAAGGTTGATATGAGGGATATTTCAATGGTCCTCTGCCATAGTGACAAAACATCTAAACTAGGGCTGGGTATTGACACAAATTTCACAATTCGATTCGATTTCGATTCACAAGCTTGCAATTCGATTCGATTTCGATTCCGATTCGATTCGATTCAATATTGATTATTTTGGATATCAGTTACAATAAATTGCAAGTTTTCTCAAGGAAATCAAATCTCTTAACTAATTCTGTAAACTATGGGAGTCTAGTTGTAGCCTACTAAGTCTTCATTAGCCTAATATGAAGGTAATAATTAACTGTTTTGTAGCTATACAAACAGAACTTCACAGTTCACAGTCTTTGTAATATGTTTTAGCAATACATTTCTAACATTTATAATGTGTTTAGAATTTTTTTTTTTAAATTGCCTTAACAGGGACTTTAAATTACACTTTTATTTATTTTTATAATAAGAAGATTATATGAAATATAAACATTTAAATGGTGGTCATAAAAACTTGCCAGATTTATTCAAATATGCATTAAATATTGAAGAACATTAAGATTATAATGCATATGTAATATTGTGCATATATTTAGCAAAATGCTCCTCTCTAAAGTTATTTTTTCTAGCTGACTAACGAGTTTATGGTCATGTGGTTTTTCTGAGGTAAATATGACGATACATGACATTGATTACAAGCTGTTTAACTGACGTCTTTCCACGGTTGAAACACTGATTGAGCGAATCAATGTGACATGATACGGATTTTGATAAGTTGTACTCTATCTTTTAACACACTTTCAGATGCTCATTCATGTTTATTTTGCGCTGTATTGGTATTATTAAGCCGGAAGAGATCAAAGCGCTCCGCGCTGCTGCTTCTCTTGAGCTGAGCCAGAGCGATCTCACGCCACAGCGCCAAAACGGTATTTATGTTTTTGAATTTCAAAAGAAAATGGTCGTAATTTGAAAATTCTACTGTTTCATATCAATAGTAACAAAGGACAAAGATTATTGCGATGTTTTGGATGCGCGCAGCCGTGCTACAATGTTCCATTCATTCAAATGAGACAGGATGACTAATCGATTCTTGAGATTTAAGAATCGATATCGGTTAGTAAAAATGAGAATCGATTAATATCGAGAAATCGATATTTATTACCCAGCCCTAATCTAAACATTTTGACTTGCAGTGCTTACACAATGCCAAAGGGACGAAGCATTTTGGGGGCACTGACTGGTTAAATGAGAAGGAAATTTAGTTTTGACACATGAGTGAACTGTTTTGGGAGAGGTATGAGCTTTTGCAGGTGAACCATGGTGTTGAGCCGAACCATCCACGTTATTTTGGCAAAAGCACCAAGAGTGTTGAGAACGTCCGGTCTGTTTCAAGAAATGAGCCAAAGCAATTGAGAAGGATCTTTGCCATTTTGGTGACACTGACTCTTCACATGGGAAAGGAATTTAGTTTTGACACATGAGTGAACAGTTTTGGGAGAGATATGAGCTTTTGCAAGTGCACTATAGTGTTGTGCTGAACATTAAGACTGTTTTGCCAAATGATCTTAGAGTTTTGAGAATGTAATTTCTGTTTCAAAAAATGAGCCAAACCAATGGAGAAAAACTGTAATACGAGTCTGTTTCTTTAATTTTTTTTCTCTGCTGTGTATGACAGTTACTTTTTAAATGTCCTGCACATTCATCCTCCTCTGATAGTCTGGTGCTCAAGGTGAAAGTATGTGCTGTCAACTTTGATCATTTGAGGATGGATCGATTTTTTTTCTTGTGGCAGTAGTAAGCCTGAAGAGCAAGATGAAATGATTTGGCAATTTCTTTTTTTTAAGTTTATTTACATTTATTTACATTCTCTGCTATGTGTAACGACAACAAAAAAGGGGGGGGGGGGTTATTTAAACATGCATTGTTGTTTTGACAGCGGAAAAATTTAGGAAAATTAATAATAATATGGTGGCAAGCAGGAGAAGGCCGAGAGAACCTGTGCGAGGCCGGTGGCGCAAGTATAATTAGCATCACTTGCGCGCCGCACTGTTTTCGAGTTCTCACATAGGAGCTCTGGGAACATAAGAGGAGGAGCAACGACAGTGAAGGATGAGAGTGGACCAGGCCTGGACTATTTAAGTTATTTTTTGTTTATGTGTGTGCGGCAGTCGTCTGTGAGGGGCTGTCTCTTTACTTTAGTTTTATGTTTGTTTATTTTGATGATTAAAGTGTTTAAATGTTCGCCGGTTCCCGCCTCCTTCTTCCTTCAACACTAACCTCTTTACATTGGTGCCGAAGCCCGAAAGGAAGGAGGGATGCGCTGTCAGAGAGCCCTCGCTGCTGAGGGGGATTGCGGTGCTGAGGAGGTGTGGAGCTGGATCGATTGAAGAACAGGTGGAACGGAGAGCTTGATGCCTTACTACTGGGTCGAATTGGGATGGCTACCGTCCATGAGGGGACGGAGGAGTTGCCGCCGTTCACCGGAGACCAGGCCTGCTGCCGTCCGCAAGGATGGGGAGGAGCAGGCACACAGAGGAAATGGGCAGGGACCTGGCTCGGAAGGCCCGAAGCGGGGTCTGAGTGTGCGGTGCAACACTTATCTGTCTCCATGTGACAGCAAGGTGTGCGTCAGAAGGCATGACCAAGGCTTTACAGGTTCGCACAGCGCCAGTCTGGCCCCTTTGGGATCCAGGAACAGAGGAAATTGCTCTTTCTTTGAAAATGTGAGTACCGCTGGCTCCGCTTTTTTGGGAGCCAACAGCGGAACAGACACACATAAAAACAAAGAACTCCACCGGGGGAGGAAGTGGATCGGTGACCAACTCCAAGAGCTCTTCCCTCCATCCCTGAGTGGTCCGCTAGGAGTGCTTACGCTGACGCTTGCCACCTGGCTTAGCAGCTCCTGGAGCGGGCTGGCCGCCCAGTCTGTCTCCAGTCTCTGGCCAGCTCCATGCTGAGGCCTGGGTGAAGGCGGCGATCCAGTGGGAGGGGACGTGGTGGCAGACGGACGCCCTCTGCGACAAGCAGGCGGAGGATCTGCCACCGGCGGACGGGTGGAGACAGCAATGGGCCGCCGGGGCAGGATGTGCTTGATGGCCTCCGTCTGCTTCTAGGTGGCAGAGAACTGTTGGGCAAAGTTCTCTACTGTGTCGCCGAGCAACCCAACCTGTGAAATGGGGGAGTCCAGGAACCGAACCTTGTCCGCATCCCTCATGTCTGCCAGGTTGAGCCAGAGACACTCGAGCTGCAACCGTTGTTCCCCGGAGGGCGAAGTCGATTGCAGTGCGAAGTTTACCCATGAGCTCATCTCTGGATCTTGCTCAGGCAAGGTAGCGCAGCCGAGTCATCATCTCCAGAGCCCAGCTCACCCTCCGATGCTGCAATTGACATCCTCTGGAGGGATCCCAAACAAAGCGGCTGGTCGTTCCACTACAGAAGGACCAGCGTGCTCATCAAGGAGCTCCACTGGCTGCGGTGCAAAAGAGGAGTGAGTGATCCACAGGGCTTTGCCGGGCGGATTAACCCTCACTGTGATCCTCAGATCACCCACCCCACACGGCACTTTAGCCTTCTTCTGGGAAGTTAGCCCCGAAGAAGCACTAGAGCAGGGCATGGGAGTGGGGTCTTGCGAACGAAGGTGAGTCTCGATCTCATCACAGAGATGGTTATATTCCCGCAGTGAGAACATGAGTCATCCACAAGAACTGCTTCAGCGTGCTGTAAGCCCAAACACGTGATGCAGCTTTTGTGACCTTCAAAGGGGGACAGAGCCCTACCCCACCCAGAAACGCATGGATGGAATGGCATCTTGAGAAAAAAACAAACGCCGTGTTGCTCTTTTTAGGAATTGGGACCCGTCACCAGTGCCGGAGCACACAGGGTAATGACCGCGGCAACACAATTACAATGAATGGAAACAGTGAAGCACTCTCTTCTTCGCCCTCTAACCGCTGTCAACAAACACAAACACAGAAATTTTATGTGTTTTACAATGCTCGAAGATGATAGGCTCCCTAAGCGTGATCCCAATCAGTCGACACTTCGACTACGTTAAACATGAGCGACTGAAAGGGAACTGTGGGGTATTTTGAACTAAAACTTCACATACACACTCTAGGGACATCAGAGACCTATTTTATATCTTCTTAAAAGGGGCATTATACCACCCCTTTAACATCATAACGCAGCGATGAGTTCCACTCGAAAGAGAACTTTCCTTCCTTAACATTAGAGAAAGGCAGCTGACAGACAGCTTCTCCTTGATCATGTTAATCTGTGTGTGTCTTCTGTTCGTTATGCACCTGATCAATAATCAACATTTAAGCACATGATATAATTATCTCCCTTGATTTCGATTCTGTTTAAATACTTTTAGCCTCTGTGCACCCTCTTAGCATTTTATTCTATGCAGAGCAAAATCAAAATACAGCAATACACTCAAACATTCACACATACCGTCAAGCCTCCAGAGACTATCCGCAGGCACCTCAGCAGCACATCGACCACGTATTGTTGTTTCATAAAGCTGACACCACTATCTGTTTAGTGTCGTCCTCAATTTCCAAGCATCTCTCATGCTGTCAGAGGTAAGTCAGCTCTTTTCTCCAGTTATTCTGCAAGCGTGAGCTCACGAAGGATATCAGCTGACTTACCTGTGGCTTGGTTTTCAGGCTCGTGCCTGAGGGCAGAGCTTCTTATGCATTAGCCTATACTGTAGCTATCACATCAGCAGCACCTTCATATACTGTACACATCTATCAGAGGCCCCTTATGGACCACCAGTGGTTTTGAACAACATACACATCTTTTCAAAATGCAGTTCATTCTAAGTAGAAATGTCAAAATACATGTACTTTATATGTTTGTACCAAGTAAAATAATGTGAGAAAATCTCTGAAACTATCTTTCTGCAGTATCGTTAGTGCAGAGCACTTAAGGGGGTCGCACACCGGACGCGCAGCTCGGCGCCGCACCACGCAGCGCCAGGTCTTTTAAATTCGAACACATTATTCTCTATGAGAGTACACACACCGGCGGCGCCTTTCGGCATCTGTCCGCGGCGCCCAGCAACGGCTCTGGACCGTGTTCAAAATCCTGCAGCGCCACACGGCGCCATTTACATAGTTTATATTAAATTTACATTTATGTGTCTCAAATAGTAGTAATGTATATACGGACTTAGCCCTGTGCTGGAATATACATTTAGTTTTATATTTATTTAAAGAAATCAGAAAATTGCTGATGTTATCAGATTTCAGGTGAGAGTTGTCCTAGACGTGGCGTGGCGTGGCACTGAGCTGCGCGTTCGTGTGCGACCAGCTTTAGTTTGTCTGACCAACAGATCGCAAAAACAATATCCATTTTTCATACTATTATTGTGATGCTCAAATTAATTTAAAACAATTGATTTTTAATTCTACTAAATGTTTAAAAATATGTTTTATATATATATATATATATATACATAATATAATATATAATATAAAATAATAATATATTATATATTAATATTTCAAAGGTTTGGGGCCAGCAAGTTAAACTTTTTTTTTTAAAGAAGTATCTTCTGCTCACCAAGAATACATTTATTTTACCAAACAGTAAAATTGTGATTATTATTACAATTTGAAATATTGTTTTTGTATTTTAATATATTTTAAAATGTAATTTATTTCTGTGATGGCAAAGCATCATTACTTCAGTCTTTCAGTGTCACACAATCCTTCAGAAATCATTCCAATATGCTGATTTGATGCTCGAGAAACATTTTTATTATTATCAATGTTGTAAACAGTTGTGCTGCTAAATATTTTTGTGGAAATCGTGATAATTTTTTTCAAGATTTTTTAATGAATAGACTTTTGAATTAACTTGAAAAGTAATGCATATAGTTTATTTTTTTATTAATATAATGTAATATAATTTCAGATATGAAAATAATTATTAGATTATTAAAAAAAAGTATATTGGTGAACCTAATGTAAACCCAGATAGTTATGTAAGTAAAATGATTTTAATAAGCCAAGATAAAAAATATGATTTTTGTCAAATATCTGATTCGACATTCTAGTGTAAAAAGGTAGCCTGACTTCGTCATACTCATATTCTAGTCAGAATGTGAGTCTGATACTGCTCCATTGGGCTGTGATTATGGGCGTGTGTCAACCGAACCAGGGAAAAAAAGGCCTCTGCACTCAAATGGATAGACCTACAACCAATCAGAGCAGCGGAGTAAGTGACGTATGTTGAGAGATAGATTAAAGTTGATAGATTAAACTTTTTTCGAATCCCGAAGGACGGCATAAACATCTTTTCCATCAACAAATGCTTTGATCGCGGTTATCTGTTCCTCTTCTACAATTAATGCGCTGTCTATATCTTCTATAACACACGCGATAGTGGAATATACACAACTCAATTCTCCAGCGGCAGCCATCAATTCAACCCAAGCGCTCTGATGACGTGGATGGTTACATTACCGTTGCTCACAGATATGATGTCTATGGTTGCTCATCTGTCCATCATCGTATAAAGCCCGCCCTGACAATTTGATTGGTCCGAACAATTTTTGTTCGGGCATAATAGCTCCTCAACGGATCGAGTCCAGACCCGAACTTCCCGACCAAAAAATGTTGTGGGCGGGGTTCGGGCTGGCATCCAGGCTAGTAAAAAGGGTCAGATGAAAGCCCTAATCTGACCCTAAACTGAATATGTGACTCGTATAAGCATTAGGTCAAAAATGCATTACTTTTCTATGATTGAAATGGATTGCTAAAGAAAGAGTTCCACTTTTGCAATGCTGCTGTCAGCATCAACTCAGCTGGTACAGCTCAGTGAAGTAAGCTTTGCAGCTTAGATTTCATTTTCTCAGTGTGCTTTTAAGTCCAAGAAGAAATCCAGACTGAAGATGCAGACTTACTCAAGCAAGACAGGGAAATACTTTTGTCATCTGTATTTCCATCTGTTCTCTCACTCCTTCTCTTTCTTCTTGTTTCTTTCTCTTTGCTTTAGGTAGGTAATATTATTCATCACTTTGAAGAGGTGAATTATACATAGAGATTACATAAAGTTAGAGGCAGCATCTCATGAATTTCACATCTAACACATTTTCTCTTAATAATTAATGCTTATCGCACCGACCAAAAATGTTTGTTGAAGATCTCCAAATTTGATTAGCAAAAAAAGTGTAAAGTGCACTAATGCTAATGCTAATGCTGCCCGACATGAGACCAGTGTCTCACCCTTACCCATGCCCACATTCTTCCACAGAGAATATGAAATAACAAGGTACTTCTTGTGCTGTCAGGTTTATTCTCCAATCTAGATGGATGCTGAATGAACCTGCTGTATGTAATTTAATGTTACAATTACTTTAATTGACCCTTCGCAAAGACCCGCCCTCCTTAGTTACTGTCGCTATGTTCCGACAAGCTACGCCGCTCTCACGCTCTCACCATGTTCTCACACAGTGAAAAATACATCGTGGAGCAGAGAGGAGACTGACAACACGCGGACAGACAGGACAGACCAGGTTACTTTTCGGTTACTTTTGATATTAAAGGGTACCTATCATGGAATTTTGAAAATTTCATGTAGTGTGTTAACATAGATCTAAGTGAACGAAAACATCCTGCAAAGTTTTAAATATGAAAGTTCACCGTATACAAAGTTATTATCTCTCAAAAGTAAGAGTCGACTCTGAGTCGTTGATATGAATCGATAGACGAACGATGCACTTTCGTACGTCACTTGTCCAAGTTATTTGAATAAGATACGCCCACTCATTGCATTAGGAGACACCAGGGAAAACATCATGTCGACGAGACGCTGCTGTGTTTTGAAGTGCGACGCAAAAGCAAACTTATTTCATCTGCCCAGTGAGGAGCATTTGAAGACAGTGGCTACAGTTCATAACTATACCACAGAAGTATTATAGCCCGAACTCGTTCTGTGTTCGCGTCATTTTGAAGATGATTGCTTCACAAACCTAAATGCTATAAAGTATGAATTTGCGAGCCGGCTGATACTGAAGGAGGGAGGTTCAGTACCGAGTTTATTTGGATCAGCTTCCTTCTCCGAATCACAATCTGTAAGTAGGCTGTTGCTTTTATGTTTGTATCATGTTCTATAATTATTTTGTGTGTGTTGTGTACGCACAGGCACAGCGCAGCTTCTAGCAGCTAACTTAGGTCTTCAATGTCAATTGTATTGAAATATGTGAAGTGTTTGTCGTTGTTAATGGAGTTGTCACAGGGCTCTCGAGTGTCACGCATCACGCATTGAGCGTGACAGTCACTCATTTCGGTCTTTTGTCACGCTCTCCGGCCACACATTGTATTTCTCACGCTGATAAACTATTTGTACTATATTTAATATGCCGCAGTGCCCAAAACTCACTCACTGTGGAACCGGCAGGATTCAAGCGCGTCTCCTCCAGTGTTGCCAGGTGTGTATGCCTGCACTGTTTCCGCGGGTTGTTTGTGTAGTGCACGCTGGTTGACGCGATTGTTTTATCCACTGGAACATGATTGTTATTGAGGAAACACCCGGGAACGCTATTTGAATATTTTTGGCTGTGATTGGGTTAGTTTGATGAGCAATTGGGCTGGTTTTGTTGTGCAGACCCGGCAACCCTGGTCTCCTCTGGTGTTGTTCGTCTGGTGTTGTTAGCCAATCAGAAAATAGCACTGTTGTATCTGGGTAAGATCTAGCGCAACAACCAATGACACCCCGTTGGCTGGGTGTCTAACATATCACCACAGATTAGCGTCACGCAAAGGCGGGGTTTGGGAAAATGACTCGCTAAACGATTCATATGGGAGTCGGTGAGCAAATCAGGTAAAAATAAATGCATATTATAAGACAACAAAAGTGTTTTTTGTCGTTGCATGCTTGTAAAACTGTTGTTGGGGACTCCCAGAACAATATTAGGAACATTTTAAATGCCATAATAGGTACCCTTTAAGCATATTAAACAAAGTCTAACCTTTCAAATATGGTCATTTTTTGAAAGAAATTTAAACAATAAATACCGTTTTGTGGCTCTTTAATGTGCTGTGACAGATCGCTGTAGAGCATCAGTTAAAGCTGCTGATCATTGCTGCTGCTCCGATCATCTCTTCCTTCTAGTTCATTTATAGCATCAAATAAACATGAATTAAGAAGGAATGTTGTTTTAACCGCGGAAAGGCGCCAGTATATTCAGTTTTTCAAGTTCAAATCCTCCCATGTTAATCTACTATCTCTCCTGACTGCTTTGTCCGACAAAATGGCGGATGGCGAAGTATGATTGGTCAGAACACCTGTCAATCAAGCTCCACGCGAAGGGTCAATTATATTTGTTTATTCCACCGTTTCTATGGTTACTGTTGTTACTGTTAATTGGATATCCTCTGTTGACAAATTTTCCTTGTTAACACATTTGCAGCAAATAAAAACTTGTAAAAATGCAGTTGAAATGGCTGAACATTTAAATTCATGAGGCATTGACATGCTTTATATAAATTCACATGGATTGTTAAAACCTTTTAAGCTAATTGGTCAGAGATTTGAAGAGGTTGGCCTGTACAACTGATAAGGCTTCCGTCCTTACCCTTCTGGTGAAAATTGCCATTTATTTTCATTTCATTTTCATTTATTTGCCATTTAAAACTTTGTATTAAAACATGCTTTAATCTCAATATGTAGACCACACTTGCTACATTAGAATTTAAACTGATGCTAAAATGCTTTTTGTGATATTTAAAGGTTGAATTAATTTTTTTCTTTTCTTTTGTGATTGAATTCAAGAATGTTTAATATACGTGAAGAGAGCAATCCATTAGCCTTTCAATTCATATCAATGGCTCACCAGTGCTTGCTGCCCTGTAAGTAGACTCTATGCAACCTGGACACTGGCATCTTGCTTTAAGAGAACTCCACATGCATATGACTGATAACTATTATAAGGGGGAAATATGCATCTATTTCAGATGAAAGCCATTTCTGCCTTATTATATTATTTATAAAAAAAACAAGAAATTAATTATATACATGTAATGAAATTAAATATATAATATAAATAAAATATGTGCTTTTGTGTGGCAAAATCAACTTTGATTCAATCAATAGCTTGCAGAGGAATACAACATTATAGCCTATGTTAATAATTTCTCCACAGCACTGCTTAGTGTGCGACAAGATGTTTCAGGTCATAACGGACCATCTCTGTCAGCGAGCACTGCAATGAAATGGACAAGAAGAAAGCAGGAGGGATGGAGGATACGAGAAAGGTGAAAAGAAAAATGAAGAAGCGAGAGATATTGCTGATTAGAGGACAGAGAGATAAGATGAGGAACAGTGCATGCGGGACAGTGACTTGATGAAATCAGAGCATCTGACAGCCTGAAGGAGTCAGCTTTTTCTTTTGACCCCTCTACACAAGAGTGATAACACACATTCAGATGTACAGTCAGGAGGTACCAAAAGACTGAGTTGGCATTGATTTTGCGTGGATGAGATTGAGGGAGGGATAGAAGAACTAGGGGGCGGAGGTGAGGTGTTATGGTTGATACTGCAAACATCAGCATTTTCCTGCAAGATTTTATGTCCACGCGTGTGTGTATATGACTGCACTTGTTTTCCCTTGGGGCACCTCATTTGTAATTTTCACCAGCACATCACAAAAGCTAACTTTCTCTGATCATTATCATATTTCTTAAACAGACTTGACATATTTGAATATTGCATATTGAGTGATCTCCATTTGAGCTAATCAGTCTCTAGCTCTCTACGAAGTCTTGGAAGTGCTGAAGCACTGATTATTGTACATATGGGGTGCGGAGAGAAGCAGGCATCTAGCCAAAATCTTCTCTAGCACACACACACACGCACACAAGAATGTATAGAGAATATTTGGCATCTGTCACCAACTTTAAACTGGCTGTAGTTTATTTTTTTCCAAGACAATTTTCTTGTCCTCTCACACCTTGCTTTGCAGTTTCAAGATAAGTGTCATTTCCTTTCTGAAATCGTATTGTGTTGCATTTAACGTTTTGTTTTTTCTCATTTGCCACCCGCTTCTGTGTGACATATTCATATCTTTGGAGAATTTAGCATTCCTGTAGTGGTTTGGATTAAACCTGGTCCAACAAAACCTGTCTGGGCACAGAGCCCAAACAAAGCACAGACTGCAGTCAAAGTGTCATTTTCTATAATGAGTGTATTTGTATGCTAAAGTCACCTCTGTCAGCAAGAGTTATAGTTGTTGTGTGTCGCATGCTCTCAGCTGTCAGGACGTGTCATCCGTGCATACATAAAGTAGTTGGAAGGTGTAATGTAGTGTCATGTTCTATTTTTTAATTCTCTCTTTCTCTCCCTTATAGCTCTTAATCTGCTTGGCTTGAATTGGCGGCTGAAGCCCACAGAAGGGCATCTAGTGAACACTGGCCTCAGCATGAGTATTCCAGGCATTGGCGATGTGGCAACAGTGCCCTCCGGAGGCAGAGGTAAAAGCAAAACACGACCCTGAAACCCTGAAACATGACCATGTGAAATCCAAATGCAAACCCCCCGATAACATGAAATCCACACTGCTCTCTGTTTACACGTCAATCGTTTTATATTGCATAATTCATGAGCATTCATGTTGTTCTAGTGGGGTAAAAAATGGCATAATTCTATAATTGTAGGCCTAATAATATAATTACATTGTAATAAAAGTAACCATACTTGCGTAATAAAAAAATAACATTCCAAAAATTGCGGGTGGTTTGATGATTTGTTGATTTTAATAAAGACTCAGAACTGTCATTTCACAGTAAAACGCAGTGAATGCGAACAAGCTGTAACTTTTGTGTTTTCCTGAAAGCGCTCGTGCTTTCAGAGCAGTGCGCTTTCATTGACTTGCATGATTTTAAATCTCACACAATCATATTTGTTGCTCCTAACTTAATAAAACAAGCTGTTACTATAATGAATAATTACCCAGGTAGATCTGTATGTGCAATGTATTTTATCTGAATTGAATACATACACATCTTTCACTTTTGTGCACGTGCCAGCAATTACCCCTCCGTGTGCCATATAGGTTTCTGACCCCTGGTTTAGACTATTAAAGAAATGACACTTGTTTTTAATAGCGTATTCGTTTTAATAGGGTGTCGTTAGAGCTGATCTGCGCATCTCTAAGCATGTTTTCTAGCATCATTTTCTAGCTGATTTTTTTCATGAATTGAATGAATTTGTAATGTAATAACTATGTAATAGCATAATAAATAAATGTAATGCAAGTAATCTTGTTTCACAAATCAAACCCAATTCTATATATATTTTCTAGCTATTTTACTAATAGAAATAATAACAGTGTAATGAAATATAAATCAATTGACCCTTCGCGTGGAGCTTGATTGACAGGTAATCTGACCAATCATACTTCGCCATCCGCCATTTTGTCCGACAAAGCAGTCAGGAAAGATATTAGATTAACATGGGAGGATTTGAACTTGAAAAACGGAGTGTACTGATGCCTTTCAGCGGTTAAAACAACATTCCTTCTTATGTTCGTTCATGTTTATTTGATGCTATAAATGAACTAGAAGGAAGAGATGATCGGATCACGAGCAGCTTTAACTGATGTTCTACACCGATCTGTCACGACACACTAAAGAGCCACAAAACGGTATTTATAGTTTAAATTTATTTTAAAAAATGACCAAATTTGAAAGGTGAGACTTTGTTTAATATGTTTAATATCAAAAGTAACCGAAAAGTAACCTGGTCTGTCAGCGTTTTGTCAGTCTTCTCTCTGCTCTGCGATGTATTTTTCACTGTGTGAGAACATGAGAGCAGCGTAGCTTGTCGGACATAGCGACAGGTACTAAGGGGGGCGGGTCTTTGCGAAGGGTCAATTACATCATAAACTATTTTAGTATAATACATTTTTGTTTCTGAATATTTTTCACTAATTGATTTTTTTTATATGACCTAACAATAACTATTTAATAAAATATTAACAATAACATTAAAGCATAAGTGCAACCATACATATTTTCTAACTGAGTATTTTGTTTCACTAAGAAATATGCTATGTTATAATAGATTTTGTATTGTCTTCAACTGGTCCAACTCTTCTCAATGCTCCTCCTGGGGTTCTCTATGTAATGCTAATGCAGTTATTTGAAATGATGACTGGATTTAGTCACAGTTGCTTGTTTATAACACATGTTAGTCTATGTCAGACTGAGGCTTTGTAAGAATAATCTGAGCCCAAACAGTGATTCTTCTTTACTGTATATTGAGAGAGTACATTAGTGTAAAATTACAGTCTTGTGTGCCTTTTTCTCACAGCGACCTTTGAATAAACAGTGTTATTTAGATCTCAATGGACTTTAGTTAATGGTTCAAAGCTCTGGCTAACTCTCGGTGGCTCAGACACAAAGAATCTCGATGTCTGTTGTGCGTTCACCTCAAATGATTTATCATTATCAGTGTCAACACGTTTAGATGATAACGACTGTCGCTGACCTTTAGAGAGTGCCAGTATTGACGTTCTTCACACACAGTACAGCTTCTTCTCCCTTTAGATAGCTCGAAAAGAGTGTTTCTTTATGGAGGAGGACACATAGGTGCTAATATGGTTTCAACTGGGGAGTGTGTGTGTGTGCACAATCCTATTTGTTTTGGACTGTATAATGCACAACAAAGGCTCATTGGAAAAACGTGCTTCTAGCTACATTTTTCCAACTCAAAAAATGTACCTATACATAGAATTCACAACAGTGTCCAGTTGAAATAAACACAAGTGGAAGTAAAACACCAACTACTTTTATTACCTTTCACACAAATTACAGTATGATTAATGGGACAGATTATCGATTAATACATACTTTTGCATGGTTTCTTGACATGCAATACTGTTACGACCTAAACAAATATATTTTACCGATTGTCTGACATAACCAGCTTTATATGTATAGCTTTTCTGACATTGTACAAGTCTTGTGAAACACGAGTCACAACGCTCGATAAAAGCGCTCAAACACTTGTATAAGCAAGCTCAAATGCCATGGTTTACTCACATTTGCTTTTGTTAACACTATCAGTTATGTTTAGGCTAGGATTTAATGTAGATGGTACATTACTTTCAAATGTGATTGACCTTTTCAGAGAAAACTGAACATGCACCACTTACTGGACTTGCCACTTTGAAAATGCAGCAGAACATGCAAGAAGCAACGCAATATCATTTTGTAGAAATGCCACAGGCACGTTTTTCTAATGAGCCTGGGTTGGTAATGGAAGGACTTCTGTCTGATACTGGATGAACATAATGTGGGAGGAAGGACATCATGTCCAAAAGCTTTAGAGTGCATTTGCTTTGTCTCCTGCTCTGTTTTTCTGAAGTGTTTTCCCCCTTCACTTTGATGGAGAGCTTTCTGGAGAAGGGCTAGCTGTCCTACAGACACCGACACACGTGTAGTGCTGAGCTGTCAGTGGGGGAGAATAATCTCACACCGTTCTCCAGTTTTAATGTTGTTGTTGTTGTTATGAGGATATACTGTACATGTCAGGACTTCAGTGAATCTCTCAACATAAGCATCATGTGCCTTTTTTGACTTCCTCATGAAAAGTGCTTCTGATAGCGTCACGGACAAGCAATTTTATGTATCCATATAGCATGAAAGCCAGACACAGAAAATACAGAAAGCAAGCAAAAGAGGTCAAGACTGAAAAGAAAACATCGCTGAACAGGGGCACGGGAAAATGTTTTAAGTTGAGGGTGCTGTGTTTTTTGTTTGTTTGTTGTTGTTTTTTTTGTTGTTGTTTTTTTGGGGGGGTCACCACATTTTAATAATAAACCATATTGAGTCTATAAAACACGTCAAAACTCCCATGAAGCACAACAAGTGTACCTGTGAGAACACTCGTTTAACAGCATACACACCGGGACACTTCACTGCACATCACATTTTTTACATCATTGATACTGCTTGCAATCTTAATACAATGTCTACGGGACATAAATTAAGCCTTTTGAGGAATCTTTGATCCTTTTAAGCTCATGCCCTTGCTATGAAGTGATAAATTCTTCACCTACTTTTTCTGCTTGAATCAACAATAGGTCATTTGACTTGTAATGTGAAATACATGAAGTAAAACAAATTTTTCAGTTGGAAAATATAGGGCATTACTTGTTTTCATCCACTGGGAATTGAAGGCTTGAAGGCCCCCTCCAAGGGCCATTTGGAATTCCTTAAGGCAAAGAGGTACTGATAGTGATCAAGGCCTATAGGTCAAGATGTATATAGTTTCAGTATTAAATGCTACCTATTGCAATTCTAAATCGTCATACTATAGCAACACTCTCCCACATATTTTGCTCTTATTTCCATCGTTGGTATAAGTAGCAGTGGGTGGTAATAGACAAGAAGTCTACTGGTTTATACCATATTGCTAATGCTGTTTCTTTAGTCAATCGGCAATCCTGCAGCCTGAACCACTTTGGCCAACCACCCTTACAGAATCAGTTTATTTGTGGACATTAGGAATTAGGAGCTCCATATGGACTTACATGGAATGACCCCAGAGGCAGACTGATCTCATGAAACTGCGTATGTATGACACGCCAATTCGTATTTCCATTTTTGGCGTGCTATCAACACGCATAATCGCTTTTCAGCGTGTTTATGAACGCCGTTGACTTAACGTTACATTACTGTATATATAAATATATGACCTACCCCAACCCCGTCCCTAAACCTACCCGTCACTGGTTAAAACCATTTATGAGTCTTTCCCTACCATCCTAGTAAGAAAAATATCGCTCCCCCAGATGTATATCAAAATTTGGCTTTATTTCGCTCGGATTTTTAACAGCGTGTACATACACGCGGAATCACTCGGACATAACGGCGTAGATATACACGCATACACGCGGATAGCTCAAAATGCGTATAAATAACACGCCACTTGACTTGAAAGTGGCGTGTATGTTTACGCAAAAGTCATGATGTCATGTTGCCAGAGGGCTTCCTAAACACATTCAGCCTTTATTCAGTCCCTTAAACTCCTCATATACTGATACAATCTGTTATTTTCTCTATAGATAGCTAATAATTTATTATAGTATGTTATTTGATAAATTCATAAGAGTTATTGTAGGTTTATAAAAGGCAGGCTGAGGTGACTGATCTAGTCGTATCTAGACTAAACAAGAAAGTCCATCCATACCAAGACCTGGGTGTACGTGTACATTTGTAAGGGGAAAGGAAAGAGCTTTTTTTTACTGGCTCTGATATAGGCAGTTCTGGCTGATTGAGAGCATGAGGAGTGTGAACTTCCGCTCTGCAACAGAAGAATCTTCTCATGCGGCCTCTCCATGGGATTTTCCCTCCCATTCTTTTCTGCTTCCCCACCTATCTCACTTTCTCCATCTCTCTCTCTTGCTCTCTGAGTGTATTGCTCTCCTTCAGCACAGAGCTGTTCATCCATGCTCAGTGTTAATGAGGGAGGTTGGTGCGAGCTCCCACTAGTTACTAGAATGGGCCGCTTTAACCGACCTGTCACTCAGACCTGACACTGCGTGTACGTGCAGATGTTCTCCGGCAAAAAAAAAAAAAGAGGCTTGATCCATTTAGGGAAAGAGCCTGCTTGCGCTCTATCAATTCAATTCATCTCTCTCCATAACTCGTTTGAATGCAGCCAGAGGTTTTTGCAGGCAGGGAAACAGATTGTCTCTGCTTATCAGGGCACATCAAGAATCGAGAACGCCGACAAGACTGACAGCTAACACCAAGCCCACTCATGTTGCACTTGCCCATCAGACACAAAAAGAGTGTGTCTGTGTGTGTATGCTGCTTCTGATACCATCAAGGCCCGTTTGCTGGGTTATTTTCTGATTGGAGTTGCTGCGACCTATCTGCGCTGTCAACATGGCAGCAGTTTTCTCTCTAGAGGACAGAATTAGCAGGTGTAGTGGGAAGGGAAGTGTGTGTGTGTGTGGCCATTTCTGTCATGCAGAGGTATTATGATCTCAAGGGAAAAGACAGGGTTTGATTTAGGGTTGATGACTTTGGCAGCCCGCACACACACTCATTAGCGCAGAGCTGCGTCTCGGCGGAATAATATATGTTGATTTTTCTTTGTACACACTGAGGATATTCCCCATTCTCCCTGTCTTTGAAAGACTTTTTTTTATCAAACAAATCTTGTTTCTTCTCTTGGCGTCTGTCTCAGGGCCGTGGGTGTTGAAGAACAGCAGTATAAACAGCGGGGAGTTGGAGCTGGGTCAGCGTGTCAGTCAGGATGTTCCTCCAGGCGTCTTCTGGAGGTCTCTGCTTCACCTGCGCCAGCCACACTTCCTCAAATTCAACATCTCCCTGGGCAAGGACGCACTGTTTGGGGTCTACATGCGGAAAGGCCTGCCTCCTTCACATGCTCAGGTGAGCAAATCGCCTCTGTCTTGTGTCTTCTCTTAAAGGAGCCATGTCCACTTATAATTAAGGTTGAGTATCCAGTTTTTAAATACTAAAACCACGTTCGGTTCAGTTTTTGTTAAAGGGTTAGTTCACCCAAAACTGAATATTCTGTCATGATTTACTCACCCTCATGTCGTTTTAAACAAAAAACACAAATGAGATGTTTTTAATGAAACCTGAGAGATTTATGTCTGTTCATTAAAAGTCCATTCCACCAAAGAAATGCAAACATTTAATAAAGACATAACATTATTTGTAAATAAAAGCCTAAATTAAATCTGTGCATTATATAAAGCGATCTTGTCTCCTCAGTAAACTTAGACTAGACAGCTCAATTCATATAGATTACTTTTACAATGTATTTATAGACTTTTTGAATCATGAAAGTGTTGGTGGAATGGGCTTTCATGTGAGGGACAAAAATCTCTCAGGTTTTATTAACAATAATTTTATTTGTGTTACAAAGGTGAACAAAATTATTCTCTCAGTTTTAGAATTAAACGAGCTGCTTTTCAGAATACTCAAGTGCTTATATCTATTGACACTGTTATGTTCACACTGCCCCAGCAAACACCAAAATCAAGCGTAGGGTCAGTTCTGGCAGGTCACATTAGTCAAGCTCACATCAGCTGACTCTCAGCTTATCCACGTCTACCTATAGGAATACGACATCTGCCACTGACTGTATACATATATAAGCTCCTTCAGTATTATAAACAGCTATCACGTAATTCCCTCCTCCATCCCCAGCTCCTCCTTTTGTCAATCAGGATTTGGCATTCTGATTCCCACTGAATCAGACGAAAATTTTCTAATTATGTTTTACATTAAAATTAATTAATGCTATCTGCAATACATTCATGTTGGTCAATTGTATTTGACGATAGTGGTCCTGACACAAAGGGTTAACATACTAATCTGACAAAACCCAACTATTGAAAACTGGGATTTGTCACGATTTTGTGGGACAGTGTGTGAGGTAACCATTTTAGAGCAAGGGAATCTGGTTCTCTAATATTCCTCCTCAAAAAGACAGGTTTTTGTTAATTACCATGAAGAGACCATCTGTGTAGACAGGCTTTTTTTTGTTTGCAACTCTTCATAATGAATTGTAAATGATTTCCAAATTATCGCTGCATATTTGTCTCCAGCATTCTTACATGTGTCTTATCACATTTCAGAGTTGTTATCTCCTCTACATTTTGATTTAATTTGACTTTTTTGATTTTCATTACAGTGTTTAGTGACGATGACGTCCTGTTTTCACCTCTCTCTCTGTCTCTTCAGTATGACTTTATGGAAAGGCTGGATGGAAAGGAGAAGTGGAGCGTTATTGAGTCTCCTCGTGAGCGGCGCAGTATTCAGACCGTTGTTCAGAATGAGGCGATCTTTGTTCAGTATCTGGACCCCGGCACCTGGCACTTGGCCTTCTACAATGACGGTAGAGAGAAAGAGCCAGTCTCATTCAGCACTGTGGCTCTAGGTACACACCTCCAGCTTTTATTTACACACTAAGGGTCAACATATTAAAAAAGATGGTCAAATAGATACTTGGTTGCTTGTTGACGTGCTCTTTAGAGCAACAATTCCCAAACTGTGGTATACGGACCACTAGTGGTCCGTCAGGGTACTGCAGGTGGTCCGTGGAAAGGCAAAACAAAATATAAAATAATATTTTTTTTACCTTCATTTTACCAGGAAATTCCCATAAAAAAAATAAAAAGTAAAAAGAATATGTAGGCCTATATTGATATAAAATTTTAATTAAATTGTCAAGTTATTGGGTGAAAAAAAATAGGCTATGGAGCTCGGCCTGATACAACATCGGTTGATAGCAAAAGATTCTCTGTAGGCTTGACAAACTCAAGCCTACTTTTTGAGGACTTGTAAAACTCTGAAGTTTAATAATCCCCTAAAATCGTCAAAGGTTTTGAAATGTTGACTATATCCAAGTGTTCTTATTACTGTATCGATTTCATACTCCATTGCTATGGAAATAAGCCTGTTGTTCAAATGATTATACCCTTGGGCGCTCAAGTTAATAAATAAATTAAATATGTGGCATATGCAGTAAACTAAAATTCAGACTCAGACTAAAATCAGACTAAAATTCTCTAATTATGTTTTAAATTAAAATTAAGTAATGATATCTGCAATACATTCATGTTGTTCAATTGTATTTGAAGATAGTGGTCCTGATACAAATGGTTAAAATACTAATCCGACAAAACCCAACCATTGAAAACTGGGATTTGTCACGATTTTGTGGGACAGTGTGTGAGGTAATCGTTTTCGAGCAAGGAAATCTGGTTCTCTGTAATGTTCCTCCTTAAAAAAACAGGTAAATAGATAAAGTAAATAAATCGAGTAAATAAATCAATTAAATATGTGACAGCTGTTGTGTGCAGTAAACTTTCTTTTAACAAGCCGGTTGTACTGATGTGATGACCAGTTTTAGTTTTTGTAGTAAGCCAATTTAGAGGTGCGGATTAATTCAGGTAGGACTGTGTGTAGACATATTTTATTATGTGTATTATTAGGTGGTCCGCAAAAATTCTTGATTACAAATAGTGGTCCACACACACAAAAAGCTTGAAAACCCCTGCTTTAGAGGATACAGAGTACACATGATCCACCCTCCAATCTCATATTTCAGTTTGAATGTGTGCAGTTGAAGGAGAGCTCCTTCTATTGCTTTCACTTACATTTCTTAAGGGCACACAAGGAATTGTTGTATTTGTAAAATAAAGGTAAGCACTGAAAAATGTGTGTCCTGGCAGTTTAGTCAATATCCACTATACCCACAAAGGTTGCCATTGTGATGACTTCGCATAAGCGCAATGCCAACTTCAAGGCTTTCTTCTACAAAAGCTAAGAGGAGCTGTCAGTGAAGGATGGAAAAGTGGGAATTTGACCTCCTGTCTGTCATGATATTAGGCAGTGATGCAGAACTCATGAAGCATATAGGAGGCATTGCTGTATTTTACATATTCATGTACTGTATATAGTGTATGTTTAAATATTCATAAACTGCTCAGTTGTTCACTCATTCAAAATTCAGCAACTGTTGTATGCTTCAATATATGGACAAAGAATGAGTGAAATTGTATAGGATTTGTGTCCCAAATTACCTAATAATACTAACAAATAAACATAATAAAAAATATATAAAAACAATTATTAATCAGATTTAATCAGTGTTATGAATTAGGTTTGTAAATGTATATATATTATATATATTTAATACACTACTGACCAGGTTTTTTTTATTTTCTTTCTTTTCAACTGTTTTATTCAGCAAGGATGCGTTAAATTGATCAAAAGTGACAGTCAAGACTTTTTCATTGTTACGTTTTACATTACAAACAAAATTCAGTAGAATATAAATCTTTCTATTCATTAAAGAATCAAAATTTAAGCAGAACAATTGCTTTCAATATTGATAATTATAAGTATTTACAAAGCATTTTCAAATAGTTAATTGATAGATTATAAACTGTAGTTAATACATTAATAGACTATATAATAGTGAGTTCTTAATTCATTGTTGTCACGTTTTGATGTGTTTGAGTTCTGTTTTGTATCTTGGTTTCCCCTGTCTTTGTGGTTTTTGGTTTAGTCCTGTTAAGTTTTCCCGCTCCTCGTTTGTGTCCAATTTTATGCACCTGTTTTCAGTTAATTATCTTGTTTGGTTCAGTGTATTTAAGCCCTGTGTTTTCCCTCAGTGTTTGTCGATCGTCGTCCATGTGTGGTTGTGTGTAAATCCTGATTTCCTGGAGTTTTGTTCTTGTTTCATTTTTGGAAGTTTCATTTTGTTTATTAAACCTATTATATGGAAATTCCGTGTCCTCGTCTTCAGCACCTGCACAAACCCTGACAGAACGACCAACCATAACAAGAAAAAAGGGATGAACTACGAACTTTGTGTCCCACAAGATGGCCGGTCTCTGGAGGAATATGCGGAGATATATCTCCATCTTCTCCGGGACTTTAATTGGGACGAGGAGTCCCTTACGCACGAATTCTGGAGTGGGATGGACGATACCCTCGCCCAGATACTGTTATTGGGAGATCTCCACCTCCCTTTAGTTAAGTTTATTGCCCGTGCGCTGTGGGTGTGTGGTTCCTCACTCACCGTGGGAGACATCCAGCCCGATCTCCACGGCCAGCCAGAGCAAGAGCCCATCACCTGCACGCCAACGCCTGAGCCCATCACCTGCACGCTCCCACCAGAGCCCATCGTCTGCCCACCAGAGCCTGCACACCGCATCAGCCCTGCCGCCAGATCGGTCCCTGGACTTCCCCGGCTGATATCCGGTATGACTGATCCCCCACTGATATCGGTGCGACTGGCCCAAAAGAAGGCGGCCGAGGCTGGGGTTCAAGTCAGCCACATCCAGCCAGAGCCTGAGCCCGTCGCCTGCCCGCCAGAGCCTGAGCCTGTCACCTGCCCGCCAGAGCCTGATCCCAGCCCCGAGTTTCCTGATATGCTGGTCCCGTCCAGCCCCGAGTTTCCTGATATGCTGGTCCCGTCCAGCCCCGAGTTTCCTGATATGCTGGTCCCGTCCAGCCCCGAGTTTCCTGATATGCTGGTCCCGTCCAGCCCCGAGTTTCCTGATATGCTGGTCCCGTCCAGCCCCGAGTTTCATGATATGCTGGTCCCGTCCAGCCCCGAGTTTCCTGATATGCTGGTCCAATCCAGCACGGAGCCCGTTGACCCAGAGCCAGAGCCCGTTGACCCAGCGCCAGAGCCAGAGCCCGTTGACCCAGAGCCAGAGCCCGTTGACCCAGAGCCAGAGCCCGTTGACCCAGAGCCAGAGCCCGTTGACCCAGCGCCAGAGCCCATTGACCCAGCGCCAGAGCCCGTTGACCCAGCGCCAGACCCAGAGCCCGTTGACCCAGAGCCAGAGCCCGTTGACCCAGAGCCAGAGCCCGTTGACCCAGAGCCAGAGCCCGTTGACCCAGAGCCAGAGCCCGTTGACCCAGAGCCAGAGCCCGTTGACCCAGAGCCAGAGCCCGTTGACCCAGAGCCAGAGCCCGTTGACCCAGCGCCAGAGCCAGAGCCCGTTGACCCAGCGCCAGAGCCAGAGCCCGTTGACCCAGCGCCAGAGCCAGAGCCCGTTGACCCAGCGCCAGAGCCAGAGCCCGTTGACCCAGCGCCAGAGCCCGTTGACCCAGAACCCGTTGACCCAGCGCCCGTTGATGTCAAGTCAGTTCCCGATCATGAGCCTGTCCTCCCCAAGAAAATTTTGGGGGGGCGCCATACGCCTTCGCCGTGGCCGGCCAAAGATCCACGGAGGCCGGCCAAAGATCCACGGAGGCCGGCCAAAGATCCACGGAGGCCGGCCAAAGATCCACGGAGGCCCGAAAAGATAACACCGCCATGGCCGCCCGAAGGGTCCTCACCGCCATGGCCGCCCGAAGGGTCCTCACCGCCATGGCCACCTGAAGGGTCTGCACCGCCATGGCCACCTGAAGGGTCTGCACCGCCATGGCCACCTGAAGGGTCTGCACCGCCATGGCCACCTGAAGGGTCTGCACCGCCATGGCCACCTGAAGGGTCTGCACCGCCATGGCCACCTGAAGGGTTTGCACCGCCCTGGACGCCCGAGGGTCCCACAGCTCCGCCCTGGACGCCCGAGGGTCCCACAGCTCCGCCCTGGACGCCCGAGGGTCCCACAGCTCCGCCCTGGACGCCCGAGGGTCCCACAGCTCCGCCTTGGCCACGCCCACAGCCTGCACCGTCGTGGCCACGCCCACAGCCTGCACCGTCGTGGCCACGCCCACAGCCTGCTCCGCCCTGGAGGCTTCCTGGACCTGCACCATGCCCTCGTCAGCCTCCAGGGCGCCCACCCTCCCACCCCTTTGGATGTTATACGGCGCGAGGACGCGCCTTCGGGGAGGGGGGAGGTAGTGTCACGTTTTGATGTGTTTGAGTTCTGTTTTGTATCTTGGTTTCCCCTGTCTTTGTGGTTTTTGGTTTAGTCCTGTTAAGTTTTCCCGCTCCTCGTTTGTGTCCAATTTTATGCACCTGTTTTCAGTTAATTATCTTGTTTGGTTCAGTGTATTTAAGCCCTGTGTTTTCCCTCAGTGTTTGTCGATCGTCGTCCATGTGTGGTTGTGTGTAAATCCTGATTTCCTGGAGTTTTGTTCTTGTTTCATTTTTGGAAGTTTCATTTTGTTTATTAAACCTATTATATGGAAATTCCGTGTCCTCGTCTTCAGCACCTGCACAAACCCTGACAATTGTCACTGTAATTAACAAAGTGTTATTGCTTAATTAGCTCATATGTAAAGAGTTAGATAATGCTTTTTTAACAACATTTTAACTGTAAATAGTTATCACTTTAGACTAGGTCACGGAAGATGGGAAAATTACATTAATTAAGTGCTTTGAACCAACCTTTATTAGACAATATAAAAACTTCCATTATTATTGAGTTCATTCAAATGTTTACAAATACATTTACAAATACATATCTCCACAGCTAAACATAACCACTTAAAAATAAATAAATAAATGCTGCCAATATGAATTACGTTGTTAAAATGCATCAGTAAGGATTAGGGGTTGGTGCGTATTTAAGCCACTGAAACTGAATGAATGTCATTGCATTAGATAACAGAGTATCAAACCAAGTAGCATTTATTTGAAAGGAACGCTGCACACACATATCAAACCATTTATCAAAAGTTGTGTTTGGTTTAAAAAAAAAAATGTATCCACTTTCTGGTTGTCAAACATTAGAGTAACATGTTAAGAACCGCACCTGTGCTTACTGTCTTAGGACACCTGGGTGAACTTTAGGAGAACCAATTTCATAGATCCGCTCAAAATAACCTTGAGATCAGTTGTTTACAATTCACTGCAAAAAAATATTCAGAAAAATCAAATTAGTTTGGAGAAAATGATGGACCATGATTTGTTTGCAGATGCCACATTGATATTTATCTAATATAATGACATCCATTCATTTTTAAGTGTGGCTCAAGTGTCCAAATATTTTTTGAGTCCACTATATTCAAAACAGTATGTATGCATAATATTCAGTTTGAAGAGGAACGCACACGCGCACACACACACACACACACACACACACACACACACACACACACACACACCACACACACACACACACACACACACACAATGTGCTCTTGAGGTCTCTTAGATCTGGAGATCAAATGATCACATACTTTATTAATGTGTGTATCTAACATTCGGTTGATGGCTACTGTTGATTTGAAAAGCATAATTTATCATAGCTTTGCCACAGTCATAGTGTTATATTTCCCATAAGGCTTTGGTGAAATGTGTCACAGTGATTCACACATTGCCACTGAACTGTCAATAACGCTGACTGAAAGTTCACATTGCACCCTGCTGTGTAAAAGATTATCTCACAAAATGCAAGACAGTTCATAGTTTTATGACTCGCTTTCTTCTGTCAGACAACAGCGTTTAAAAGGTTTTCTAGATTTGTGAATGTTACATTCCACTGTCCCTCGTTAATAACTGAGGGTTGTAAAATTCGTGCGTCTCTTATGTGTCGTCTCAGACTCAGTGGAAGAGTGCCCGCAGAATTGCCATGGCAACGGAGAGTGCATGTCAGGAGCGTGTCATTGCTTCCCAGGGTTCCACGGCACGGACTGCTCCAAAGGTACCGTTAACTGTCACACTGCAGGAGTGTTTACATTAAAAATGTTGTTTCACATTGCAGCATTTGTCAAAATAGATTTTTTAGTAGTCTAGAAAAGCTGTGTTGTATAAAAACATGTTGTGCAGTAAATAACACCGCACTTTCACATTTCTAAATGCCAATAAATTATATAGTTTATAATTATTATGACAATTACGATTTTTCACATTGTGAAAACAAAGTAATATTATTTTTCACACTGCTCTTGACTAAATAACTTTTGTAACTTTAATTGTGAGCATTAATATGTATTTCATTTTTACAATGAAATACATTTTACATTTGATTACTTTCATATCTGTAATATTTCTTACCTGAATACTACTGTTTGACCCAGCTGTAAAACTTAAAGCCATGTTTATTTCATTTGTCTCTTTATTCGTATTTATTTGTGCTATCGTTTGCAATTTGTTTGTTTGTTCTTATTTTATTTCTGACTGTTTACTAGTTTTATTTTTTTTTGTTAATCTAGTTCAGTATGTAAGCTATTACAACAGAATTACCCAAATTATCACAAAATGATGAGATAATAACATTTTCTTTGTGGTATCGAAAATGTTATTGAATATTAATATTTTCCAAGGTATCATATTGAAGTTAGAAATTCCAGTATCATCATAAAACTAATATGTAAACTAAGTAATATCAAGCTATCTCATTATTGTGCCATTTAAAACTTGGTTGCTATTCAACCTTTAGTTTTACATGCAATGTATTTACCATGACTTACAAATGACCTTTGTGATCCACTGGATTTTTTTAAAGTGAGTTTTTATGTGCAATTTGCCATAAGTTTTATATATGACATGTTTGATTCTGAAGCTGTTATTGATGCGTGATATGGCAGAATTTTCCCTCGAGCTCAAAATTTGTCATGAGATCGTCAGTGTACATAAGCTCTGGACGTATGTCATAACGGCTCTATGACACTGTCACATCACTCTGAGATCCAGGCGGATAAATTACAATATCCCTGATTAATCCCGTCTCATTTATGCCAAAATGTCTAATGGGTTTGTTGGCTTTACTGTGCCAGACAAATCTTTTTGAGTGATGAAGTGCTCTCAGTGGAGGCTTCATAAGAGAAATATGTGTGAGCTCACCTGAGGCTATATATGGCTAGTTTATTACTGTCGAACGCTGTCTCCTCTGAGTAGCAGGGAGCACTGTTGATATTGCCTTTGAAGCGCGCTACCTTAATTACACATGGCATAGTCTGTCTTATTACTATATACAGAGATATCATGCAGCGTTTATGCCTAATAGCGAACCCTGTGACGGAAAAGAGCGAGGCATGATGATCTTTTCTTCTTTTTCTATATTTCATTTATACTAGGCAAGTTTTCATTGAAAACTGTAAGATTTTCTGCTCAGCTTGAGTATATGCAGGCTGATGTTGAATAAACTATCAAATAAAGTATACCTTGTTAAGTTACAAGCTACTTATTTGGTTATTAAGGCTTCATTAAATTTATCAAAAGTTACAGTAAAGACATTTATGTTACAAAAGATTTCTATTTCAAATATATGTTGTCCTTTTGAACTTTCATCAAAGAATCCAGAAAAAAAAATTCATCACGGTTTTCACGAAAAAATTAAGCAGTACAACTTTTCTCAACATTGATAATAATAAGAAATGTTTCTTTAGCACCAGTTTCTTGAGACTAGAATAATGATCTATTAATGGAATACATTACATTTTAAAATATATTAAAATAAAAAATTTTTTTACAAACAATTATTTTAAATTGTAATAATTTCAGATTATATTCTGTAGAATTTAATTTCAGCAATAAAACCCATAAAAAAATGTGGGGTTTTAATTAATGGCTGATTAGGGTGTCATTAACTTAAGAGTTAAATTTATGTATGTGTATTTCAATATAAAAGATGGAACATTCTGCCATAGAGCTGATTGTACATAGAGACTTTGTTTGTGAATATTTCTTTTCTTTACAATCTTGTTCATCTGATCAAACCTGTTCACTAAAACAAATCCAAAATCCAAGTCCACATATATGTCAGGAAAATTCAGGAGGGTGCATTTGATGATGCCAGAAAACAATCACATTAAATGATTTATTTATTCTGATTTGGGGATTCACAGCCCTTGACACACAGCTTTGAGGTTTTTTTTTTCATACAGTTCAGTGGATTCGTTTGAATTAACTCTATGCTTCATTTTTCTCTTATCTTATCTTACATTCCATACCTAAACTTCTCTAAATGAAGCTGGTTTTCACTAATTCCTCTCAAACATCCTCGTCTTCTGTCCTTCCCTCACTCCCTCATTTGTTTTCCCTCCTGCATCCTTTGGTTCTGTCTCCATTGCAGTGGCGTGTCCCGTGCTGTGCAGTGGGAACGGGCAGTACAGTAAGGGTGTGTGCATGTGCTACAGCGGCTGGAAGGGGCTGGAGTGTGACGTCCCCCAGAGCCAGTGCGTCGACCCCAGCTGTGGCGGTCACGGGACCTGCGCCCAGGGCAGCTGCACCTGTGAAGCGGGTTACCGTGGCGAGTCCTGCGAGGAAGGTAATGAGCGCGTCGACAGCTTCTCATTTTCAAAACTTGTTTCAGCACTCTCGGAAAAAAAACTCTTCCTCTTGAGAATCTCAGATTTCAAATGTCTGCTATAAAAGCGTGCTGATACAAGCATAGTAAACTTTATTAAAGTGATGAAATCCATTCTATTGATCGGGCTTTTAAGAAATTGGGCTGAAACGGAGTCTCTGAGTGCATGTTCATATGAGCAGCTGGTTTCTGAAAGTGTTGAGATCCCAGAGGTGAGTTTAGGAAGGAGAAGTGAAAGATGAGGAGGAAAGCGAAAAGAAAAAAAAGAGAATGAGAGAAAAAACCCGCTGTTTCTTTCTCTCCAGTGGATTGTCTTGACCCAACGTGTTCTGGACATGGCAGCTGCGTGTCCGGTCAGTGCCACTGTAAACCGGGGTGGTCTGGGCCTCTATGTGATGTGTCCAGAGCCCAGTGCCCGGATCAGTGCAACGGCCACGGAGTCTACAGCCCCGACACGGGCCTCTGCAGCTGTGACCCCAACTGGATGGGCCCTGACTGCTCCACGGGTGCGTTCCCATCATTTCCACCTCCTCGCTTGCTGTCTTCTCAAGCGGTGCTGCGATGTATTCTAATCCTTCATTTTCATCCATCTGCTCTCTCGGGGTGCGGTGGGGGTGGGGGGGGGGGGGTCACTAACCATGAATTGCGCTCGCTGATAGCATTGTTTATTTGCAATTGCTGCTTGGTCTGTTTTAGCGCCAGATTCATATGTAAATAAGACACACCTCAAAAAATGTGTGGATGCAATTCAAACTAAGCTTCATAAATAAAATATAATAATAATACTTTTTTTACTGAACTTAAAGCCTTTATCTATATTGCATTATAAAGGTATTAATAATGTACATCATAATGCACTATATATATTTATTTTATACATAATTGTAAACAAAGTTAAAATGCATTATAATATTCAAAGATTCCTTTTTACATCTGAAATTGGTTGTTTTTCGTGTTTTAATGCATTATACTTTCTAAAGGTGTGTTATAATATATTATAACTTTGTTTACTGTTATTGATGAGACCATACAATGCATTATAAGATGCATTACAAGGCATAATTAATGCATTAAAATACTGGCTTTTACTTTTAAAATGCATTATACATAAAGGCTTTAAGTAAAGTGTTACCAATCATTCTAATTCTAATTTACATAAAGGAGATTAATTTAATTATGACATTAACTTGGTTAAAAATATGCATGCTGCAGCCAGCACTGAAAGATCTCTAGACAGAAACAATCTGTTGAACTGGATTGTGGGTAATTAGTGAATCAAATATTTATTTATAAATAAATAAATTAAATATTTAAAAATATATATTTTTTGTGCTCAAATATGCATATTTACAAATATTTTGTTGGTAAAAATATAATATAGACATACACTACTGTTCAAAAGTTTGGGGTCGGTACAATTTTTAATAAAGTCTTTTATGCTGACCAAGGATTTTTCCGGATTCTTTGATGAATAGGTTCAAAAGAACAGTAGTTTTTTTAAAATAGATGTAGCATTATAATATATATATAATAATAATTATAACATAAGTATTTTTAATGTCACTTTTGGTCAATTTAATGCATCTTTGCTGAATAAAATCATTTCTTAGAAAAAAATTCAATAATATAGATATTTTAGTGTGCTATTGGCATAAATGGCATTCAGTACAATAATTTGTGTGTTTTTTTTTTTTTTGGCAATGTCATTATTTTGTCGTCAAAGCATTATCAGCTTTCCTGCAGATCATCAAAACAGTGCAAAGCCAAAAATCAGTTAATTAAAATAACAGAATAAAACTGCAAATTGGTTACATTTGAAAGAAACCATAATAATTCAATTAATTAAAAAGGAATAAAATAAAGATAAATACAGATGAAAAACAAATGTAAAAACAACATCTCTCTCTCTCTCTCTCTCCTCTCCTCTCTCTCTCTCTCCTCTTCTCTCTCTCTCTCTCTCTCTCTCTCTCTCTCTCTCTCTCTCTCTCTCTCTCTCCTCCTTCTCTCTCTCTCTCTCTCTCTCTCTCTCTCTCTCTCTCTCTCTCTTCTCTCTCTCTCTCTCTCTCTCTCTCTCTCTCTCTCTCCTCTCTCTCTCTCCTCTCTCTCTCTCTCTCTCTCTCTCTCTCTCCAGAGGTGTGTTCAGCAGATTGTGGAGTCATGGCTGTTGTGTCGGGGGCGTTTGTCACTGCGAGGAGGGCTGGACAGGCACAAGCTGTGACCAGAGACTGTGTAACCCACAGTGTGTGAAACATGGGACCTGCAGGGATGGCAAGTGCCAGTGTGAACAGGGCTGGAACGGAGAACACTGCACCATCGGTAAACACACACACACACACGCACACACACACACACACACACACACACACACACACACGCACACATGCTCTTATTCTGCTTTGAAGCTTTGAACTGGTCAAAGGCATTTCCCTTGGTTCTGTGACTTCTTTTTCAAAGACTTTTCAGCTGCTGTTTTGTTGTTTGGTCTTGATTGATTTGCTCATGTTTGCATCAGCGCATGCACATAAACAAACTTATGCTTATGTTTGTGTGTGTCGCCATTGTTTTATAATCACATTCCGAGCAAAGGACACAGTTTTCACTGTGTGATCCGCATCTATAAGAATATTAAATGACTTGTTGAGCTGTGAAGTCCAGCTGGAAGAATACTAACGTATGCCACTTTGGTTGCTTGCATGTATTAGTATGCTTGTTTTCATGCTAATGAGTACAGTTCTCCCTCTCTGCCACCGTTTTCAAATCATTGTTTTCAGACAATTTTAGCTGATGGATTCTGAGCACACAACACATCGT